>MNCI01035447.1:0-65941 GCA_015680685.1 Gnetum montanum
TCATAAGAGCATTACACCACCTAGGGATCGTACAAGAAATAGTCGGCAGTCAAAAACACATAACCAAAATCTGTTAGTTCCTCAACAATACCGGGTAGTATATACTCATCCCGATGAGTATCTACCTAATTTTACTTTTATCCTCCATCAGGATGAACAACTATGCTGGAGAGACTTGCAAGGTAACATAGTGTTACCTCCAGATCATGCAGTCCCAAACATGCTCCTCCGTGCTCTGGCATAGATAAGCATGATAGAATTATATGTTGAATACATTATGGTAGATTTTGACATGAGGGATTACCATCCCACAATAGCGCAACTTCTAAGGGACTCAAGGCAAGAGAGCCACCATACATTGATGAAGGGAAAAGAAGTCCTACACGTCCTAAGAGAAATTGGAGATGGTGAACCACTTATAACAGGTTCTCTATCGAATGATGTTCCTCCTCCTAATGAAAGTTAAGAGGTGGGGTATCAGAACCTACGCTCCATGATACACAACCCTAGTTCTAATCCCCGTGAACACCAACTGTTCACTGAGGGAATAAAAACACAAGATAAGGATGGGCACTCAGATCGTCATCACGATCGAGGCTGAAGCCATCGAAGAGAAGGTAAGAAACATTGTCATAGCGATGGTTCTCATTCTTCTTCTCCTTCATCACACCATTCACCCTCTCCTTCCACATCAGGGCATAGCCATCAAGAGCATAACGGTGAGGATAGAGGTAGGCAAAATGAGAGACCTCGACAAGAGAGTCGAGAGCGAGGACAAGGGCATGAACGAAGAGAAAGTAGGGAACCACAAAGGCATCATAGACGTCATGAAAGAGATGATCATGATGCACCCCTACTTGCCACCTGAAGCATGCTAAATATTACAGAGACTATGAGAATACCAACAAGGCATCAAAAAGATAGTCGAATCAAGCGCTTAGACATGAACAATATCCCACGCTTTGAAGGGGGATATAATGCTAATCCGCAAAATCATTTACAGGAATTTCATGATGCCTGAACCTTGAAAAATATTGAGAATGAGTGGTAGAAATTGAAGTTTTTTCCTAGGACACTCATAAAGGAAGAAAAGAGTTGGTACCGTTCCTTAGAGCCAAAAACCATTAGGAGGTGGAGTACGATGTTAGAACTCTTCAATGATAAATATCAAATGTACTCCAGAGTGTCTAACTTGTGTAAGCAGATCCAATGATGGAAGCAAGGTACTCATGAGCCCCTAAATGCTACCATGGGCCGCTACTACACATTGCTACATCATTGCCTGGGCCATGGTTATGCACAGTGGGATCAACTCCGCCACATCATTGATGGGCTAAGGTATGAAACTAGGAGAACCCTTGGGACTTATGCCCAAGGGACATTATCAGAACTTAGATCCTATGAAGTTCACCGATTGTTGGAGCAAGTAGCCAAAGAAGAAGAGGAGCTACAAAAAAGAGAATGCATGGAAGAATATAACTGTGATCCTTCCCTCCAGAAGAGGGAAGTGAGATTTTGCGATGAAGAGGATGAGTCACCACTCGAAGAGTTGGTGAATAGAAAAACCTTGCCACTCCAAAAACTAACAACAAAAGTGTTAGCTAAGGTATATGAAGTATGGAGCTCCTTAGACAATAAAATTGAAGTTGTCCTAAAGATTGTAGAGGAGTCTAAGGAGGAAACAAGTAGTGACCAAGACAAGAAAAAGTGGAGAGATTCAGGCCCTACACATGACAAGGATAAGGGAAAAATGAATATCTCCAATGAGGTTGTGGATTCGAATATAGACAATGAAGGTGGATGTGAGATCTACCAATATGACCATCCTAAGGGATGTTGTCCAATCATCTCACATCTACAAGAGTCTAGGGTGTATGCACTCAACCCGAGACTTAACATACGGTAGACACCTTGAAGGTTACCTTATCCCCAAGGTAACCCAAGATAGTTCCACCAACCATTGATGTACTATCCAAGTGGAACTCCACGACAACCCATCGGGCAACCTCACTAGTGGTAATACCCACAGTCATGAGGGATGCCACCACTGAAACAACAACACCCTTACCAGCAACCTGATCCTTATGGTTACTATCTGCAGCAGTTGATTTCTCCAAGTGACTCCATGGGTCACACAACTCCCCAACATCACTACCAAGTTTGGGAGTACTTTAGAAGGATTCCTTCTCCTTCGGGAGACACTCCACATCCATACCATCCTCCAAATCCATCTGCCTCTCTAACACCATTAGTTCCCATACCACCTACTCCAACAATGCAAGGGGAACTCCCCACTCAACCACAACAACGTAATGCTACAAGAGCTATGAACATTTAACCCGCTACTAGTTCTGACAACCGCAAGAAGAGAAGATCCTTCTTTAGAACCAAAAGCCCAGACAAGCTCTCACAACCACAAGTGGTTGAGTCTGTGCACTCTCCTCCAACACATAAGGCTTCGGGGCTCCCTTCAGTCCAACAACAAAGCTTAATGCATACGGTTATGTTAACACATACTGTAATCGACTAGATCAACGTAGGCCACCATCCCAGGAAACTATCTGACCTTGGAAGTCCCCTAATTTATCTCCAAGTCACCGGGAATGAACCTCATAAGGCTCTTCTTGACCCAGGTTCCGGAGTCAACTTAATATCATGAGAAATGTATCAAGCCTGGAACTTGCCCCAACTCAAGAAGAGCAACATTCAACTAGAGCTGGTAGACCAATCCATCACCATTCCCTTGGGATTGGTGGAGGACATTATTACCACTGTGTGTAGTTGGTCATATCCAACCGATTTCCTGGTGATAGAAGTCAACAACAATGAAGGGGACTTCCCAATTATAATGGCTACCTATGCTAATCATTTGGGGCCCTCAGTTCTTTTTAAGTTTTTTTTTTACACATTTTTATTTTACAAATTTCTTTAAATTTTCTTATTTTTGTTTTACAAAATCATTCATACTTTTTCATTTCTTATGTGTGTGTGTGTGACTTATCCATCTTGTAAGTTTGTCACCAATAAGTGTTCTTAATGATGGTATAAACTTTTTTTCTATTGATTGCTAATGTTTGGTTTTTACCTTTAAGTCATAATGTTGATACTAAGGTATGGTTCTTTTGATATGGCAAGCAATGAGTTCACTTCATCCATACATCCACAAATTTCTATGGTCTCTCTCGGCTTGGAAATGTACAGTCCCTTTCTAAATAATAACTATAACGAATTGGTGATTGGGCATTTCTCAAACTAAGGAAGGACTCAAGGCTTGAAACGGGTGTGACTTCAAGGGAACTTGATGCATTTATGTTGGCCATTCTCTTGGGTGCTTGGATGTTTTCTTCTTGATTTTTCTTACTTTTTCGACGTTACTTAACCATCCGGAACCTGAGCAAATAAAAATAACAAAGTCTTTGCATGTTGTGGTTCTCACTTATAAACACATAAAACAAAAAAAAAAAGAGAAGATAAAGTGAGAATTCAAAGCACACCCCTTAGACAAAATAATCATTTGGACTACAATGGAACTCAAAGTAAAAATGTTCCCTCTAACTAAGGCCCTTCTCTCCTCCTTCATTTCGTCGGAATGGTGGTGGCTCTTGGGTGAAGGCATTCTTGTTACTTCAAGAGGATGGATTGGTCAAATGTATTAATGCGAAGTCACTGGAAGTGGTTTTTTTGAGGCCAAAATTGAAATGGGATCTACTAAGTCACATTAATCATGAACTACACAAGGGGTTGTTCACCTCATTTCCGGTTGTATCATTAGTGTATATCTTGGTGGATGTATTGTTTTCTTTTTGGTAAATTCTTGTGGTTAAGACTTTAACTCTTGTTCTAAATGACATTCCTAGAGCCTACGGACTCTTTGAATGTGGGATTGTTAGGGCATTAAGGGCATGAGCCTACTTTGGGGAGGACCCACTAACATTCCTATTTGGTGCACCAGTTAAATTCTTTCCCTTAACATTTTTGCAATCAACTTTATTTTGTTCATTTCCATCTTGACATCCATTTCATTGATGTTATAATTGTCTCTTTTTCTTCATCTTTCTTATTCCTTTTCTTTTTTCATTCTCTCGCTATTGGAGGTTCGTGATTAGTCATGGGGGTATGTACAGGGCCCAATTTTTTCAATTTTCTCCTAACCCCTACACCTTCAGTAGTCATCAATATTATATCTCCAAACTTGCAATCAGCCATACCACAACCTAGCCAATGGACCTTTCACCAAAGCAAGGTATCAACTACATTGAAATTCATTTACCCTTGCTAATATGAAGATTGTGTTGTGTGTGAAGATGGAAATCATGCAACAATGGATTTGATCTAGAGGGAACACTTGGAATGGACCAGTGCTGAAGCAGCTATGCAAGGAGTAAGATCGATGGTGTGCTTACAGATGGATAATGAAAGATGCAATCTTGGCGTTGGCAGCAGCAAAACTTCTTTCTCTCTCTCTCTTAGCTGTCAAATAAGGCCTGATGTCAAATGTAATAAGGTGTTCACTTTTGTTGTCATGAACACCAATTTTGTCTTGTCTTGTAATGATGATCCATTCACATGTCATTCCATTAGTTCCATTTTGAGTCAATAATCCCATACTATCCCAATATTTTGTAAGGAACTTGAGGATGAGTTTTTATTCAGTCATAGGGGTATGATGGGACGCGATATCGCATGGCCCGTGATATTGTGTATGCGATATCACGTCGTCCCCCACGATATCGTGTACGTGATATCGCGGTGCACTGCCAAGTCTATAAATAAGAGGCAACTCTCCCTTTGTTTCTCATCTAGATCTAGACCCTTAGCGAAACTCTGGCAGTTTTACCTCTCCAAAGATAGAATATTTTCCATGTGCCCATAGTAGGAGCTCCAAAGTGAACAGATCTTTATTCGAGAAAATATTGTACCTGAACACAAGTTTGTGTACGGAAATAAAGACGAACTTCTTGGATAAACCTTGCAGTGCATGGAATAGGCTAAATAGGACTTTATTTATTGTTATTTATTATTTATTATTTAAATACTTTATTAGTCATTAAATCTCTCTCAACCCTTCTCTCCTAGTTAAGTGCTTCAGTAGGACCGCTTCGAGCACATGCGTTACACTTGGTGATCCTAGCAACGACTAGCGTTTGGTAATCAAGGTTGCATTAGTTCAGGGTGTGAATGGTAAGTGGGAACGGATACTGATGCTAGGTTAATTAAGGCTTAGTTAGTTAGTAAAAGTTAGTTAATTAGTCTCTTCATCCTTCACCTTATTAGCATAGGGGATAAAATCGAAAAGACATAAAAATCATATACCTCAGACTTAACCATACAACCATAACAAATACACGTAAGTCTGGGAAGAAAACAAATGATTAACCTTAAGTGTTCCATAAGGCGTGTAGGCACTTAGTCTGCAGAGTTTGACCAAATCGCGCATGTTACGCTTGTATTCGTATGGTTGATTGTAGGGGTACCTTGCCACTTATCAATCATGATGGAACCTCGTATCATCTCCATCTTGATCTTGATCATTCCTATCTCATACTTTTCTGCAAATCCTCTTATCAAAATTTGATAATGAAAATGATGGTGAAGGTGAACGACTAGGAGAATAGTGCCTTCTAGTCCTTCTCTTTTGATCCCTATCCCAATCCTTCTCCTTATCTTTAACCTTCTATTTATCATTCTCCTTATCCTTGAATGAATGATTAGGAAATTCGTCTTTTGAAATTCTTTTGATCTTTTAACCCTTTCGTTTCTTCACCAAGATTCTCCAAGGTTGATTACAACCATTAGTGAAAGGCATCCTCCTCAAAGAAATGAGAAGAATTTATGCATTAAGAGTGACCAAAAAATAAGCCCTCTTTATGCAACTATAGGAACAATGGTGATGCAATCTATTTGCCCTTAGATCTTCATAGTAGGCCTCCATGCATTTTTATTTCTAGATTTGTGTTTTTGTAGGTTGGTAGTCCCTAGAGATTTTATTCATTATTTCATACTTAGGCCCTGCTATTTCAATGCCCAGTCTCATGAGCTAAGCCATAAGCATGGCAAGAATGGATTGATCATGAGGTAACACAATGCTATCATCCATATCTCTCTAGAAGAATTGCCAATAAAGGTAAAATCTAGATAATAGGGACCTATATGGATAGATGACTTTTAGCTACTAATACTTCTCACTAGTTGTCCTCTACATCATTTTCTATTGCCTAGTAGATTTATCCCATGCAGTGGAGATTCATTCTTGTGAGCAGAATCCATTTCTATTTTGTCTTAAGAGTGGCTTGAAATAAATTTAATAATTATATTATTATTATTATTATTACTATGAATGATCTCTAATTGTGTTTTTATTACAATGATTCTATAAAAATTCACTAGCTAATAATATTTAGCACACTTAGTTAAACTAAGTCCTTAGCAATGATGCCAATGATGAGTGGCAGGTATCTCCTACATCCAATCATACGAATCACAAGCATTCACTAGCGACTCGATCAAATTCCATGGACATCATTTCCTAAGTAGTTAATATTTCTAAATAGTGAATTATGGAGTTGCATATTGTTGTCCTCTTAATTTACACTTGTGTCTAGCTGTATGTATGGTTAAGTGTGGTTAAGGCATAAGATATGTATTTTTATAATTATTTTATTATTTCTCTCCTAATGGCTAGATGATCAAGTATGAATATAATAATTGAATTGACTAACTAATTAACTATTTCATTAAATATCCTAATGTGGATTATTTTTCCCCATTTACCATACACATCCTAAATAGATATTAATGCCATTGGGTTACCAAGTGTTTACTACTAGGTGTACCAAGTATCCACTATTGAGATTACCAAGCATTAATAGGTTATGCTCAAAATGGTTGTAATCACATTCCAATGGATGTAGAAAATCTTGTTTTTATTACTATTAATGCCAATGTGTTTAGGTACATAGGCACTCAAATAAAATGCCATACAACCTCATAGATCCACATTGCAAGCACTCAAGGGAAACTATTCTAACTCTAGAATAATGAAATTACAAGAATTTGGCTAACTCTATGATCAAAAGGTGCCATAAATGTGAGGGTTTTATGCATTTATCTAGGCAATGACTACATTAGCATTGATGTGTTTATGTCAATGCATCCTAGCATGCATCACCGAAAATACATTGATGGGGTTGTATCGATGGCCATGTGTTGATGTAGCCTATCTTATTGATGTTTCATTAGCAGGGCTCCTACAATAATATTGCAATAAAATTCAGAAATCAAAACTTTAGAAATTAAAAAATTCATTGCAATAAAGTTTTTCTAGTTCAACACCTTGAAATAATCCGTTAAGGTAGCTTGCCTATGTGTAGAAAAGAAAGAGAGTGCTCAATAATAATACTTGTGGTTCAAGTTGCCTCAAACCTATGTTGTGATCCTCAATTTTGAAACTAGGGCATGTAAGTGGATGATGTGCTACTAGAAATTCCCTTGGATTTATTTTGTTGTGGTGCCCTGGTTGTCCCAAACTCCTTGTGGGCCATCTCTAGCAAAATCTCTACTGATGGTGGAGCCCTAGTTGTCTTTGTGGGATCAATTTGGAAGAAAATGAAAAAGGAATGAGGATTTTAACTTTAATAGCAACAGCAAACAAGGGCTTTGAATGAAAAAAAAATACATCTTTCATAGAAATAATATGCCTTGTCTATGTTTAAAAATCACCAGTAGACATCTTTTATACACTGTAGATGTCTTTGCCACACTATAAAAAAAATTAGATAGATGCTTTTTTTATGAGTATTCATCTTCATGTAAATATCTTTCATTTAGAGTAGATGTATTTGGGAAGACTTCTATAGGTAGACATCTTTCTAAGAGAGGCTCAACAGGATGGGTTTTAGGAAAAGCTACCAAGGACTATAGTCTTAATAGATGCTTACAAAATAAAAACTTACCTCTATGTACCTACTACTTTGTTAAAAATCTAAGGTACTCAAAGAGCTAGAGAAGGAATTTCCTCTTTTGAGGATTCTCTTCTCAACTGAACTTCTTCAATGTCCAAGGCTTGGCTTCCTCTCACGAATTTGTTGACGAGAGTTTCCTAGTTCCCTATTCCTATCTTTTAATTCTCCATTATTTCCTAATTACTTTATTCTTTTGAGTTGATATCCAATCTCTCCTATGATCTTGCAAAAAAAGTCCTTTCTTGATGTGCTTTAATAAGACCAAGTAGTCCTATGATATGACCAAATATTAATATGATAATACTTAAGATTACAATCCCATTGTTTATGCCCTAATTTATTACAATAATAGCACCTAATCCTCCTATGATAGTATGAATGATTTGGATGATTAAACCTTTTAGGATCATTTTGATGGATATGAGCTTCCTCTTATTTTGATGTAGTAGCATTTTCCTTTGGAAGATCATTCAATTGTAATGGATTTATTGAAGGTGGTTGCTCTTGCATGCAACATTCCAAACCACTCTTATCATGTGGACTTCTTCCTTGTCCTAGTACCATCCAAAGGGATTTCTTTTCCTTTACCAACCTTTCATTTACTAATTTGACATTTGCAATTTCTACTTTTTCTTGTTCATAAGACAAGGTTAGCTTTTTATTCTCAACCCTTAGGTCTAAGAGTTTCTTAGTAAGGTTAGAAATATGTAAATTCAACAAGGAGATCTCTTGATCCTTATTTTTGATTTGTTTATTTAACTTATTACAAAGATTTTGAAAATACAAAAGTTCATTGCATAAAAGATCAAACCTCTCTTCATCATTAAGATCATCGTCTAATGAATCAACATCATCATTAGAGGGTCATGCAAATAAGATGAGAATTTCTTACATCATCCTCCACCTCTTCGTCACTCTACTCTATATCATCTCAACTTGTATAGAAGTTGGTCTTTTTTACCTCGTCATAGGATCTATTCTTGTACTACAGCCTGCTATTGCTAGGACATTCAAAGGTCATATGACCTCTTCCATTATAGATCCAACATTCTATAGAAGAGAAATCAAGGTTAGAATTTAAAAGTTTTTTACCTCTTTCTTTACCTTTGAATAGATTGGATCTTTGCTAATTTGACCCCTTGCTTCTTCTTGCTATTAATCATTGTAGCTTCCTTGAGAGAAAGGCAATCTCATCTTTGCTACACTCATCATGCTCAGTGAGATCCTTCTCCTTAGAGGTAGTCTTTAGAGTGATGGGTTTTTCTTGGATAGCTCATTCACTTATGAGCTTCATTTCATAAGTAATTAGAGCACTTTGAAGCTCTTTAAATTTCAGAGTTGAACAATCTTTGATTTCCTCCATGATCATGATCTTTGTTCTAAACTCCAGCCAAAGTGTTACGACTATTTTAATGATGACATCACTCTTGGGTAAATCTTTACCAACACTTCTAATGGCTATAATAATATCATTTACTCTATAGAAGTAATCTTTTATTTTCTCACCTTCTCTCAATTTAAGCTTATCATATTCACTTTGTAAAACTAACATTTTAGATTGTTTAACAATAGAGGTTCCTTCATAAGTAGCTTCTAATGTTTGCCAAATTTCTTTGTCTGTTTTACATCCTACTACTCTATTAAACTCATATTTATTCAAAGTGCAATATAAACAATTTTTTCCTTTTGAAGAAAACATAAACTTATCTTTCTCCTCTTGTGTCCATTTTTTGCAAGGCTTGATGGTTCTAGTAGAGCTATCGACAGGCAAAGTGTAGCCTTCAAGGATGGACTCCCAAACTTTGAACCTCATAGATTCGAAGAATCCTTACATCCTAGCTTTCCAATAGGTGAATTTGAATCCATCGAACATAGGTGGCTTTGTATAAGATGTTCCCTCCATTATTTACTCTTGAAGTTGATGATGAAGAAGATTACCAGGCTCTAATACAACTTAAGTATCATTGAACTTAAAAAAGGGACATGAATAAGTTCCCTAAATTAAAAATTCTTTAAGCACACACCAAAATTAACATGGTTTAGCAACTTGGATAGTCCATACTTAGAGGATAGTTTCCTAGCACACCTCTAGAATTTGTTACTCCAAAAATGTAATTTAGAGGACACCACAAACTTTACAAGATTTGAGCTCCACTATGGAGATTTTTATTGCTACAAAATCTCTCAACCCCGTAAGGTCCCATCAAGCTCAAAATGTGGTTTGAAGGGCACCACACCCTGTACAAGCTCTAAGCTCTTCTCTAGAGTGATGCCATGAATCCACTCAACCCCATAAGGTCCTAACAAGCTTAGAATGTGGTTTCTAGGATCCTAAAACCTTTACAACTTGAGCTTCACTCTAGAGTGTTGTGGTGCTACACCAACACTTAATCCCTCAAGATCCTAACAAGATCAAGAAAGATGCCTTCTCATAAGAATCACATCAACCCCATAGGGTAACAAAAGAGAACAATAATTACAAGGAATGAATGCAACTAAGTTTTCTAATCCTTGTACTTTAAGGTATAGCTCACTTTTACTAATTACAATAAACAAAAGATAGTACAATGAAACAATAACAAGAGAATGATGATTACAATGATTACTTAATAATGACACTTAATATTACATGATTCTTGCTCATTTCCCAATGGAATAAAGTCTTCTTATAGCCAATATGTTTCCAAAATCACCTTGAAATTCTTGCAATGACTATCTAATGATCACTAGAGATGTCTACTTCTAGGTTGAGATGTCCTTCTGCATCAAACCTTCATTCTGGAAAGATGGGTTTTCCATAGGAAAGAAATCTTCATGAAGATGTCTTTCTCATTAAAAATAAATCTACTATTTTTTAAGGACATCTTCTTCTAAGAAACCTTCAACTCAGCCAAGATGTTTGTTGTTTCTTAAAGACATCTTTCTTTAGTTTCCTTTGCATCTTGAAATCTTTGTTCCTTGTCCTTGCTCTTGAATTTCTGCATGCCTTTGCACTTTAAAATATTTGTTCCTTTTCCTTCCTCTTGAATTTATACATGCTTTCGTATAGATGTCTTTCTTCCTTAATCTCTCTTGCTGTCTCAAAATTCAAGTCCAAGTCCTTTCACAATAACCAAAATACAAGCATCCTTGTTCTTCCATTCCCTACAAAACATCCAAAACACAATAACCACATAAACAACCTTGTTCTCCATTTTTTTAAGGTTTGACATACCAAAAGGTTAACATGGTTTTCTTGGTTTTTAATATTAAATAACCTTTTAACTTTGGATGGGCCCAATAGAATGCCTCCCAAATAAACAACCAAAAACCCAAAAACAATGGGATTTAAGACCTTAAACCAAAAATATGTTGGGATTAATTCCTAAGTAAAATAAAAAAAAGCCTTGGTATGGGTTGCAAGATCTAATCATAACTAAGGTGCATCTCTCAACCATCCATCCTTGATCCATGGTGATCAAAAAATCCCCATCCCAAACTAGAAACTTGGACATTGTCACTGGAGGACTCTAATTATTAAAAATGGTATTAAAAACACCTAGAACAAGGAATTCTAAATATTTATACATTTTATACAAGAAAATATACCCTAGCCAGTGTATTTATAAGAGAGATTGTGATGACATCCATATACCAGACCTCCTAGTGACCTCCAAATTGCTAAACTTAACCCCGAAAATCTAATTGAAGACTCTGGCAATTTCAAAACCATAAAAACCTTATCAAAATATGTCAAAATCAAAATATCCTTTAAAAGGACACTTGTATAATCATTAAATATTCTAGCCAACATATTTTTGGAGAGGAAAAGTACAAAATCGATTAATAAGATCTCAAATAGCCTTCAAAATTGCAAACCCTACTGCTAAAACCTACATGGAGGCTCCGATGACCATTAAATAGGTTTAAATTGATTAAACCTTGAATGATATGTTGGGATGAGCATTAAATATGCTAGCTATAGTATAAATTTTAAGAAATATTAATAACAATCAATCAACCAGTCCAATCGACCTCAAAATATCTCGCTCTAGTTCTAAGACCTATGTAGAGTCTCTGATAGCCATCAAACCTCAAAAATTAAGCCAATATGCGGTCAAAATCAGTCAAGTCCTCCAACGATACATTGGAATCAATCATAAATATTCTAACTAGTGTATTTTTAAGGAGAAATGACCAAATTAAGTCTCCAATGACCTCCCAAATTGTCAATTTTTACCCAAAACCCTAGCTATAGATACTAGTAACCCTAGAAGCCAAAAAACCAAGTCTGTTGACCACCCAAACTACCCAGCAGCTAGGATTTCACAAAAATTATGGTATCATTAGCACTAAATATGTTGGCTAATGTATTTTTTGTTTTAATGACAATTTTTACAATTTTATAACACTTTGAATTACCTAAAATTCAACTAGAGAAGCCTAGAAACTTGAAACCTAAAACCAACTACAACTTGATCTTAATTTAAGCATGAAAATTTTAAATTTCATCAAATATATGGTGGGGCTAAGGAAAAGTATGTTGAATAGTATATTTTTCATCTAAAGGGCTCCAAACTACACTTTCGTTGACATGTTTTAGCTTCAAAATGATCATTTTGCAACCCTAACATCCCTACCCTAACCTTGGAGATTTTTTAAGCCAAAATTTCAAGTTTCAAATGCTAGAAAATAATTTTTTCCATAAAAATACACTAGCTTTAGCATTAAATATGTTGACCAGTGTATTTTCCAACTCTTGGTAACATCCAAAAACTCTTGGGGATTAAATTGATGCCAAAATTGACTAATTCTCACTCCTAGGCCATTGCATTAACAATTCAAGGTATCAAAACTCTAAAACTAGCCCAAATAAGCCCCAAAATCTAAATTTTATTAAAATACATTGGCCAATGTATTTTTCGTGAGGGCTAGCATATTTATTTCAAAACACTTTATTTTTTCCTCCAAACATGTTGAAAATGACCTTCCCAAACACCCAAACTCTTCCATCAACCCTAAAGCCTTCCACCGTGGCTTGGTAAGGCCTAAAACTGGCAAAGTGTGACCCTGATTGACCAAGATTGATCATGTTTTATCATATGTTACCTACCTTCATTGGCTTGGCCTTGTTCCACTATGTTTCAACTTGATTCAACCTTGTTTCACATTATTGTCTATCATTTTCATATCATTTTATATCATTTGTCTTCATTTTCATCATTTTTACATCATTTGAATCTATTCCAGCACATTCTTCCATCATTTGGCATTGTTTAGATATTAGTTTGCTTGATTTGACATTAGTTAATGCCATTTGACATTAGTATAAACTTTTTGAATCCTACTTGACATCATTTGATGGGTTTTGACCATCATTTGACATTTAGTTAGCCTCATTCCACATCATTTAGCCTTTGTTTCATCTTAGTTGCATTAAGCTACATCTTATAGCTTTCATTAAGCATGTGTAAACCTTTCTTGGCCTTTTATTTAATGTGTTTTGACTCGTATATACATTATTACTAAAGTATTTTACATTACTTTGACATTGTTTAATCATTTTATCGCATAGCTACCACTTAATGTGCTTATGATTAATATGCAAGACTGAAGTATGGACACCTAGAAGTAATTTAGTTTTCCGTTTAGCCTAAGTAAACCTCATGGTGATGTTGAATGATTTATTGATCTTAATTACTTAGATCTTGAGCTTGAGAGCCCGATCAACCACATAGCCTTTATAGAGAAGCCTCTTGAATGGCATGAACATCTAGTTAAAATCCCTGACCTAAAGGCTAGTGACATTACTGAAGACTCTCTAAACGAGGTTCCAGTCATTTGCTATTTTGCAAAGATATCTTCTTCTAATCAACCTTCAACTCAGTTAAGACATCTATTGTTTCTTGGAGACATCTTTATTTAGTTTTCTTTTCACATTGAAATCTTCATTCCTTATCCATGCTCTTGAATTTTCTCATGCCTTCGCACTTTGAAATCTTCATTCCTTGTCCTTTCTCTTGAATTTTTGCATGCTTATTTGTAGTTTTATTTCTTCTTTGAGCTCTCTTGCTATCTCAAAATTCAAGTCCAAGTCCTTTCACAATAATCAAAATACAAGCATCCTTGTTATTTCACTCCATACACAACAACCACACAAACAACCTTGTTATCCATTTTTCTTATCATTTTGAAGGTCAACAATCTTTCATTTTTTGGTAATGTCCAAAACTTAAGAAAATAGGTGATATAAACCAATAAATAAACATATTAAAACATATAAATTCCTATGGCAACCAAGGACTAGGATAAAGCATTGAGGTTCAAGGTAGTTTAGTAATATGTGGAAAACAATGAAATGATGTAAAAGTAAAGATCAAAAGTACACCAAATAGAGATAACAAAGGAAACACCATCAATCTATAACTATTCCACAACTATTCATTCAATCAACTATCCACATAAATCCATCACCGTCTATACAAATGGTAGCATCACATCAACCACATATGTGCAAAGTCCAAAAATCACATATGTGAAAATCAAAAACTTCATTCCCTTTTTGGACATCAACAAAAAGGAGAAAGAAAATGATCACCTTAAGGTCCCTAATCACTAACCTTGGTCACATCCTCAGATTTAGATCCCTCTACTACTTTTGATGAATGATAAGTCTCCTCATCATCATCATCACTATTGGTGTTTTGTTAGCTCAATCATTGCTCATCCTCATTAGATGACTCAACCTACTAGATGGAAGCTCATCGAGGATGAAGCTTCACTCAAAATCAAGATGAAGCTGGAGGATCTAGTTGAACTAAAGACTACTAAGCTAGGACCCATTGGGACATGGTCCCAAAGATACTCTCCATCGTCCACTACTCAAATGAGCTGGAAGCATTAGCTAAATGTATGAAATGTGTAGGATCATGATTCTCATACTTTTGCATAGGAACATGATGCTTTCCCTGAACGTGAGCTAGTGGTACCTCAAGCTCTGAATTGGAATCCATCACTAATTCATGAGCATCTGAAGGACTAGCTACTACAGAATGCATTGGTGGGACAAGAACATCCTCCTCACTATCAAAAATAGAAGGGGTAGTAACCTCCATGAACTCCTTCCCATTGGAAGAAGGAATACTAACTACATTCAAACTCTTATGCAAGTAAGAGAGGTTTCTTCCAAGCTTGTCGATGGCTTGTTCAAAAGGTTAGAGAAGCTTCTTCAATGAAGAACTGATCTAGATACTAGTGGATTTTAATTTGCGTAGCAAGGACAAGCTTCTTAATGATGATGCCTCCTTCTTCTTCTTTTGCAATATGGTGTTCGATCCTAATTCAACTACATTTAAAAGACTCTTCTTCTCAACATATTCACTGAGGCTCCTCTTGCCTTCGAGCAAAGGCATCTTTGGACTAGGCACATCCTTCTAACATATCAATAAGCTCATGAGGTAGGGGTGCCCAAGGATTCTTTCCTTAGTAAACAGACTTAGCATGTTCTGGAAAAGTGTATGCCCTCGATCTAATAGTTGTCATGTGAGAAGAAAATAAAGCACAAAAGCTTGGAATAATAGTAAATAACTATAACTTTCCCCTTTTACCATAATGTTATACAACATGATAAGAGATAAGGTGGAAGCATCATGAGTTTTCATGCTCCTCTCAACCTGACCTTTGTTAAAGGATACATCTTTCCCAAACAAAACATCATAAAATTCATCATATCTTATGGGCATTATAACATTTGTATAAATGCCATGCATGGTATCAATGGTTACATAGAAGAAATTTGCATTGGAGATCCCAAGGATTTCATTCACAACTTAGGGAGAGACCTCAATGAGAAAATCCCCAACCATGGAAGTGAATGCTCCAACAACAACATTTGTAACAACAATATTGTAATAAAATTCATGAATCAAAACTTCAGCAACCAGAAAATTGATTGCAATAAAGTTTCTCTAGTTCAATACCTTCAAATAATCATTAAGGTAGCTTGCCTATGTGTATGAAAGGAAAGAGAGCACTTAGTAATAATACTTGTGGTTCAACTTAACTCAAACCTATTTCATGCACTTCAATTTCGAAACTAAGGAATGTAAGTGGATGGCATTATATTGGAACTACCTTAGATTTCTTCTTTTCTAATGCCTTGTTCATCCCAATCTTCTAGTGGGCCATCTCTCACAAAATCATTGCTGATGATGGAGCCCTATTCGTCTCTATGGGGTCTATTTTAAAGACCACAAAAAGGGAATACGGATTTTGACTTTAATAGCAACAAAAAATGAGGGATTTAAGTTAAAATGAAGACATCATGTTTAAAAATCATCAATATACATATTTTAGACACTATAGACATCTTTTTCCTGTTGCAAGAAAAATCATATGGACATCTATTTTAATGAGTAGACATCTTTTATTTGGAGTAGATGTCTTTGAAAAGACATCTTCAAGTAAACATTCTTCTATGAGAGGATCAACAAGATGGGTTTTAGAAAAAGCTACCAAGGGCTATACTCTTAATAAATTGTTTCAAAAAACTTACCTACTATTTTGTTGAAAATTAAAGGTACTCAGAGAACTAGATAAGGAATTTCCTCTTTTGAGGATTATCTTCTCAACTGAACTTCTTCAATGTCCAAGGCTTAGCTTCTTCTCATGAATTTGTTAGTCAAAGTTTCCTAGTTCCCATGTTTCTATCTTTTAATTCTCCATTCTTTCCTAATTTCTTTGTTCTTTTGAGTTGATGTCCAATCTCTCCTATGATCCTAAAAAGAGTCATTTCTCAATGCAGTTTGATAAGACCAAGGAGTCCTATGATATGACCAACTATTCATATGATAATACTTAAGATTGAAATCCCCTTGTTTATGCCCTAATTTATGACAATAATAGCACCTAATCCTCCTATGATAGTATGAATGATATGGATGATCAAACCTTTTAGGATCATTTTGATGGATAGCAACTTTCTCTTATTTTGGTGTAGCAACATTTTCCTTTGGAAGATCATTTGATTGTAATGGGTTTATTAAAGGTGGTTGCTCTTACATGAAACATCCCAAATCACTCTTATCATGTGAACTTCTTCCTTGTCCTAGTACCATCCAAAGGTGATGAATCATGATTCATTAGGCTGCGATCTTGGACACCTAATATCAAATCCACAATATCAGGTACGCAATATCATAGCCCAAATAACAATATCAAATACATGATATCGTGACTCCTGTGTGAGCCTATAAATACACATGTAGGTGCACGAGAGGAGTTAGTTTGGAAATAGCTAGTTTTTCAGTTAGTAGATAGAAGTTAGTTCATTTCTTAGTTCCTCTCAACCCTTTCTCCTAGTGCATGCCTACAGTGTGATGATTGTAATTGTATGGCATCCTTTATTCAAGTGTGGCGTACTTGGACATGCACATGACTGAAAATAATGATCAAGATTACTTCATCATTACAACATTCACTTAGTTTAATTACTTAATTTTAATTGTTATTAAATGCAGAATGTGCATGACTTAATCATGAGCATCTATGTGTGATTGCTTGGTATCCCAATAGCGTACTTGGGTCATGCGCTTTGTAATCCCAAAGGTAGTCATGCACGAGGCCTAAGATGTGTACAGATGATTAAGGAATGGATGCTCATTGCACTTAGGCTAGCTTAGATTCTCTCTCCCTATCTCCTCTTAGTATAGCTCTCTCTCTCTCTCCCTTCTCTCTTCTAGATTAGCTAAGATTATTTTCCATCACCTCCAGGAGTAGCATTAGTGTAGGAACACATCATACACCTCACTCTGGACTAAACCATATATGACAAAGAAAATACTAGTCCAGGTGGGAAGACAACGAACTGTGATCAATGAGTAACTATCTAGATACGACAACTAGCCCGTCTACAGAGTTCAATCGAATCGTGCGTGAAACACTTGTATTTGTATGGTTGAGTGCCTTTTGATTACTCTTACTCCCATTTTTCATTAGATCTACAAGGATCTTAGTACAACCAAGCTACATGATAACTCCTACAAATGTCACCAAAGAGAATCCACAAGTCCCTTTGATGTCACACCCTGGCCATTCCCACTTAGTCCATCCTTCTTCATTCTGGGCATAATAACACAAAATTACTTTAAGTTTTTATGATGACAAGAATATCATCATACCCAGAATAGAACCTCTTATTAATAGAATGGGTGGGTGGATGTTATGGGCTTGATGTCCACATAATGAGTCACCTGAGACTTGATAGCATAAAACAACACCTCAACTAATGAGTCACATGAGTGTTTTATTCCTAGATGAGATTACTCATAAAAAGGTAAAAAGATAAAAAAACAAAAACGAAAAAAGATCAAAAAATAAGTTGAAAAGTGAAAAATTAAAAAACAAAAATTTCAAAATTAAAGAAAATGAAAAATATTTATTAATCCTGCTTGTTATTAGAATGGGGGGTATCCCCCATAACTAAATGGTTGAGCATGGCTAGGATTAATAAATGGAGAATTGGGATCCTTGCATGTTGGAAATAGTGGGACTCATCATACTTACCCCATTAGGGTTCACACACTTGATTAGAGTTGACATAGTAGGGGAAGTTATAATATGTGGTTAATTTATAAAGAGTTGACCCACTATGGTACTTGTGACTGTAAGATGGTATGCAAGGATCAACATCTCTCCCCATGTGGCTATATTCATTAGGCCCCATGGTTGTTGGAGTATTGAGTGGTGGCCCTGATAAGGTAACATGAGGCATTGGGTTTGAAGAGGAAGATGCACCATAGTGTTGGACTTGTGTTGAGTTGGAGGATGCAGTGGTCTCAGAATTATGTTGTCACTTCTTTCAATCATGCTGAAAGAAGCGGCATCTTCGATGTTAAGGAGAGCTCCCACTATTTTTTTCAGCATAAGCACAAGTGATATTCATGGGTTACTGCTATGGTGCATGCCCTTCTGGAACACTTGGTGGTGATGTAGAAAGAGGTGAAGGATGAGAATTTTGAAATTGAGGACAAGTGTAAGGTACCCAAGGTGGTGGTCCTATTGGAGAGGATATGGGTTGATAGTATTGAGGAGAATAATAATAATGTGGTGAGATAGAGGATGTTGACCCAATTGGAGAAATAGAATGTTGGACTTGATAAGTACTTAGGTTCGGATGGTATGAAGGGTGTAACCAATTTGGAGATGGCCTCCCCCACGACTAGGATTATTGCCACTATGATTGAACATAATATTTTTGCACAAAATCTGTATGAAACATTCTTCCCCAATGCTCATGTAGATGTGACAAGATTGGGCATTTTCCCTTGAGGTGATCGTACAGGTAAATGTTAAATTGATACGTATGATTGGCAGTTAAGTTCTTATTCTCTTCAACCCTTCTTTCCAATTATCTAAAGGTGTTTTGTCCTATTTCCTGGGTTTTCATAACTATACCTCCAATAATTTTGCCATATTCTCTGCATTTTTTATGCATTCATTCCATCATCTTATTGATCTTTGCCTCAATTTCATCTAATGATTGTACTGTTGGCAAAGATAGTTCCACCTCCTTGAGGTGATTTGATTTCTCCTCTTTCAAATTATGGACCTTTGTTGATGTGAGATTTAGCCATTCTCCCATTTAGCCATTTCTCATTCTTCTTTTGCTACCCGCTTGATAAGCTCTTGGACTTGATGGGTTCAAAGTTCATATAGTTGGCCTCAAACATACATCCCTAGGGTCTCCCTTGTTTCATTACAAATCCCATCTATGATATGGTACATTAGCCTTTCCTTAGAGAACCCATGGCTTGAGTAGTTGTTTAACAGTGCATAATATCTTTCTAAGGCCATGTCCAAGGGTTCATGTTGTGCTTGTTTCCACTCTTGGATTTGTTTCCTCAAGGCTTACACTCTTGCATAAGTTTGATATCTTTCATTGAAGAGCTCTACCATTGTTGGCCAATGTCGCATTAATCTTGGTTTTAAAGACCTATACCATACTTTTGCATGGCCAACAAGTGTCATAGGAAAGAGCTTAATTTTTTTCCATCCATTATCAATATTGTTCCACACACAGGCATCATGGAAGGCTTGCAGATGATGTTGTAGGTTTAAATCGTAGCCTCCTAAAAACTTAGGAAAATTGTTTAAGTCAAGCCTGGGTAGACGGCTTTCCTTGCCATGCATGCGGGATATTCGAATAGCCTCTTGTATTTCCATTAGGCTTGTAGTGGCCAGTAGGGATTCATTATCACTAGGTATGTTATGCAGTTGTGAGTTGGGACAATGTTGTTTGCATTTATGCTCATAGGAAACCCCTAAATCAGATTGAGTGCTCCAAACTTCATCTTCATCATCATATAATTCATTGGTTCTCCAATGAATTTCCTTACTGGTTGTTGCATTATCATAGTCTTTTGAGAGAGACATGGTTGTAAATTTGTGTGTGACTTGTTTATAATTACTTCTTCCTAAAAGATGTATCGTTAATAATTTGTTACAATGATCTTATATGATGTAACTAATCTAAATAACTAACATTGTCCCTGGCAACGGTGCCAATGATGAGTGGTGAGGTATCCCTACACTCAACCATATGAATACGAGTGTTTCACGCATGATCCGGTCAAACTCTGTAGACGGGCTAGTTGTGGTATCTAGATAGTTACTTGTTGATCGCAGTTTATTGTCTTCCCACCTAGACTAGTATTTACTTTATCACGTATGGTTTAGTCTGGAGTGAGGTGTATGATGTGTTCCTACACTAATGTTACTCCTGGAGGCGATGGAAAATAATCTTAGCTAAGCTAGGAGGGAAAAGGAAGAGAGAGAGCTATACTAAGAGGAGATAGTGAGAGAGAATCTAAGCTAGCCTAAGTGTGATGAGCATTTGTTCCTTAATCATCCATACACATCTTAGTCCTCATGCATGACTACCACTGGGATTACCAAGCGCATGGCCCAAGTACACTACTGGGATGCCAAGCAGTCACATGTAGATGCTTGTGATTAAGTCGTACTCATTCCGCATTTATTAACAATTAAAATTAAGTAATTAAACTAAGTGAATGCTGCAATGATGAAGTAATATCTATCATTATTTCCAATCGTGTGCATGTCCAAGTACACCACACTCAAAGAAAGGATGTCATACAATTACAATCATCACACTGCAGGCATGCATTGGGAGAAAGGGTTGATAGGAACTAAGAAATGAACTAACTTCTATCTACTAACTGAAATACTAAATATTTCCAAACTAACTCCTCTCATGCTCCTACATGTGTATTTATAGGCTCACACATGAGTCACGATATCATGTCTCCGATATCGTTATTTGGGCTATGATATCGCGTACTTGATATCATGGATCTTATATCGAGGGTCCAATATCGCAGCCTGATGAATCATGATTCATCAAAAGGGATTCATTTCCCTTTGCTAGCCTTTCATTTACTAATTTTACATCTACAATTTCTACTTTATCTTCTTCATAAGACAAGGTTAGCTTTTCATTGTCAGCCCTTAGATCTAAGAGTTCCTTGGTAAGATAAAAAATAGTTAAATTCAACAAGGAGATATTTTGATCCTTAGTTTTCACTTGTTTATTTAACTTATTGCAAATATTTTGAAAAGATAAAAGTTCATTGCATAAAATATCAAATCTCTTTTCATCATTAAGATCATCATCCAATGAATCAGCATCATCATCAGTAAGGGCCATGTAGATAACATGAGAATTTTTTGCACTCTGCTCTCCATTATCTCAACTTGTATAGAAGTTGGCCTTCTTTACCTTGTCATTGGGTTTGTTCTTATTCTACAACCTTCTATTTCTAGGATATTTAGAGGCCATATGACCTCTTCCATCATAGATCCAACATTCTATAGAAGAGAAATCAAGGTTAGAATTTAAAACAAATTTTACCTCTTACTTTACCTTTGAATAGATTAGAACTTTACTAATTTGACCTCTTACTTCTTCTTACTATCAATCACTGTAGCTTCCTTAAGAGAAAGGAAATCTCATATTCACTACCCTCATCATGCTTAGTGAGCTCCTTCTCCTTGGAGGTAGTCTTTAGAGTGATGGGGTTTTCTTGGATAGCTCCTTCGCTTATGAGGTTCATTTCATAAGCAGTGAGAACACTTTGAAGCTCTTCAAATTTTAGAGTTTGGTTTGAACTTTAGTTGAAGTGTTATGATCATTTTAATGATGACATCACTCTTAGGTAAATCCTTATTAGTACCTCTACTAGCTATAACAATATTATTTTCTCTAGAGAAGTAATCTTTTATTTTCTCATCTTCTCTTAGTTTAAGCTTATCATATTCGCTTTGCAAAACTAACAATTTAGATTGTTTGACAATAGAGGTTTCTTCATAATTAGCTACTAATTTTTGCTAAATTTATTTGGTTTTTTTACACCCTACTACTCTATTAAACTCAAATTCAATCAAAGTGCAATATAAATAATTTTTTGCTTTTGACTCAAACATAAACTTATCTTTCTCCTCTTATGTCCATTTGTTGCAAAACTTGATGGTTCTAGTGGAGCTATTGATAGCAGAGTGTAGCCTTCAAGGAAGGACTCCAAAACTTTAAACTCCATAGATTTAAATAATCCTTACATCTTAGCTTTCTAATAGGCAAATTTGAATCCATCAAACATGGGTGGCTTTGTATAAGATGTCCCCTTCATTGTTCACTCTTGAAGTTGATGATGAAGAAGAGCACTAGGCTTTGATACTACTTGAGGATCATTGAACTTAAAAGAGGGTGATGAATAAGTTCCCTAAATTAAAAATCCTTTGAAACAAAACACACATCAAAATTAACATGATTTCCCAACTTGGGTAGTCCACACTCAAAGGATAGTTCACTAGCACACCTCTGGACTTTGTTTCTCCAAAAATATGATTTAGAGGATACCACAACCTTTACAGGATACAAAGAGTTTTTTCATTGCAAAATCTCTTAACTTTGTAAGGTCCCAACAAGCTCAAAATGTGGAGTGAAGGGCACCACACCCTATATAAGTTCTAAGCTCTACTCTATAGTGATTTGATTCCATGAATCCACCCAACCTTGCAAGGTCCTAACAAGCTTAGAATGTGGTTTCCAAGATCCTACAACCTTTACAACTTGAGCTCCATTCTAGAGTATTGTGGCACTACACCAACACTCAATCCCTTAGGATCTTAACAAGCTCAAGAAAGATGTCTTCCCAAAAGAAGCACATCAACCCCACATGGCAACAAAAGAGAATAATAGTTATAAGGAATGAATGAACCTAAGTTTTTTGATCCTTGTACTTTGAGGCACAGCTCACTTTTACCAATTACAACAAATAAAAGATAGTACAATGAGGAACAATAACAAGAGAATGATGATTACAATGATTTCTTGATAATGACACTTAATAGAACACAATGCTTGATCATTTCCCAGTTGAATGAAGTATTCTTATAGCCAATATGTTTCCCAAATCACCTTGAAATTCATGCAACAACTATCTAACAATTACTAGAGATGTCTTTTGCAAGGCTAAGACATCTTTCTACATCAAATCTTCATTCTAGAAAAAAATCTTTTCCACAAGAAAGACATCTTCATGAAGATGTCTTTCTCACTAGAAAGGCATATACTATTTTTCAAATATGTGTTTCTCACTAGAAAGATGTATACTAGTTTTCAAAGATGTCTTCTTTTGAGCAACCTTTAACTCAACTAAGACATCTACTATTTTATAAAGATGTCTTCTTCTGAGCAACTTTCAACTCAACCAAGACATCTGCTACTTCTTGGAGACATCTTTCTTCAGTTTCCTTTGCACTTTGAAATCTTTGTTCCTTGTCCTTTCTCCTAAATTTCTACATGGCTTTGCACTTTAAAATATTCATTTCTTGTCCTTGCTATTTAATTTCTACATGCTTTTTTATAGATGTCTTTCTTCTTTGATCTCTCCTACTATCTCAAAATTCAAGTCAAAGTCCATTCACAACAATCAAAATACAAGCATCCTTATTCTTCCATTCCCTACACAACATCCAAAGCACAATAACCACACAAACAACCTTGTTCTCCATTTTTCTTAAGGTTTTGACATACCAAAAGGTCAACAAGGTTTTCTTGGTATTTAATCTTAAATAACCTTTTAACCTTTGATGGGCCCCACAAGATGCCTCCCAAATAAACCACCAAAAATCCAAAAACAATGGTATTAAAGACCTTAAACCAAAAATATGCTAGGATTGATGCCAAGTAAAACACGAAAACCTTGGAATGGATTGCAGGCTCCAATCATAACTAAGGTGCATCTCACAACCATCCATCTTTGATCCATGCTATTAATAAAGCCCCATCCTAGACTAGAAACTTGGACACTACCACTAGAGAACTCTAATTACTAAAAATGATATAAAAACACCTAGAACAAGGAATTCCAAATATTTATACACTAGAAAAATGCAAAGATACACTAGTCAACATATTTATAAGAGGGATCCTAATGGCATCCATAGATAGGACCTTCCAGTAACCTCCAAATCACCAAACTTAATCCCAAAATCTAACCGAAGACTCTAGCAATTCCAAAACCATGAAAACCCTATCAAAAGGTATCAAAATCTACATATCCTTCAAAAGGACATTGGTATGAGAATTAAATATTCTAGCCAACATATTTCTAGAGAAACAAGATAAAAAATGAATTAATAAGATCTCAAATAGCCTCCAAAATTGCAAAACCTAGTGTTGAAACCTACATGGAGTCTCCAATGACCTTGAAACCCCAAATAACAAGCCAAAAATAGGTTAAAATTGATCAAACCCTAAAAGATATGTTGGGATGAGCATTAAATGCTAACCAAAGTATAAATTTCAAGAAAGATTAATAATAGCCCATCAACCAGTCCAATCAACCTCCAAATGTCTCACTTTAGTTCTAGAACCTATTTGGAGCCTCTAATACCCATCAAACCTCAAAAAATAAGTCAAGAAATGGTCAAAATTAGTCAAATCCTTCAACAATACATTGGCATCAATACTAAATATGCTAACCAGCATATTTTTAAGGAGAAATAACCAAATCAAGTCTCCAGTGACCTCCCAAATTGTCAGTTTTTAGCCTAAACCCTAGCTACAGATACCAATGACCCTAGAAGCCAACAAACCCAAGTTAATTGATCACCCAAACTACCCAATAGCTAGGATGTCACAAATGTTATGCTAGCATGAGCACTAAATACGTTTGTTAGCATATTTTTGGTTTTAATGGCAATTTTAACAATCTTATAACACTCTAAATTGCTAGAATTTTGACTGGAGAAGCCTAAAACCCCAAAACCTAAAACCAACTATAACTTGACCTTAATTTAAGAATGAAAAGTTCAAATTTCATCCAAAATATGCTAGGGCTAAGGAAAAATACATTATACATTATATTTTTCATCTAGAGGGCTCCAAACTACACTTTCATTAACCTTTTTAACTTGAAAATGACCATTCTACAACCCTAACATCCCTATGCTACACTAGGAGACTACTAAAGCCAAAATTTCAAGTTTGAAATGCTAGAAAATAGTTTTTTCAATAAAAATACACTAGCATCAACATTAAATACATTGGCCAATGCATTTTCTAACTCTTGGCAACATCCAAGAACTCTTGGGGGTTAAATCAACATCAAACTTAATAAATTCTCACTCCAAAGCCATTGCTTTAATAGTTCAATGTATCAAAACTTGAAAACTAGTGCAAACAAGTGCCAAAATTTAAATTTCATTAAAATACATTGGCCAATGTATTTTTTGTGAGGACTAGTGTATTTATTCCAAAACGCTTTAATTTTGCCTCTAAATAGGCTCAAAATAATCTTCTAAGTGTCCAAACTCTTCCATCAACCCTGGAGCCTCCCACCATGGCCTAGTAAGGCCTAAAACTAGCAAAATGTGACCTTGATTGACCAAGATTGATCATGTTTTATCATATGTTACCTACCTTAATTGGCTTGGCCTTATTCCACTATGTTTGCACTTGATTCAACCTTGTTTCACATTATTGTCTATCATTTCCATATCATTTGTCTCCATTTTCATCATTTTTACATCATTTGACTATATTCCACCACATTTTTCCATCATTTGGCATTTTTTAGACATTAGTTAATTCCATTTGACATTAGTATCAACTTTTTGGATCCTGCTTGACATCATTTGATAGGTTTCGACCATCATTTGGCTCCATTTGATCATCATTTGACCTTCATTTAGTCTCATTCCACATCATTTGGCCTTTTTTTCTGCTGACTTGTGTTAACCTACCTCTTATAGCCTTTATTAACCATATGTAAACCTTTCTTGGCCTTTTATTTAATGTGGTTTGACTCATTTATGCATTAGTGCTAAATTATTTTACATTACTTTAACATTATTTAATCATTTTATCACACACATACCACTTAATGTTCTTATGATTGATATGCAAGATTGAAGTATGGACACCTAAAAGCAATTTAGTTTTCCTCTAAGCCTAAGTAGACCTCATGGTGATGTTGAATGATTCATTGATCTTGATTGCTTAGATCATGAGCCTAAGAGCCCGGTCGACCACATAGCCTCTATAGAAAAGCCTCTCAAATGGCCTAAACATCTAGTTTAAACCCTTAACCTAGAGGCTAGTGACATTATTAAATACTTTCTAGATGAGGTTCCAATCACAACACATAGTGGTAAGGAGAAAACACTAAAATTAAGTTCCTCACTAGAACCCCAATAGGCCTAAGACATCACTAAGGTTCTCCGAGACAAGATTAAGACTTTTGCCTAGTCATATGAAGATATGTTAGGTTTTGACCCATGCCTAGTGTAACACAACATTATACTTGACCCTAGTATTAACCTAGTTAAGGTTTGTAATATTAGACTAGATCTAGCCTTGGCAGTTCATGATGAGATCATGAAACTATATCAAGCTAGTTTCATTCAAACTTTTGATTACACATATTGGGTGTCCAACATAGTGGTAGTCCCTTAGAAAAATAAGAGTATACATATTTGCATTAATTTCTAAGGATTAAATAAGGAAACTATTAAAGATGATTTCCCTTTGGCTAGTATTGACCAACTCATCAATACTACAACTGGACATGCCTTGCCATTGCTCATGGATGGGTTCTTGGAATACAACCAAATTAGGAATAACCCATAGCATTAACTTTACATGACCTTCATAACCCCTTGGGGAACATTTTGTTATACCATGATGCCATTTGGTCTAAATAATATGGGCGCAACCTACCAATAAGTCATGATGTACATATTTAGTGACTACATGCTAGGGTTATTCAACAACTACGTGGATGACATAGCAATCAAATCCAAAGTGGCCAATGACTATGCACATGACCTTAACTTAGCGCTTAAATAATGTCTTAAATACAAACTTAGGTCTAATCCTAAGAAGTGTGTATTTGGTGTCAAAATAGATAAGATTTTGGGCTTTGTAGTGTTTGAAGTAGGAATATGCATTAATCCTAATAAGTTTAAGGCTATGACCAACTTAGTATCACCTAAAAATCTTAAGAAGCTTCACGAACTTCAAGGTAGATTGTAATTTATCCGTAGGTTCATCTCAAGGCTTACAGATAAGGTATAAACCATGCAATAATTAATTAAGAAAGGAGTTTGCTATGAATGGATTGTCCAATGCTAAAAAGCCTTTGATAAAATTAAGTAAGAGTTGGGCCAACTACCCATGGTGTATCCACCACAAAAGGATAAACCTTTTTACATCTAACTTGCTATCTCTGACATGTCCATTGCCTCTCTACTTTGTTAAAAATGAGATGATGGAGAAAAGATTTCTATATGCTACCTGAGCCATGCACTAATTTCCTATGAGACTAGATACATAGAGATTGAAAAGTATTATCTAGCCCTAGTCTTCTCATTGCAGAAGTGGAGATGCTACCTCTTTAAGAACTAGGTCAATGTCATATGCAAGGACAAAGTGTTAAGAAAAAAAATGACCAACATCTATGAAAGTATATGGATAGCATGATAGAAGACCATAATAGCTAAGTTTGACTTGCATTATATCCCCCAAGCTATCATACACTTTGATGAAGCTTCAATTACCCATGGGGCCAGTGCTGCTACCATCTTAACATCACCTTTTAGTGTAATCTAATCAAAAGAATGAGGAATTAATCAAAAGAATGATGGTAGCCTGTGACCAAGGAATCAAATGTCTAATGATAAAAGGTGATTTACAACTGGTGGCTAACCAAGTAACTGAGGTTTATGCATGTAAAGCCAAACCTTTACAACTTACTCTGACCTAGATAAGAAACTAATGCAACAATTTATAAATGTTGGTATCCAACATATACCCCAAACCAAGAATACCTTAGCTGATGCCATTGAAACCTTGGCCCTAAGTGTGATGCCAAATATTTTTAGGAAGTTACCTTTCTTAACCATGAACTGTGCTATTCCCATCACATAGAACACTAAAGGCATCTCTATAGCTACTGTTGATACCACTTCTCAAAATGAATGATATGATAATATCAAGGTTTACCTAATGCATGGTGAATCTCCATAGAACTTGAGTACTTGTCAAAAGGATGTTGTACATAAAAGATCAAAATAATATGTCATTGTAGGTGATGACACACTATGTTGAAGGTTTTATGATTACATATTGTTAGTGTGATTGGGCAAATCCAAAGCATGCATAGTCCTTAAGCAAGTTCATGAAGGTATATGTGGAAGACATATAGGACCTAGAGCCACAACTACAAAAATTAGAAGTTTAGGATAGTATTGCCCCTACATGGAAAGTGACTACCTACAGAAGGTCAAAACTTTTGATTCCTACCAAAGCCACAACAACCTAATAAATGTGCCACTAATTGAGTTACACACTACTCAAATAACTTGGCCATTTTAATGATGGGGACTTGACATTATTGGACCTATAATGCCTAATTCTTCCACAAGGCATAGCTTTATCATTACTACAACTAAATATTGTAAAAAGTAGGTTGAAGTTAGTCCTCTAAGGAAGATGACATCTTAACAAGTCTGTATATTTATATTAGATAAGATAGTATCCCATTTTGGCATATCTCTTACCATAGTCATAGATAATTGACCATAATTCAATTGTTAAGAAACACAAGCCTTTTGTCGGGAACTAAGCATTAAACATTTCTTTTCATCATGGTATTATCCTCAAGCTAATGAACAAGTAAAAGTTAGCAATAAGGTTAACATAAACTTGCTGAAAAAGATGCTAAAAAATAGCAGACACAAGTCGCATGAGTGGCATGTCCATGTGCTTTGGGCCTATAAGACTACCTTTCAAACTACAATTGGTATCATCCCATATATCCTTTTTTATGGATATGAAGCTATTTTACCTCTTAAATTGTAGGTTTCATCACTAAGAGTGGATCTATCTAACTTCATCAACAATGATCACAAGAAGGAGCTACGTAGTATTTATCTAGATTTAGTGGAAGAACAGCAAATAAAAACACTTGCTCACATCAAATGATGCCAAGAAAGAAAAAAGAAACAACATTTTCATGACCTAAATAAGAAAAATATCAAGGAGGAAAACCTGGTCATCAAGGCTATTTGTGAGCATACAAATAAGTTCTCAACTAACTGGGAGGGGCCTTTCCTAATCACCAAAGCCTATGGCAATGAAGCATTCAGATTGGCAAACATGGAAGAGAATGAATTGTCCAATCCATTCAACCATTCCTATCTCAAGCCTTATTACATCTAACATGATTGTCTTTATAGGTGTGAGTCAACAATTAACATTGATGACCTTTACAACTGATAGCAAATAAGCCTGCATGATCTCTCTCTATGTTTGGCATAATGAATGAACTGCAAGCTTTGTAAAATGTGATGCACATGGCACAGATCTCTTAATGTTGCACTGATAGTAGCCTATGATGGCCTAGTTTGCTAGTTATCTCATGTAGCCCTATGCAATTTCTTCTAACAACATGTTTTCTTTGTTTTGTTTTCTTGTTCTCTTAAAGTTGTGATTACAGGATGAATCTTGGAAGTCATCACAAAGGTGCAACTCATCATGGTAGTAAGTTACCATGTGACCTTAATGTATGAGATTTAGTTATCTTGTCCTACTTTTCCAAGAGTGCTTACCTCACATCACTTTCATTACCCCTCTTAAGTCATAATTCCATAGCTTAATTACAACCTTTTTTTTACCCTAAACAACATCAATGACCTAAATCTGATATTCATGCATTATGGTTGTGTGACATCTCCATCATCATGCTCTACCATCAAGTTTGTTAGGTGTAACACATCTCATTCAATGAGAAAACCAAACTAATTTTGGCCTTGGCAATGAAACCCAATGAAGGTTCCACCACACAAAAAAATAGAAGAAGAAAAAATTAGAAAGAAAGTTGCCAAAAAATCCAAGAGGCTAATGAAGCCTAAAAGTCACATCAATAACTTCAAACAAGCAAATGAAGGATTCTAATGACCAAAGAATCCTTGGAGTGGAGTGTTGGTTTCTCAAGAACATTATCAAGTAACCAGCACTTTGAAGCATGAAGACTACACCAATCAACCAACATGCCACTACCATACCATAACCATGATTTCAACATGTGAAATTCATTGTTAACCCCTATGGCCATTCCCTTCTAACCAACTATAGCCTTCCTCATATATTATCTCATCATAACCTTATCATACAATCATAAGCACTCTTTGACATCGTTCAATAGCTACAAAATCAAGTGCGGAGAGGAATCATTGGTAATAAACCTGTGGTGGTGCTTAGCATTCTCTATCAATGTCTCTTGGTTCAATCCTCAAAACATTAACAAAGAGGGGCCAATGAAACACCACAAAGAAAATTTATGTTGTAACTCATAATCAAAACCATTGTAAATTGGTGTAAAAATAATGGTAGATACAGTTGTCTTATTTTTTTCAATACCAAGCATTGTAACCTTCACCATTGAACTTGAGGCAATATCTTATTATAAAAATGTGAAGTTTGTAGTTCACAAGCTGCAATCTCACATACTTTAACTTATTGAGGCTAAATAAGGCCTTATAAGTTGTTACTGCCTCACTTCCCAAGTGAAAAAAGTTATATCATGCATGTTTGTAGGCTTGGGAAGGTTTAAAATGTCGTGGGAGTCACAAAATTTGGGTTTTTCATGGCTTTTATGCTAGTCAAAGTAGTTTTTACGTTGGGATTATCTATAGCCAGAGTATAAATTATTGGGTTTTAATTTTCATGATGGAACCTAGCGTATTTTCATGAAGGCTAGTGTATTTCTATGGAAGCCAATGTATCTTTATGAAGCCAGCATACTTTTGTAGAAGCCAACGTATTTATGATTGTTTTCATACATTAGACTTACCAAAATTGATAAATACACTGAGGTTGATGACCTACAATGTCAAAATTTGCAACAATTTATTAGAAATCATGGCAAAATTTTGCGACAATGTATCAAAACCTAATTGCCCATAAAAATTGAAGATGATCATACTTAAAGGAATTTTGGCCAAATTTGCATTTAGCTAAGCAAAGAGACTCTCAAAATAGTGTAGATCAACCAAAAGTTCAATGACCATCAACCATTTCAACACCAAGTATATCCAATGTAGAAAAACCAATGAGGAGCCTTGGAAGTGAAACTTTGGAGCATCCAGATTGTGAAGCTGACTATACAACACACTCTACTGGTTTTTCCAAGCTTCAAGCATCTTTCATGTAGCCCTTTGTGCATCATAGGCACATTAACTTGTACTCATTTGAATTTTTTCTCACAAAATTTCATTATTTTAATAAAATATAGTAGTTCATTTATGCATTCCAGGTTTATTTTTATGTTTTCTTTGGCATTAGATCTATAATTTTTATTAAATTCATTTGCATCCATTTTACAAATTCTAAGTCCCTCGATGATCAATAAGACCATCTAGGATGATTTGAATCCCTTTTTTTAAGGCCCATGAAATCCAAGGTTAAACTATCTTACCGAAAATCTTTGGTTTTCCAGCATTGAACTTTTCTAGTGTTACATGAACAAAGGAGAAAATCCTACTAGGAAATTATTATTTTGTATTAGGACTAGATGTTTTATTAGTGAGGAATATATTCATATTTTGATTGATGGGGGAGCCCAAGAAAACATTATTTCTTCTAGAATAATTGCTAGATTGGATTTGATAGCTATTCCTCTTCCTAGACCCAATACAGTACATTGGTTGTCTAGAGATTTCTCTTAAGAGGTGAAGGGATAATGTACTTTGAAATTTAAAAAAATAATTTTTCATGATGTTGTAAAGTGTGATGTGATTCCAATAGATATTTTTGATGTAACTCTTGGTAGACCTTGGAAATTTAACAATGGTTCTCAATATCATACACTAAGAAATGTATGGATTATAGCTAGATTTGATGAAATTCGTAAGTTAATTCCCATGATAGCTAAATAAGTGAGGTAGCAAAGCTCACTTAATTCTTCCTTAATCCTTCTAGGTAAGAGGAAATACATTAAGAAACATGATAAAATAGGTTTTGAATTTTTTGTTGCATCAGTAGTTTCTTCTAACTGTAATGATGTGCAGGTTGAACTTCCTACAAATGTGTTAGGCTTAAAGGAGAAATTTTCCAAAGTTTTCAAGGAGGAACTTGATGGATTTCCATCAATGAAGAATGTATAGCATCAAATTAATTTTATTCCTCATGCTACCATTCCAAATGAAAGAGCTTACTGGATGACATTGAATTAATGGCCAAAATTATAAAGGCAAGTAGAGGATTTATTTGCAAATGTCTTCATGAGGGAATCCATTTCATCTTGTGTAGTACTAGTAGTGCTAGTGCCAAAGAAGAATAATGATGAATGTATGATGTACATTAATTTTATGGTAGTGAATAGGATAACATTGAGGTACATGTTTCTTACTTCAAATATAGATGATATCCTTGATGTTCTTACCAATGCTAACATTTTTAGTAAAACTGATCTGAAGAGTGGTTATCATCAAATTAGAATTAAGCTTGGTGATGAATGGAAGACATCTTTCAAATACTAGATGGCTTGTTTGAGTGTTTGGTGATACCATTTGAGCTCACAAATGCACCTACTACATTCATGAGGTTGATGCATGATGTATTAAAGGACTTGATTAGTAAGTATTGTATTGTCATTTTTGATGATATTTGGCGTATAGCTCTAATGACAAAGAGCACTTGGATTACTTGTAGATAGTGTGTCTTAAGTTAGAGAAGGCATAATTGGTGATTAATGTGAAGAAAATTCATTTCTTCAAGAGGGAAATCACATATTTGAAGCATGTGGTTTTAAAAATCAAATTCATATGGAAGCTACTAAGGTGAAAGCTATTAGGGATTGGCCAACTCCTAAGAATGTTAGGGAGGTAAGGTCATTCGTTAGTTTAGCAAGTTCTTATAAAGGGTTTATCAAAAATTTAAGTGGTATTTCATTGTCTATGTTTGCTTTGTTGAAAAATCATAAAGATCTCAGGTGGGATAATGAAACCTAAGGGAGCTTTGACTTGTTGAAAGGAAAAATTACTAGTGAACTAGTGCTTGCAATTCCTTGAGAACCTATCTTACAATTTTTATTATTTTAGATAGGTTCTACAAGATGGCACACTTCATTCTATGCAAAACAATGAGTGATGCTTCTCATGTTGCAAATTTGTTTTTCCAGCATGTTGTAAAGTTGCATGGAATTCCTTTAAATATTATTAGTTACAAAGATTTTAAATTTACTAGCACTTTCTTAGGTCCCTTTGGAAAAGTTTTGGAACAAAATCAAATTTTTCTAGTTAATATTATCCACAATCTAATGGTCAAATGAAGGTGGTGAACAAATCCTTCCCAAACATATTGAGATGTTTATATGATGGATAACCAAATAGGTGGAAAAGCTTGTTGTCTCATGCTAATTTTTTATATAATAATTCTTTTCATGTTTCCATTGGAAAAAGCCCATTTGAGATGAATTATGATTTTTGTCCGAAGATGGTAGACACCTTGAAAATCTTTGATGATGAATCTCAAGATAGTGTTGATTTGGTAGAAGAGATGAGGGATCTTCATGCATAACCAAAATCAAATATTAAGAAGAAGGTTGAAGAAATAGTCCCTAAGAGAAATGAGGATAAATAGAAGCCAAATTTTGCTATTGGTAACTTGGATTGGATGCACTTGAAGAAGAAGCAGTTAAGAGATATTAGCTTCTTGAAGTTGAAAGCCAAGAAGATGGGGCCTTTCAGAATTAGGGCCAATATTAATGATAATGTTTTTGAAATTGATTTTCCAAATGATATTGGTATGTATTTTTTGTTTAATGTTTTAGATCTTTTGCATTATCATGGACCAGTTGATGAGGAGACCATAAAATGTAGCATCAATGAGTTGAAGGGGGCTATTGATCAGTCCAAGCCTTTAATGGAGAGAAAGGAAATTGTACTTGAGCAAAGGGAATCTTCTAGCACTCGGGAAGTTAAGAGAAATGAGTACTTGTTCCATTAGGAGGATTAGTCTATAGGTGATGTTGTATGAGTTTATGAGACTAAACTTTATGAGTGAAGAATCATTTTAACCCTTACTTCCTTGTTTAAATGAGTTTACTTTTTGAAAGGTAAAAGAGCTAGTGTAGGGACATCTCTTCTAATTCTCTTTTTCTCCTCCCTAAATGTGTGTTTTTGTAGCTTTTGGACTCTATGGAGACATCTTTGAGGTCATGGATGAGGATTGTAGAACTTAGAAGGAGGGGGTGGAGAGAGGAGGTGTGGGGATGAACAAGTTCCCCAAATCAAAAATTCTTCAACACAAAGCACACACAAAGTTTTACGTGGTTCCCCAACTTGGATTCTCCACACTCATAGGGTAGTTCACTTGCACATGTTTGGACTTTGTTTCTCTAAAATGTGGTTTCAAGGGCACCACACCTTGTACAAGCTCTAAGCTCCACTCCAAAGTGATTCATCACCATGAATCCACTTAACCTTGCAAGGTCTCGACAAGCTTAGAATGTGGTTTCCAGGATCCCACAACCTTTACAACTTGAGCTCTGCTTCAGAGTGTTGTGTCGCTACACCAACACTCAATCCCAACAAGATCCTGCCAAGCTCAAAGACAATTCCTTCTTGCAATAAGTGCATCAATCCCAGTGAGGCAACAAGAAAGAGAAAAATAAATTACAAGGGAAGGATGCAACTAATTTTCTAGTCCTTGTACTTTGAAGCATAATATAATATAATCACTACTACAATACAAATGATGTTAAAATGAAGTACACAAGGAAAATAGATTAAACAATGAAGGTTTGATGTAGACTATTCACATTCACATGCATTCACTTGCACTATTCCCAAGAATTGATGTCTTCTTATAGCTTTGAATTTTCCAAAAACACCTTGGAATTCATCCAATAGTCACTAAATGGCTAGTGTAGATGTCTTCTTCAAAGTTGGAATGTCTACCTGAGATCAGTCTCAAATCTAAGGAGATGTCTTCTATTTTTGGAAGATGCCTACTTTTCAAGGAAGACATCTTTGGAAAAACATCTATTAGTATATGTCTACATGTAGATGTCTCTTCTATAGGTCCCAAATATGAAATTTCTTGTTCTGATGCTAGGAGCATCCAGATACCTTCAAACAAGTCCCCATAAATCCTATAACTTTATAGAATCACCAAAATGAGTCAAAAACACACCAAAATATGCAAAAAAATCCAAGAATCATCCTCAAAAAAAATCAACACAATTAGACACATTTAGCTTTCTCTTAATCTTTCCCTTGCTCCCAATTTTCTTATGAAGTCCTTATCCAAGCTCTCTTGAGTCCTTGAACTCTTCACTTTGTCATTTCTTTGTAGCTCTCATTCCTTGAGTTCTCATTCATGTCCAGTAAGTCCTTGTTGTCTCCACTTTGACATCTCTTTGTAGATGTCATCTCATAAGCTCTCCTTCATGCCCTACAACAACATCACATTCAACAAAACACTCTATGTTCTCCATTTTCTTTAAGGTCAACAATAGAGTCATCTTATTTGAGATCTAAGCTCTCAGGAGAGACTTCTTGAATGTCAAATGACATCTTGAGAATGTCTATAAAATTGAATGAGATGTCTTAGAATGGGCCAAGAAATCTCAACTATAGTGTGAGACATCTTAGTCAAGAATGAGATGTTTACATAGAATCATCAATTTTGTAGCAAGACGTCCTGGAAAGGTCAAAGACAACATGAATAGGTAGGGAAACTTTTGAAATTACCATTCCAAGTTTGGAAACAGCCAAGACATGGGAGAAAAAGATGAAAATAGTGAAGGATCTTTCAATTAATCTTGAGGAAGGTTTCCTAGGGGTTTTATCTTTCTTGTAAATATGACTTATGTTTCATGCTTGTTACATGATGACAGGTCATGAGATGTCATAGAGAGTTGAGAATGAGATGTCATGGGATGTCAAGAAAGCACATGTGAATAGTGCACGAGCATGTTGTAGCTCTTGGTTAATCGAATGGATATCGTCCTAGTGTCTCTCATGTCTTGTGAGCGGATATCTTAGCTCTAGATTGTGGGAAGGACGTTCTATTAGTTGTGTCTTGCATTGAGAATAGTCATTGTTTGGTTGTAGAGCTTTATGCTCTATAGCATCGTTCGAGTGTCTAAGATCGTTTGATATTTTGTGGGTTGAAGAACCCTATTGTAATCTTCTCTTTTAATAATTGAAAATAGCTAGTTTTCTTATTTTCTAGAAAATTAATTATATTTTCATAATATCTATATTTAGAATTGGAAGGTGGTTTAATAATCAAGTGACCTGCTCCAATCCCATTAAGCATATAGAATCTATTTTTCATATCATTTCATTCTCATAGACATTTTTTATTGAAGTTAATCTTCTTAACCATAAAAAGGAATTGATATTGCAAGTAGAAAAAAAGACTTACATGCAACCAATTATATATTATAATCTTCTTACTTCTTAAAACTTTTATCATTTTAAAGGACATTTGTTTAATATTCATCCCTTTCTACTTAAGAAAAAAATGCCAAAGAAAAGAAAAAATATGTTGAAGTTGAGAATTTAAAAATAATAATTTAAAGTTGAAGATACAAAAAATCAACTTTGCATGATCCTCTTGACCTGCTTAAGAGCTTGGATGCAAACATTCTCTATGATGTTTGATGAATTATGTTTTCACTAGCTCCAATATCGAAGCCTCAGTATAGGATACCCAATGTCAGAGCCTATGATGCAATGTCGAATATCCAATATCATGGGGTATATGCTAGCCTATAAATATACTGGTTGGGCTAATAGTTTTCATATAGTTTTTATCATAGCATAGCGAAGCTTTTGCAATTTATTTTCTTCAGAGTTAGAATATTTTCTAAGTGCCCATAGCAAGAGTCTAAGTGTGTACGAACCTTTATTCAAGCATTGATGTACCTGAGCATAGCAATGTGACGAGAATAAAGATGATCCCTTTTGATAATCCTTGTAGCATTGAGAATAGATTAATGTTTCATTTAATGCATTTATTATTCATGCACTTTACTCTAATGCATTTTCATTAAGCAATTAATTTTTAGTTGGTAATGAACACAATCATGACCACTTCGAGCATATGTGTAGCACTTGGTAACCTAGAAACGCTTAATGTTTGGTAACCCAACAATGCTATATGCATTTAGGATGTGTCTAGAGAGTGGAAATGAGTACTTGTGTTAATCTAGCTAAGTAGTAGATGAATTAGATCTTAAATTACCCTACCTTTCATTCTGGTTCTAGGTGATTAAACTTATAAAATATAAAATGATAAAAATCACATACCTCAGTTGCATTTAGCCATACACTTGTATCTCACAAGTGGAACTAAGAAAACAACAATCATTCCAATTAGATTTCACTTCCTTGAAACCAATGTACTTAAGAACTTAAGGTCTGTGGAGTTCGACTGGATCACACATGAATGCTTGTGATTTGTATGGTTGGGCATAGCGGTGCCTTTCCACTCATCATTGGCATTGTTGCTAGGGACCTTTCAGTTGTTACATGCACTATCTACGATTAGTGAAAAATTATTCAAATTTTTGAAATGAACCTTCAAGTCATATCATACTTCAAAAATAACTACAACAATATTTAACAACACACTATGTTTTTATTCTATAACATAATATGTCTTCTTCTCAAAAGAGTGATTCTCCATCTAAGTCCAATGGAGTACATCAACAAGTTCCTCAACAATACTGAGTGGTATATGCTCATCCTAATGAGTATGTACCAAATTTTACCTTCATCCTACATCAGGATGAACAGCTGTGGTGGCGTGACATGGAGGGCAATATCATGTTGTTGCCAAATTGATCCGTTCTTGCAATGCTCCAACAAATGCTTATACGATGGGGTCTCCAAGAACTTAATGCTAAGTATGTTGTGCAAGATACTGATGCCAAGGATTATCATCTCATTGACACACAACATCTCAAGGATTGCCAACAAGAATAATATGATGAACATGTGAAGGGGAAAGGATTTAATGATTCCCCATTTTTGCTATACCAAAAATATGGTGGAGATCCTTTATTTGGGGTCTTACCATTCAATGAAATTCCTTTCTTTAACTTTAGTTAAGGAGGTCAAAACCAGAACTTGTAGTCCATAATTCATAATCCTGGTTCTAGTAAGAATGGATCTAATGACAAAGAACAAGACTAGCACAGACCCAATCATGCATGAGGATGCGAACAAGAAACAAGATCATGATCATGGTCATGATCATCAAAGAGGTGGTAGTAGGCATTATGATGGTGCTAGTCCTCCTTCTTTTTTACCTTTGTCATCATCATCTTCTTCTTCTAGCTTTGATTGCAACTGCAGGGGGCATGACCATGATGGAGGTGATTGACAAGAACAAAATGATCAAAGGGACCATCAAGCAAGTCAAGACCAAGGGTGCAGGTGTTCAAGAGAGACATAACACCATGAACAAAGGGGTAGCAAAGGGCATCATAGGCACTAAAATCATGGCCTTGATGAGCCTTTGCTTGCTACCTGAAGTATGCTAAGCATTGCAGAGGTAGTATGAATTCCAACAAGGCATGTAAAGGATAGTTAGATCAAAAAGCTAGACATGAACAATATCCCTCAGTTTGAAGGGGGATATAACTCAGATCCGCAAAACCATCTCCAAGCTTTCCAAGATGCATGTGCCTTGCAAAATATAAAGAATTAGTGGCAAAAACTTAAGTTGTTCCCAAGGACACTCATTAAAGAAGCAGAGAACTGGTACCAATCCTTAGAACCAAAACCTATCAAACAATGGAGTACAATGCTTGAATTGTTCAATGACAAATATCAAATGTACTCTAAAGTGTCCAACTTGACAAGGTAGATCTAGGGATGGAAATAAAACACAAACCCTTGGATGTCACCATCAGCCTATACCATTCCTTAATGCATAAATGTCTTGGCCATGGTTATTCTCAATTAGATTAATTTCACCACATTGTAGATGGGCTTCAATCTAAAACAAGGAGAACCCTTAGCATCTATGCCCAAGGGTGACTATTAAAATTAAGCATCCATCATATCCAAAGATTTATTGAACAGGTAGCTAAAGTGGAAGAAAAATTAAGAAAATGAGAAAGTGTAGAAGAGTATAATTGTGATCCTTCCATTCGCAAGCAAGAGGTTCGATTTTGTGATAGTGAGGAAGAATCAGCACTTGATGAGGTGGTGAATAGGAAAGCCTTGTCACTTCAAAAATTTCAATCCAAAATTATGGCCAAGGTTGATCAATTATGGGACTCCATGGATAGCATATTTCAATCTATCCAAAAAATTGCTAAAGAGTCCAAGAAACAAGGTAGTGATCATGAGCGTAGGAGGTGCAAGAAAGTTGAACATGCCTATCAAAGAGGTAAAGGCACAATTACTACAATAGATAAAGTTGCAAGAACCAAATCAAATGATGATGGTGGATTTGACATCTACCATTATGAACATCTAAAAGGATGTTGTCCTATTTCTTCACACTTCCAGGAATCTAGGGTGCATGCCTTGAATCCATGACTAGCACAAAGGCAAACAACCAAAAGATTGCCTTATCCTCAAGGTAATTCTAGGCAGTTCCACCAACCACAATAGTATTATCCAAGTGGAACTCCACTGCAACCATATGAACAATATCAATAGTGGCTACAACCATAGTCATGGGCACTGGCACCACCAAGGTAGCAATATCCTTACAAATAACTTGATCCATATGGGTACTACATTTAATAGCCCTTGTCTCCACATAAAACTTCTAGTCATGTTTCTACTTTCCAACCTTACTACTACCCTCCTAATAATCACCGAACTCATTCTCCACATGCAAAGAGGGATACCAACTTTTACCCTTATCCTCCTCTTATTCCTGCACATCTACCGCCTACTCCACCTATGTAAGGTGAACTCCCAACTCAACTACAATAGTGTAACACTACTAAGGTCATTAATCTATAACCAATTCACCAACCAAGTGGTTCAGATACTTGATCAAAGAAAAGACATTTCTTCTAACCACGTAGTCTACCTAAGCCCTTAAATACACCTACAGTTAACAACCTTGTTCCTCCGTCTTCCTTTGTATCAAATTCCTTCAAGTCCCCTTCAAACCAAATACTACCCAAGATTCATACTATGATGCTTACTCACACTATATCTAATTAGATTTGTGCTAGAAACCTTTCTAGGAAATTAGCAGATCTCTCATTTATTTGCAAATTGCTGGGAATGAACTATGCAAAGCTCTTCCAACTTAGGTTCTGGTGTCAATGTAATTTCTCATGAGATGTGTACTACATGGAACCTACCCCCTCTCAAGAAGATAAATATCAAATTAAAATTGGTAGACCATTCCATCATTATTCCATTGGGATTGGTGGAAGACATTATGATCACTATATGTGGGTGGTCTTATCCTGTTGATTTCCTAGTGATCAAGGTGGAAAACTATAAAGGGGCCTTTCCAATCATCATGGGAAAGGCATGGCTAAGCACTATTGATGTAAAAATGAGCATCAAAGATATTTCCTTGAAAATATCTAAAGAAAATGCATTTGGGAAGATTGAGAAGAAGTAAGTTCCATGCATCACTTATAGTGATACAAGGTATAATTGTGTATAGAAACTCTAGGCAATGAAACAAGCATCCATCTATGCATGCAAGTAGTGTGTACTAGAAGCTAACATTCAAAGATGTCTGTATGTAGCAGCCATAAAACAAGAGGACACCCAGTGGCTAACCGCTAATTTTGAGAGTAGCACGCTTTACATGGAACCTACTAATGACATGCACATATGTCGTAGGCATGGATGAACTACAGCAAGTTCATCCCCAACTCTCTAATGACACAAATGATGATACCTACTATGGAGAATTGGAAATTCCTAAAAATTTTAAGCAAGAGCCCCTTGAATTAAAAAATCTACCAACCAACATAAAATACGTGTTCTTAAAAAATGGAAAGCCAGTGATAATAAATGCAAATCTTGCTTTAGAATAGAAGAAGATGCTATTAAAAGTGGTTGAAAATGGTTAGTAGCCTTTGCCTAGTCATATCCTAAACTCATAGGGATTAATCCTAGGATATGCCAGCATCACATCTACATTGTCCTGACCGTGAAGCCAAAGAGATAGCCACAAAGGTGATTAAACAACTCCTCAAGGTAGGGTTTATTTATCCAATTATAGATATTAAGTCAATTAGTCCACTCGTTATTATGCCTAAGAAAGGTGACAAGTGGTAGGTCTACATCAATTTTCGATTGCTGAATATGGCAACATTTAAGGATCACTTTTCATTGTCATTTGTTGATCAAGTGTTAGATACAATATCTGGGCATTGCTACTATAGTTTTCTAGATGGTTATAATGGCTATAACCAAATCTAGATCACACCAAAGGACCAAGCCAAAACAACATTCACAAGTCCCTGGGGGACTTTTGCATATCGCAAGATGCCTTTTGGTGTATGCAATGCCCCTACTACATTCTAAAGTCTAGTCCTTAGCATTTTTCAATAGTAGATCAGTAACGGTGTAGAAGTCTTCATGGATGACTTCTCCACCTATGGAGCTACATTCGAGCAAGCCCTGGACTACCTTGAGCAAGTACTAAAATTATGTGTTGAAACAAATTTAAAGCTTAATTGGCAAAAGAGTCATCTGATGGTCCAAGAATGCATTGTGTTGGGGCATAGAATATCATAAGTAAGAATTGAGGTAGAGCCAAAAAAAATAAGGGTCATCTAAGGAATAACCTACCAGCCAAAAACTATCAAAGATGTTTGGTCATTCCTTGGACATACTAGCTACTACTAACGATTCATAGAGAATTTCTACAAGATCGCAAAACTATTGGTTAAGCTGACAAAGAAGGATGCTCCACTTGTCTAGACCATGAAATGTGAAAAATCATTCTAGCAACCAAAGGAGAAACTTGTAGAAACTCCAATTCTACAAGCACCCAATTCGTCCAAACCATTTCATGTCATGATGGATGCATCAAATTATGCCTTGGGAGCTATGCTTATGCAAATGGATGACAAGAAACGTCCATATTACACCCACTATGCAAGTCAAAGCATTTTGGATGCACAACTAAACTACAGCACCATAGAAAAAGAATTGATGGCAGTGGTGTTTTCTCTAGAAAAGTTCACACATTATGTGTTTGGATACAAGGTGTTTGTGCACATGGACCATAGCACCATCCACTTCTTGATGAATAATCCAATGGTAAGCCCCTGTGTCATACGATGGTTGGTGATCTTAAAAGAATTTGATCTTATGATGGTAGATCAAAAGGGCATTGAGAATGTGGTCATCGACCACTTGTCTCAATTAAGATGGGATAAAAAGAGGAGGAGCACCCACTATCTAATATGTTTCCTAACGAACTTCTCTTTGCTAGGGCTATAGTTGAACAATCGCCCAATGAGCCTAAATGGTATGATGGCATTCTCACCTATCTTCTCACCCAAGAGATGCCACAAGGGTTGGACCACTAGAAGAAACAACAATTTCTTCATGAGGTAAAATGCTTCATGAAGATCAATAAACACCTCTACAAGGTATGCATTGATGGCCTAGTTTGTTGGTGTGTCCTTGATGTTAATCAACTATGCATTCTCTAAGACTCTCATGAAGGTTCTCGTGGGGGCCACTATGCTAGGAGATGCATGACCATTAAAATCCTTATGGAAGAGTATTACTAGCCAACAATCTTCAAGGATGCTCATCAATATGTCCACTCTTGTGAACACTTCCAACGAGATGGTGGAATGATTACTCGAATGGAGGGATCTCAACAATGGATTCAACCATTAGAACCGTTCGACATCTAGGGCATTAATTTCATGGGTTCCATCACACCCATGTTAAATGGAAAGGCATACATCATAGTTGTTGTTAACTATTGTACAAAATGGGTAGAAACAACAGCTGTCACCAACTATACATCTTCTACTACTACTCAGTTTGTACAACAAAATGTTGTAAATAGGTTTGGTATGCCACATGCATTAATTACTAATAATGAAACTCACTTTACAAGCACTACCTTTCAAAAGCTCATGCAATGCTTAAGGGTTGAACATAAACTCACAACATCCTACCAACCCCAAGCTAAGGTTACCAATAGGAAAATCACAAGGATTCTAACAAGAATTGTTAGCCAATATAGGAAAGACTAGAGCACGAAACTCAATGATGCCCTTTGGGCCTATTGCTCAACATGGAAACTTCTTATAGGCTATTCTCCCTATGAGCTTGTATACGAAAAATTACCAACATTTCCTATTCAATCTGAGATCCATACACTTTCAACAACCTGTGACCTCAACCTTGACTTGAGTCTATCACAAAAAGAAAGATTAATGAATCTCAACTTGCTAGATGAAAACCAATTGATGATCCTAATCTAACGAGTTGTAGAAGATATTCAACAAAAAGTGCCATGACCTTAAAATCAAAAAAGTCAAATTTCAATTGGAAGACAAGGTCCTCTACTAGAATGCCACACATGTACCTCAACGAACTAAGTTCCAAACATTGTGGGAAGGACCTTATATAATTTATGAAACTTTTCCTTTTGGGGCCATGATGATTTACAAACCTAAGATCCCAGCTAAGAAATAGCTGGTCAACATACAACAAGTCAAACCTTTCCATGAGCATAAGCCAGAAAATACAACAAATGCCTCATCAAATGGACAACCATGTTCAATATTTCAAATCTCTTCCTTTCAACTCAGTCATGGGTGAGATGATCATCCATGCTAACCATATAAGCAGCTCCTCAGTTTTTCATATTTTTGTTTTACACATTCTTTATTTTACATCTTCATATTTTCATGTTATTAATCTTTTCTAATTTTGGTTTTACACCATCATTAGTACATTTGCTATTTCTTGCATACTTTACACTTTCTTTTATATTTTATTTTATTCTGATGCATTTTTCTAACTTGTTGTTGATAAGTGTCATGCACAGTGATAATTCATTGCTTGATGGTGGTATGTACTATTTAGTTATTTGACTATTGGTGTCTAGATTCTAGCTTTGAATTTTGTTATGGATAATTAGGACATGGTTTCTTTTTCATGCAATAGGCAGTGAGTCCACAACATCCACCCATTCACAAACTCTATGGTTTTCCTTATTTTAGAAATGTGTAGTCCCTTTTCCATTAATACAGATTTAATAAATTTATGACTTTGGTGGTTTTTAGATTTGAAAAGGATTCAAAGGTTTGAACAAGGTGTGATTTCAAGAGGATTTGGTATTCTTTGTGCTTTTCTACTTGCTTGGGTGCATGTGTGTTTTCATGGATTTCTTACCATTCTGTGTCAACCAATAAAAGAAAGTTGAATAAGTCTTTGCATGGTGTGGTTCTCATAAAAAAAACAAATAAATAATGGGAACTCAAAGCACACCCCTTAGACAAAATAAACAGGCTACAAGCATTGGTTATGGGACTAGAAAGACATATTACCCATGCCTAAAGGTCCCCTCTAATTAAAGCCCTTCGTCACTTCCTACTTCTCTTTCCTTCTCTAATAAGGAATGGTGGTTGTTCTGTGGAAGCACTCTTGTGTCTCAAGGGGGTGTACTAGTCCTAGAATGGCGATGCAAAGTCACTGAATTTGGTTGGTTTTGGTCTAGACTAAGGATGGATTTTATTAAGTCATTTAACCATAAAATTTACAAGGGACTTCATGTGACCTTAATTAGGAACTCCATTCCACTCCCTCTTTCTTCCACCTATGCTTTCCATGTCTCACCTCACTGCCGATTTCATGTTCTTGTTCGATGTCCTAGTTTGATGTGTCAAAATTCTTAGGTAGTTTCTTCCAAGTTTTTGTGTTTAACTCTATGTAACCATTAATCATCCATGGGACCCACAAACTCCTCAGTTTGAAGTTATGCAAGGATGATAAAAGGCCTATGTCTACTTTGGGAGGACCCACTTGCATATCTTTTGGTTGGATTAGTCAAGTTCTTTATCCTTAGATACTCTTACAATCAAATCCTTTTGTTTACCTCATTAATGACATCCAATTGTGCACATCTTCACAACATTTTTCAGTGAAACCTTTTATTGTTACTGTTGTGAATTCTTAAACCCTCTTCATGCATTTCCTTGCATTTGAACTTTCTCAAATTTAACGAACTACTTGTCCATTTCACCTATTTTTTAACTTTCCTACTAACACTACTAATAGAATCAATCCATCATAATCACAACCTAGCCAAGTGTAACCACCAATGAGATGAGGTACTTCAAAGCTATATGTTACACATTGCATACTAATCCATGATTTTGTTGTGATTACAATAGACTATAAGAAGGACTATCTTCATCAAGGATGACATGGTAGTACCACACGATGAGGACCATTCATGATCATTGGATCTTCCCTCTTGCTCTTCAGTTTCCAAGAGGAGTTGGATGTCAGTATTGTCTAAGGTGTTCTCTTTTCTTGTCATGAATACCCAACTTTGTAAAAGATTGTAATCTGTACACTTGAGTACTAAGTCAATTTGTGTGTCAGTCAATAATTCCATACCTTCCCAATATTTTGTAAGGAACTTGTTTCTCCTCTTCTTCACTTGAGAACAAGTTTTCATTCAATCATGGGGGTATGGTGAATCATGTTTTGACTAGCTCTGATATCGAAGCCTCAATATCGAATACCCAATATTGGAGCCTAAGATGCGATGTTGAATATCCAATATCACAGGGTATATGCTGACCTATAAATATAGCACTTGGGCTCACAATTTTCATATAATTTTTTTTATAGCATAGCGAAGCTCTTGGAGTTTGTTTTCTCCATAGTTAGAATATTTTCTAAGTACCCACAGCAGGAGTCTAAGTGTGTACGTACCTTTATTCAAGCACTGATGTACCTAAGCACAATAGTGTGATAGGAATAAAGATGAGCCATTTTGATAATCTTTGCAGCATTGAGAATAGATTAATGTTTCCTTTAATGCATTTATTATTCATGCACTTTACTTTAATGCATTTTCATTAAGAAATTAATTTCTAGTTGTTAATGAACACAATCATGACCACTTTGAGCATACATGTAGCACTTGGTAACCTAGAAACGCTTAACGTTTGGCAATGCAACAATGCTATATGCATTTAGGATGTGTCTAGAAAGTGAAAATGGGTACTTGTGTTAGGCTAGCTAAGAAGTAGATGAATTAGATCTTAAATTCCTCTACCTTTCATTCTGGTTCTAGGTGATTAAACTTATAAAATATAAAATGATAAAAATCACATACCTTAATTGAACTTAACCATATACTTGTACCTCACAAGTGGAACTAAGAAACAACGATTGTTCCAATTGGATTTTACTTCTTTGAAACCAGTGTACTTAAGAATTTAAGGTTTGTAGAGTTTGATCAGATCATGCGTGAACACTTGTGATTCGTATGGTTGGGCATAGGGGTATCTCCCTGCTCATCAATGTTCATCTTCATCACACCCTAAGCCTTGAGAAGGCCATCATTCTTGAAAATATTGAGGTTATCTACTAGCATGCACCAAATGGAGCGATTTAGCACATCTGCAAAGAAAACATGCATGTTTAAAAGACGCCCTCCTTTTGGACTTTAGAGCATCCTAAGATATTTTCCTATAAGCTAATTTAATAACTAGCAAAATGTAAGTTCATAGATTGCTCAACTTATAAAAAACCATTGCTTCAAAAGGTCAGTGAGCTTAATGCCATCTCTGCAAATTTTTGGGTAAGGACTCTTTCCAAAAAAAAGCCATTAGCAATGTTTGAACCTACAAAGACACTCTGCAAGAAGGGCTTACCATTAGTGTTAGTCTAATAACCCTCACAATTTCCTCTATCAAAGCAAAAGATGTCTTGCTTAAAGTTGAACCATTTAAGGTATGCCTTCTAGTAACAACCACATCAAAAAGCAAAAACATGACCAAGCCAAATAAATCTTTCCAATCCCACTGACAAACAGTATGCTAGGCTTTAGAATCATTGATATCAGTAGTATTTGCATGCTCGCAAAAAATAACTTGTCAAGCTATGAAAGAGAAGGTGAGATGGACTTTGTAGATGAGAGACCTGCAACATGAAGCAAAAAAGTGAATGCATCAAAGAAGAGCAACATGTTTCATGCATGGTATGTGCTTAAATAAAATTTTATTTCAATGTTTCCAAAGATCCCAATAGTAGATGACATGCCACATTGCCACATAATGACCATTAGCAAGGGAATGAGCATGTAAATCATCCAAAAGATTTAGTGATTTGAGGCTAAGATTTTAAATTTGGGCATCAAGCATAAGGAGATAAGGACAATCATCGAACAAATGATGTGTTGTCTCCTAGATGATGATGTAGAGGGGCTAGATGTTTAAACCTTGGAAACCATGCCTTTACAACCTTGGCCATTTTAGAAGGGCATCTCATTAGAGTAGCTAGAGAAACATCTAAATGCATCGAATAATTGGGACTTTCATTACCTTAAAGAGGGTGTTGTCTACTGGTTGATACATGAAGGAGTGCAATGCCTATTATTTTATCCTATATCTAGTGGTAATCTCCTCTACCAAAGAACGATGATTAAGAGCATCCCTCATTGAAGAATATCATATTTGATTATGGTAGACACACTAGTGTTGAAGGAATCATTATACTTAGAGGAGGGTGATTAAATCTAGGAGTGGCAAGGTAGTGGGATCAAAGCTAGTACTAGCCCTATTCAAATCAACTACAATGGGACCCCATGTTTAGACAATCCAATGACACATAAGGGATCATTTTGACCTAAACATGTGGATTGTGTTATGTGCTATGAGCAGTTGCATGAATGACATGTATGTGAACACATATTTCATGAAAGATATAAGATAAAGGCAAAGCATACTTGAGAAATGCGGTTAAAAAAATCATGACATGAAGCTACCATGATGACCATAATGAGAGCCATCTTTGCACATGAAAATGTGTTACCACATGGAAGGCTCATTTTGATGAAGAGTCTATCACAAGGCTAGATGAATAAGATGTCAAAGAATGGAGTGGTGCAAGAGGAGGATGCCATCACCTCCACAATCTTTGGATCAAGCATTTCTTTTCCAATTAACCAAATGTATTTTGTCTTGGTTGCCTACATCACTCCAAATAAACTAATGGACTAGCTTGTCAACCTTTTGAATCCATTCCTTTGAATGACATATTTTTTTGATGGCAACGATGGCACTTGATTGTAAATCTAATTAATGAGAGTGACTCTCCCAACAGATGATAGGTGAATCCCATGCTAATTAAATAGGTGGCACTACATTTTGGAAAGAATAATGTTCAAAAAATGCGTTGATGACCATGAGATAAAATGAGAAGTGTCAAAATAGAAATCAAGAAGGATCTTTGGTGTTCCTCTAAGAAGTTGAATGATGTGGTAGAAATGCCCATCATAGCAGTCAATGTTGCAGATGGAAAACTTGGCCTAATTGACTTGTAACCTACAGGTGCGAAAGAAAAGTCAAAGGTCAAAGTGAAGGAGTTGGGCTTATCCCATGTGAGCCTTTATTTGTACCATAGTGTCATTGGGATATATTTGAATTTATTTGGATCATGGAAGAAGATTATTTAGTCTAACATGTATTAGGTAGATGTCCAAAAGTTAAGAAACTATGGTAAAGGGGTAAGGAGATAAGGGGTCATCCTACCAAAGACCTTTTACTTAGTGCAAACCACTCTATTTGCTGTGACTAGATTTGGATGAGGTATCATGTTGTGGAAAGGATGTTTACAATTTGTTGCAACCACTAGGAATTGAAGTTAAGGACCTACATAGTGGTTAAAAGAGCTTCCTAGGAGACATTATCATATGTCTCAGCGAGATCAAGTTTAATAACAATTATAGGTATTTTGGTCGTCTTGGCTTAGTGTATGTTTTTATGCATAACAAGAATATTGTTAATAATTTGGTGAGATTTGTGATAAAGCATGTTTGTATGAGACTGATGATTGTGAAAAGGAGAACTTGTAGACAATTTGCTAGGACCTTAGCGTAAAATTTGTAAAGGACTAAATAAAGGCTAATTGGTTGGCATTAGTCTAATGTGCTAGGTTTTAGCTTCTTTGGAATGAATAATGAGGGTGGAGTTCTAAGATTTTGGTATGTTCCCAAATTGAAGAAATTGTGCATATGTGTCTATTAGAAACAAATCCGCAAATGACCATCGGAACTATAAGAGTTTGTTGGATGACCCATTAGGTCTTGGGGCTTTGTTGCATAGGGTGGCAAGGATGACTATTTGAAGTTCATTAATGAAAAGGTTGTAAACAAGTTGGCAAGTGGAGTTTAACTGTGTGGGAGTGTAGAATGTGTGGGATAAGATGTGTCACAAGGTGCAATGGAGAAAAGATTGTTGAGATGAGAAAGAGTTGCATATCTTTCTTGGGATCCCCTGTGAAGGTGAGGCATAGTTGTTTGTGTTTTCATGTAATGGTGTGCTCATGGAAGAATTTGGTATTGTGGTTGCCATTTATGAACTAGGTGACATGAGAACATTGTTATCGATATAGCTCTTTTGCCAAAAGGGGGCTTTGTAATTGGGCTTGGATGGAGTAGTAAGCTGGATCTATGGCATTGGTGTAGGCATTTTGTTACAACTTCCTATTGCTACCTCAGATCCTTTTATTATTATTATTTTTCAACTTCAAGTACTTATGTTGAAAGTGATGTTAATATTATCAGTATATGTGTCATTCTCTATACTAATAATTAATTTACCTCCATTAATTTTTCAAAATATCAATGGTAAGGTTGTAGCCTTAAAAATGAAAAATTTTTAGTTTCCATGTTATTTTTAGTGTTTTCTGCCCAATTAAAAGCAATGTAATGTACTTTGAAATCTTTTACTTATTATTAATATTGTTTTTGAAATTTGACCTCCTTATTTTAAAGGCAAAATAAGCATGAATACGCAAATCATAATATCTTTCCTCCGGCAAGAAAAACAAGCTTAATAAAATGCACAAAGGGGAGATCGGGAAAGGCCACCTAAATAAATACACAAGATGTCACCTCCTAGGGAATCGCAGACGGTATAAAATCAACCAAACAATGAATGCGAGGGCATCGAACAATGGCACCGACAGAGAACTCCATCAGTTTATCCAAGTGTGAAGGAGAGATTGTACTGATCTTTGTGTTATTCCCATCCATTTTGTGTTTTTTTTCCCCTCTGAATTCGATTGCATGTGTCATCCCCTGAGTGTTTTTTCCCACTGGCCAGCAATAAGAAGTACACGACACAGTTGAGCCTCGCTATCAGCGGTTTGTTGACGTGGCGGGCCGGCCAAAAACTGTGGCTTAAAACAGAACCCTGAAAAAGCCAGGAACTTGGGTCCGCCTTAAAATGCTCCATCATGAATGCACAGAACTCCAAACACAAATTCAGAGGTCTACATGAAGTCAAGGCATGAAAAATGGCTCCTCTGATGTTCAAAAAAGTTTCTTGGTTTTGCGGGCAGGGTAGGTTTGACGGGGAATCTGCGGTGGAGCAGATAAACTACATCGTTCCGTCGGCCCGCCCAATTCACGCATCTGTAACATCGGAAAACACCTTTTACAACCATGATGTAGGATCAGAGTATGATCATGTTGCTTGTTTTTTATGCTCGTCAGATTATTTTCCCTGGTTGTCCATTCATCATGGTACTGCAAAGAATCAATCAGTGTTTTTCTTTTTTATTTTAATAGGCCTGTCTGTTGAAATCTTTGTGTGGCATTTAAATCCAGGAGACCATTTCCTGTCATCATAGTTCCCATTTTCAGTTCAGGAATGAACCCCGGTAGCGGCTGTTTCCCTGTTTGCATCCGCCTGTCGCTGCTTTCCCTGAGAAGCTACGAGTCTTAGTGTAAAGTTTCCTGCTGAATGCAGAATTTCTGATTTTGGGTTTGGATGAATTTTGGAAATGTGGAAATCAAACAATTAATTTTGGGCGATATAGACGATTTTCTTGGCGCAGCATCTGGTCTGGAATGCGTTCATTTGTGCGATAAAATGTTGCAATTTTTTGGTTTATTCCCCTAGAATCTGTTTGAAGGGCATATCCGTTTTGGCTATTTATTTAATCCTTGTATGCAACAAGATTAGATTTAAGAGATGTTCCGCATGTTCACATCTGATTCACATATCTTTACCAGAGTGGATTCTTTACTGTGTTTTTGTGTAGGGTCTACAATCTTCTGTATGTGGTAGCTCTGATTGGGGAAAATATTCAGCAAATTTCTCGATCAGTTTTAAAAGTTCTGGGTTTCTGCTGTTATATGGCTAAATTTTCTAGCTACTGAGGGAGGTAGGGAACAGCCAAGAAGAGGAGGCCCAAAACATGCCACACACCTCATCGCACCGTACTTTGAAGACTAAGGCCAAAAACAGAGTAGATGATTTGCAGAAACTGTTTTCTAACTTGCAGTATGCCAGGAAAGAATGCCATGTTAGTGATGTAGTTGTCTTAGAGGAGCAAGTTCATCAATTGCTTCGTGAATGGAAGGATGAACTTCATGAGCCATCGCCTGCAACTTCATTACTGGTCATTCTTTGAAGCCTTTTCTGTTTTAGATTTTTGGATAATTGCTTGTTTGCCAAGGAACAAAGTACTTTGATTTTGTACAAGTGTCTCTAATAAATTTGTTTCTATTAACTGTTTCTTTGTCGTTTCATGCTTGAGGTAACAGAGACACTGTGATAGCTCAGTACTTCAGATCTTACTTTCCTTGTTTAATTATTGTATGTTAGCTTAATACTTCATATAAAATTTTGATGGTTCAGTACCCCAATCTGCCTTTCCTTTTCTTGGGTGATCCGTAGGCATCTCACAGGGCCTCGATCAAGCTTTTGTTTTCCTGTTTAATATCTTTTACTAATCTCATCCACTCAAATTATACTACCTGCTCGAATTTTGTCATCTAATCTTATCGGTCAAATACACAGGCAGCAAGCTTGTGTTCATCGGAGTTGTCGTCTGATATGCGTAGGCTACTTCAACTTCATGAAGAGGAGGATGATGCCACCAGTCTTCTTGCGGTACCATTGAGTCCAAAAAATGAGTTGGATGATCAGAACTTTGTATCTGCCATTGCGAACGTTTTCCAGCAAGTAAATTAGTTTTCACCCCCTTTTTTGGTTTGTTTTCAAATCCAAGATTCATGATGTTCATGTAACGTACACAACATATTGGTTCATGTAATGTTCATATGTGTGCTTGTTTGGTATGTTTTAAATAAATGTTTTGTTTTGTTTCTAAAGTACTAGATTTCATAATGTTCATGTTTTACATTTGATCCTCTTCCAGGACAGACTCCAGGAACCAGGAAATCCATATGAGCAAGCTTATGTTAATGTTAGCAAGCCTGAAATCCTTATTTCAGAACCTTTGGTAGCAACAATTGACAGCAGCCTGGAACAAGCAGTCAGTGTAGATGAAATTTTTGGCGACAATAACTCATGCCTGTTTTTTAACCCAGATATTCCAGAGGAATTAGCACCTACATTTCAAGAGCCAATCATTGGAGTATCTCCCTCACCAGCAGCTTTCTTGGGTCCCAAATGTGCTCTATGGGATTGCCCAAGGCCATCTCAAGGCACGAAATGGTGCCAAGATTACTGCAGCAATTTTCATGAAATTCTTGCTTTAAATGAAGGTCCACCAGGAATGGCCCCTGTTCTGAGGCCAGGCGGAATTGACCTCAAGGATGGAGTCCTATTTGCTGCTCTTGGTGCAAAAATGATTGGAAAAGCTGTGGGAATACCTGAATGTGAAGGAGCTGCAACATCAAAATCCCCTTGGAATGCACCTGGTTTGTTTTCTCATTCTCAATAACAACCCAACAAGTGTTTTAGAATTTACAAGGGCACACTTCAAAATAATTATAATCAGATTATCAAATGAAAGGGTTCCCAATAAAGGGCACAATTCACTTGATATGTTATAAGTAGGCGCATAATTATTCTGTCAAACGTATTATTCCTTTTAAGCAATGGTTTTATTTCGTCTCTACTTGGGTTTTAGTAGTGCTTATATGATATAAAGCAGCACTTGTACTGTTTTATTTACAGAGCTTTTTGACATGGCGGTTCTTCAAGGAGAGCTTGTCAGGGAGTGGTTGTTTTTTGACAAACCTCGAAGAGCTTTTGAAAGTGGGAATAGAAAGCAACGATCGTTGCCTGATTACAACGGCAGAGGATGGCATGAATCAAGAAAGCAGGTGATGGACCATGGTGGGCTCAAAAGATCCTATTACATGGACCCTCAACCTTCAACACAGTTCGAATGGCACCTCTATGAATATGAGGTGACCCACAATGATTCTTGTGCATTATATAGGCTTGAGCTAAAGCAGGTGGATTTTAGAAAGAATATTAAGGGAAAGTTGATGGAAGATGCTGCTCCCAATTTGCAAAATAAAGGAGGGCGGCTGTCTCAGAAGCAATCAGCCGAGGCCAAAAGTAATGTCAAAGGGAGACTAAAATTAACTCAGAAACATACGAATAGTTTTTTTTACTCAACAGCCTCTCCAGATGCTCCTGTAAATAACAATTTTGCCTTGGGTTCTGGTCTACACTATGGTTATTTCGGAGATGAAATTAATGGGCTTTATCAAGTTGAGAAAAATGAATACTTCTAACCCACTACATTTGCTTCTAGCAGTTCATTGTTTGAAGAGATGGCCATGCTTTTCTTTTATGCCATCCTGGATTCAGCAACTGGACAATGGTTGTAGCCTTCTCTGCATGATTCTTATTGCTGATTGTTCCAAGTTTAGAACTTCATGATTGATGTTGCATGGTATACGGTTGTGATTGCTTTAGCATCTTGATAATCATAAGGCACTGCAATTAGTGTCCACGTTCTAGATCATTTTTATATTTAAATGGTTCAACTTGATTATGCATTATAGTATGACTAGCAATTGTACATGGAGAATGTGATTTCAAACCACACCATGGGAGATGTATGTCATAAAATATGACAGAATTGCTCGGAAAGGGCAATGGATCTCGATTATGGAAACGAGTAATTGTGATGTAGAAATTGCACGAGGAAGTCACTTTACCTTTAAAAAACAAAAGAACATAAACAGGCCTCCTAGTTTTTCGTCATGATTGGTGTAAAGCAAAGTTCCCTTTGCTGGCTTTGTTCTTTGGAATGGATAGTTTCTAATGAATTTTGGGTATCATAAACTCTGAAAATCAACCGCAAAATAAACAATCAAGTTTTGCAAGCCTTTGGGTTTAGAATGCGATATGACCATAAATTATGGTATCTTAATGTACTTTAAGAAACAAATGAGACGTAGAAATTTGAACATGATATGGATCTCTGAAGAGCGAATTTTACATGATTGTAGAGGAGGGTGTTGCTGCAAAATGATGGAAGAAGATAACCCGGCGAATAAACCATTCCTGTCCAATGAGTATAAAATAAAATGTTAAAACATTAATATAAATTTATGTTTAGAGGAATGGACCAGAGATTACATAGAATGTTAAAACATTAATATAAATTTATGTTTAGAGGAATGGACCAGAAATTACATAGATACAGATGGAGATGAGTTTCATTTATAGAAAGTGACTATTTTAAAAGAAATGCTAAAAAATGATGTTTTAAAAATATAAATAAAAAGGATTTTTTTTTGGAGTCACAGTGTTCATTCCCTTAAGCAGGGATTTAAGAGGATTGGTAGATGAGTAAAATTTAAATTTTTTAAAATATAAATGCAAAATTAAAATTTTTATTAAAGCGGTTGGAACTTTTGAGAATATTTTAGAATTATGATTTTTTTTTCAAATATATAATTCAATATTAACTAGTTGAATTTAACCTTTAACTTAAAATGACCACACTGAAACTCATATCACTTGACTACGAGGAATTTAGATTTTGTTTTTAAAACCTCTTGAACAAGGCCTATATCACCTCTGGTTTGAATTCAGGCCTCCCAGATTATTCAGGGTCCTAGCGTAGGGCACCTCCACCACCTCTCATTTATACCCAGCGAATCAATAGGGCTAATCCCAAGAAGCAACACTTTGGTGCACACTGACATACAGGCGAAAGCTCATTTATGACCGGTGTCTGCTCAGATAACGTTCTGACGTCAGTTCAACACTGATAATCACTGGTGTCCGTTCAAACAACGTTCTGACGTCAGTTCAACACTGATAACGTGGACATCAGTTAAAGAAATGGGGAGCACCAGATTACCATATTTTGACAGTCTTTTACTACCCTCCTCTTCTCTTAACCTCGCCAGTTAAAATGCTTAAGGTTTGGTAATTTATAGGTAAAGGTTTTATCAAATGCTGCAGGAGTATTTCATGGTCTGTTTTGATTAATAAAACCTTTTTACTAGTTCTACACCCCCACAATACCAAAAAGACGATAGTCAAACCTAAAGGCAGCCAGGGTCAAATATATATCTATACAGAAACCCAAGCTGCTCTGCTGCCCTTGACGATTATCATCAAAACAGAATAAGATCCGCTGTAAGTCCGGCCGACCCAGTATAGTTGTGGGACATCCCACATCGAGCAAATGACAGCAAATGGGCAAATGCAGTTACTTGTTACCATGCATTTCTATGTACAGTATCATGGGTCTGCGTCATTCATATTATTCTCTCTCGTAAACCTTATCAGCATCAGATGTTTTGCCGGTCATGGGTAGCTCTGAAAAAGAAAGTTGATAACTTTTTTTTGGCAAAAGCAAGCCCGGTGTGCCGAATTCTCTTGTACTTTACTCCCGTTGTTATCCTTTACAGCTCAACAGTAGTCACCACTCAATTTTAGGCTCTCTTACTTCGTGTCAAAGAAAACCAGTCGAAACGTTAGGCTGCTTCTGTTTTGATTGACGGCCAAAACATGAAACCATGTTGATGGCCACATCAGGACAACACTGTCACTATCCTATTTCCTTTTGGGATTGATCGAAGGTGTTTCAGAACTTTGCATGGTTCACAGCTCATGACGGAAAGTCTGGAAATCGAATCACTATGCAGAGAAGTTGGAGGAGCTCCATGTCCCACATCATCGAATCTATGGTGGCATGAACTTTCAATTAATTACAGTAATTTTTCCGGTTTAAAAAAATGCGGAAATGGAAATGGAAATGCTTAATTGAGTGTAATTGAGTCTTTGTATGTGACACAATCTGTAGCGGCATTGTACTTCTTGAAGATTAATCCATCTCCCTAATTTAATCAATAGATAATGAGATCCCACACAAGCATGGATTCATGACGCAATATCCTTTTCATCACTTGGCTGAGTATCCATGTCCAAATACCCCTTGGAATTGAACATGTAACCCACATAATCATAGGGCATCTACCCTAAATAAGAAAGTTATGTCTCCTCCACAGGAAAATGTATCTTAGGCTTCTAATATGAAGTAGATATGCATACATTACATTCTTTTTAATATAAGATGTAAGAAGCTATGAGGTGTTAGCCTAGTGGTAAGACTCTTGATTTGAAAGTGCCAAGTTATGGGTTTGATTCTAATAGGAAATTCTAATACAAAGTTCTAAGTGGACTATACATCTTGGGGTTCCAATACCACCCCCCATAGAGAAAAAAACACAACATGAGGTATTAACCTATTGTATACATTCTTGAAACCCTCGTTGTAGCTAGTGGTTTTTACATAATTTGATATATGATTGAAGTGGATTTTGATTTGCTTAAGCAACAAATTTTTTTGCATGCTGGTAGAATTAATTATACACAGAAGCTTATTTATTACAATCTTCCAAAGTCATGTAACTATTTTCATCGTGAGGTTCACATGTTTGATTCATGTCCTTTTATGCTACAAAAAAAGGCAATGCAAGCACATCAACAATAAGATGTTGTAAATGCTACTAAGGTTTTTTATGCTAATGTTAAAGATTCTACAAAGGTTTTTTCTAAAAATGCTCCAAATCTTGCAATGATTTCTTCGGTTGCCATTTCAATAGTTAGTCCACCCCTTTCTTTTATTGCCATTCAATAGAATTATCTTCACGGAAGGTTCAGATGAAATCAATTTTAAAAAATTCTTCAATGATTAAGGGGAAACAAATATATGCTTCTAAGGTTTTACATAATGCTATTTTTGATTCAAATAGTTTTCAAATGGTTTTTAATAATAAAAAACATCAAGAAAGTCTATCTATTGGTGAATATATGTCAAATCATCAGAATGGTTAGCATGTTCAAGATATTTTAATTACTAATAATTTGTTTGCAACTATTGGTCAAGATATGGAGATAATTTCTTTTGAGAATGTTGATTCTATTGACATGGAGGGGGCCTCCTCCCCCTCTACTCTATGTTAATCTTTTCAAGGAATGTCCAAGGTATTACTAATAGACTTTGGATAAAAGTTATCAGTGATTTTCTTTGCACACAACATTTAGATCTTGATTTTGTTCTTCTTTAAGAGATTAAGATTTCCAATTTAGATATATTCTTTATGATTCTACAATATTATTTGCTAATCATAATATCAATCAAGGTGGTGCATCTCTCATTATTAATTATTTTTTGACCAAAAAAATTATCTCTTGTGGTAGAGATGATTTTGTAGTCTAGGTTATTCTTCAAGGTGCATCTGGTCCTTTTGGTATTTGCAATATTTATGCTCCTACTACTTCTACAGATAGAATTGTTCTATGACAATTTCTTCTCTAAAGTTTACCTAACATTCTTGGCTTATTGGTGGTGATTTTAATATGATGGAAAATTCTTTTGATAAAATTGATAGAATTTCTCTTAGCTTGTAGGTCATAAGCTTTCTATTTGGTATGATGTTAAGGAATAATTCTATTTATTTGATGCTATTGGATCAAATGTTTGTTGTGAGAACCGGCTTATCTAGTCTAACCTTTGTGAAGGTAGTAATCGGATTTTTGAAAGACTTGACCAATTTTATTTTTCTAATTATTATTTTTTTTTGGTTTTGTGATGAAAAGGTTACATTTCATAAAGATGTAACTCTTTCAAACAATTTTCAAATTTTTATTAATTTGGAATTTGGTATTAAATCTCGAGTTCAACATTATGAGCTCTTCTATGTGAATGCATCTTTATTTCTTACTCCTTCTAGAAAAGGTATTTTGACATCTCTCTGAAATGTAGAAATGAGACCTCATGATAGATCAAGTTAGATTGATTGATGATTGTGTGCTATATATCATGTTCATGATTTTGCCAACTGGTTAGGTAAGTAAGATTCTAAGAGACAAAGAGAGATTGAGAAAAAAATTTGTAATGAAATCAACAAATCAAGACTACTTTACATAATGATCTCTTTAATATTAATTTTTAACAACTTTCTTATGTTCACTTAGTTAAACATAAATAGAATATGCAAAATGATAAGAGTACTTTCATCAAGAGTTGTCTCAATTGGTTGAAAGTAGAGGGAGAAGCATGCAAAGAATTTTTTTAAATTCTCAACAAGTAAAGGTAATTTGCCTATTATTAACTTCATGGAAGTTGATGATCAAATTAGTTCCAATTCCCTTATTATCAATGATTTTCTTAAAAGGCATTTTCAATGTGTATTTATCTCAAAGGGTTTTGATCATGTAGATTTTCTCTCTAATTGTGATCATTTACCTAATATTGTTCATGGTAGTTACAACCATCTTCTTGAAGAAAGTATCTCTCTTACAAAAGTTAAAGATGTAATGTTTAGTTTGGCTAATGATAAAGCTCTAGGTTTTGATGGAATTTCCATTGAATTTTTTAAAAACCATTGGGATGTTGTTGGTACAAACCTTTATTGTGTTTTTGTTCAAGCCAATGAATAATGTTCTCTTGGTTAAGAGTTGAATAGAAGAGTCATTAGACTTATTCCTAAGGACGGTGACCTTTCTCACATTGGTAATTGCATCCTATTTCTCTTCTGAATTTTGTTTATAAAATTCTAGCTAAATGTCTTATTAGAAGATTGAAATCAATTATTCCTTAGTTAATTACTCCAGTGCAAAATAGCTTTTCCAAAGATAGATATATTTTGGATGATGTTATGGCAACTTGGGAGGGTATGTAGTGGGCTAAGAATTCCAATCAAGACATTGCTTTTTTGAAGCTTGATTATGCTAAAGCATATGATAGAATTGAATGGTAGTTCATTATTTCTTATCTTTGCAAATATGATTTTAATCAAAAACTTATTAGAATACTGGAGACTATTTTTGTAGATGCTAATGCACTTGTAGCTACAAATGTTGGCATTACTAAGAGATTCAACTTTGAATGCTCAGTTAGGCAAGGTTGCCCTCTTTCTCCATATCTCTTCATCCTTGCGATAGAGTTTTTATGTCATGCTATATAGAAAGACCAGGAACATAATTTGCTACAAGGCATCTTTATTGAAAACAATTTTCCTACTTTATTAAACATGCATGTTGGAGATGACTCCTTTTTTATGATTAAAAATGATAAAGCTATTGCAAATTGACTTTTTTATGGTATTGATTAATATTGTAGACTTTCAAGATCTCAAATTAATTGATCCAAATCTTCTATCTTTTACAATAAGGGGATTCAAAAATGGGCTTTGTTTAAATCTTAGGATTTCTTAGAACAGTCAAATATTTTCAAATTGTTAGGCATTCCCTTTTCCTTTGGTGGATCTTCAAAAACTTTATGGGATGTTACCATGAATAAAATTGAACAAAAACTTATGAAGTGAAAGGAGAAGAAGCTTTTAATGGCTGGTAAGTTTATTGCTTATAAGAATATCATTCAAGATTCTCATGTGTATTATTCTTCATGTTGGGCTCCTAGTATTTTTGCATATCATCACATTGATCAACTTGTGAGAAATTTTCTTTAAAGGAGTAGCCATTTTAAGAAAGGATTTTATCATGTTGCATGGAAAATTTGCACTTCTCACAAAGAGGATGTTAGATTAGAATTGATGAATTGTTATAAGTAGGGTATTACTTTATATACCAAGTGGGTGGTCAAATGCTTATATGGTAGAGAGCCTTGAAAGCTTCTTTTTCAGAAGCACATTCAAATGGTTAAGCCTAGAGGTAGTGGTTATTAGAGAGATCCTCATTTCTTAATTGGATTCCTTTTTAGAAAGACATTACTTTGTCAGGTTTTATTATCATAAAGTATATTTGATAGGGTTGGAGTTTTATCAATGACTTTTGAAAATTTAATAATATTACTATTTCTACCTCTATGCTTGATAAGCTTTCTCCTTAGTGACTTCTAATTAATAATGAACCATAAGGTATTAAGCATCTATGCATTTGTAGTACATGGTGCAAGCTTGGCATTTCCTCCCCTTCATCTCTTCACATGCATAATTGCTAGATTACCTAGTTTGAGTGTCAAATTCTCTATGACATTAATGTTTCTAAAAAGTCTATATTTTCTAATCTATAGGATAGTTTGGATAGAAATGTAGCTATTTAAGATTTTCATAATAGTTTTCTTGATTTTTATTGCATTAATGGCCATCATGTTTTTCTCTATCAGTCCAAGATTGTGTATACTCTTATTAGTTCTAATACTAATATTTGACTAAAATTCAATTATCTTTGAAAGGTTAATCACAATGTGAAATTATGGAAGCAGTGAATTCAAAAGATATGGAATGCCACTACTCCAAAAATTAGACATTTTTTGTGGTACTTAATTCATCAAGGTTTAACTATTGGCATTTGGCACTTCTATTTAGGTGTTCATGACATAAGATGTCCTATCTGCAACATGGAAGATACATTCATCCATTATGTTTTTACTTATCCTCTTGCTCATAGCTGTTAGGCTTAGTGTAGTAGGTATTTACATGGTTTTCAACCAAGATTAGGTGAAGTTTTATTTGGTGACACTCTTCAACTTCAAGAATTTCTACTTCATATTTGACATTGCTTTTGTCCTCTTATTCTATATGCCATTTAGAAGTTTTTATGTAATGTGGTTTTTCACAAAAATTCTCTAGCTAATTTTGTTCCTTTGTTATTTCAAGGTAATATCATTAAGTAGCTGATGCTTTAGATGAATTTCTAAATGTTTCTCTTTGTAGTTTATCTTTTATTAATAAGAAGCCTTTATCAGGAAGTAAAAATCCATTTGGGTGCTTCTAAACAAGGGAAAGATCTAATCCTTTTCCTACCCCAAAGGGGAAGTCTTTTAGGAATAGTTATAAGGATGAAAACCTAAATAGGCATTCCTGAAACCATTGGGCTTTTCCTTTTTGTTGTTTTGGATTTTTTTCTCTGCTTTGTTACTTTTGTAATCTAAATTTGATTTTTTTTAATATATTTATTTTTTAGGGTTCAACACCATTTGATTTCATACATAAATGGCACAAGTAGTTAGCTCATTATTTTTTAAGTAAGAGGTTGCTAATTCAAGTTACACTTGTTCTTATATAATTTTTTTTCTAATGTATCATGCTAATTTAGAAGCTTGAGGTCATGGGTTCGATTCTAGTGGGCAATGTTAAGTTATAATGTTCTAATTGGACTATATATTTTGGGTTGTACCCATGTTTCAATTAATTCAGGTTCCAACGCTTCCTTACATATCATGTTGACTATATGTTTTAGGGTGTACTTATAGTCAAATTATTTCAAATTCTAATAGCCCCTTAAAAAACCCTAAATCAAAATTACTATAGCTTTATCGCATGGACACTTGTGGAGAAGACAAGAGGTAAGAATGCTATTAACAAAAAATGCATTTTAAAAACCAAACTTGATGAAAGTAATAATGTGTCTTCCTACAAAGCTAAATTGATAACTAAAGGTTTTAAGCAAAGAAAGCACATTGATTATAAATAGATCTTCGCATCAATTTCTAGGTTCAAGATAATTAAATTGATGATTTCTAGTATTGCTCATTTAAATGTTAAACTATATCAAATGAATGTGAATTTGACACTCTTGAATGATGTGCTAGAGGATGAAGTTTATATTTTACAACATAAAGGTTTTAATATCAAAGGTGAAAAGCACAATATGTGCAAATTAAAAAAATCCCTCTATGTACTTTGATTGTTTTTTTCCATGTCTTCTTTGGTCTTCCTTTTGGTGGCTTTTATGGAACATTAATATAGTAACATTTTTTTATAGGCTCATTATCTTATATTCTTTGCACATGTCAAGACCATCTGTATCTTAGCTAAAATAGAAGCCACTCAAAGTCTTCATCTAATATCTGTATTATGTAGTTTATCTCTTCTAGTAACATTTAACATCCATTGAAGCATTTGCATTTCTGCCATACTAATTTTGTAACACTATGCTAACCAGGCTTAGATTAGAAAGACATTACTTATATAAAATACATAAATATGTAGAAAATCAAATGCTTCTTACTAAAATCAAATGAATGCTAAGAAAACTTAACAGACAAAGTCATAATCATCCATAAACAAGTGCATAAGGGCAAGAGAAAAATACACGGAAAAATGTAAAACATGATTAAAACAATGATAATAGCCCCATGTGTGCCAAACCTAACATGTTTACTACCAAAGCAAAGTGTAACCTAATTTTCCAAGTTAGACATTAATAATCAAAGTGGTGTCAAAATGTGGTAATAGTGATAAGTAAATTACAACATAAATAATTGAAACTAGAAGCTAAATTATGGTCCAATATAACCATATAAGATAGATAGTTATTGGGCAATAACACCACTTAAATAGATACAACTGACATATACAAAATGAAATGAAATGTAATAAACATCCAAAATAGAATTGGCCTCCACTTAAAACAAGCAAAATATAATGCAAGTTCCACAATCAATACCGAATCCACAATTCTAGTTGAACATTATATCATAGAATCCAACTTAATTTGAAATCATAATCTTAATTAAACATCTTAAAACATGAATTATTCATAATAAAATCATCTAAATCCTCCTCATCTAACCTAACATAATCACTTAAAAATCACACAAACCAAGGAAACTAGTCCTAAGATTAAGTAGGGTCAACAAATACTTCCTTATGGATTTGGTTGAATGCATTAAATAGATGGATGGTCATGCACATGGACTAGCTACTCCAAAAAGTTAGCATACAAGAATATAAAAAAATTAATGCATCAAATAAATAGAAATTTGAACAAATAGCCAAACCAACAAATGAGAATCCACCACCACCCATTATCCCATGCAACAAACAAAAACATTGTTGGGTTTGTAATTCACATATTAGCAAGTTTGTGAGTTTATAACCCACATGTTAACAAATGTTTGATGAGTCTAAAACCCATATATTGATGAGTCCAAAGCCCATATATTGTCAAATTGATGAGTCAAACTCATATATCATTAAATTGTTGAGTTTAAAATTCATATATTATTGATAAAGCACCATATGTCAAGCAGCTATATCGATGTAGGCTTGTTGATGTACGCTAGATGCATTGGCACATATGTGTTGATGTCTTACTTCCTAAAATCTATAAATATATGCACATAATCAGTGTTGAGCATCATAGTTTCAATAGCATAGTGAAGCTCTTACAATTTCTCTCTATAGGACTTAGTTAAATTTCCCTATGAATGCCCACAACATGGATTAAATTGATTGTATAGAATTTTATTTGAGTGCAAGATGCACGTGGATGATTTTACATGAATGATAATAAAATTGAGATTAATTCCTTCCATTGCAGCACTTAGATTAGCATTTAATATACTTTCCAGAACTTTACTTTCCATGAATTTTACTTTCAAGTACCTAGGAAATTAATATTTTATTCTATCACAATGTGAGTACAACCACTTCAAGCATATCATATTAATGCTTGGTAATCTCAATAGTGAATATGTGATATGCCCAGTAGTGAATACTTGGTAACCAAGTAATGTTAATATAGGTTTAGTATTTATATGGAAAGTGGAAACGAATGCTCTACATTTATATTAGTTTAGATTATATTTACTCACATAGGCTAATTGGAATTTAATCATTTTAATCATTTTATGTTTAGTAATGCTCTTCAATCTTTTAAAAAATAATAAAAAAATATAAACATCTTACACCTCAATCACACTTAGCTATACAAACAAGTTAATACAAGTGAAGATTGGGAAGACAACATCAAGTAACCACATAACTTATTATCTAAAGTCATAGACCACTTAGATAGACAAAGTCCATAGAATTTGACTAGATCATGTGTACACGCTTGTGATTCGTATGGTTGAGCATAAGAAATACTCACCGCTCATCATTGGTGTTGTTGCTAGGGACATCATTTTAGCTATGTGTGCTAAGTGTTTTTAGATTAAAAAAAAAGATCATACAAGGTCATTATATGATTATAACACATAATACTTAGAAAGTAATAATAATAATATTTTATTTAAGGCATACTGCATAAGATCAAACTAAAATGTCTTCTTCTCGCAGGGTTGATTCACCACCTACTAATAATCCTAACTTGCAACACAATAGAATAAGAAGAGATATAGATGGAGTACTTCAACAAATCAAAGTTATTTACTCTCATTTGGATCCTTATTATCTAGAATTCATGTCCATTCTTCTAACTAATATGAACAACTTTGATGGAGAGACCTAGAGGATAACATTATGTTGCCACCTGATCATATGATTCCTTCCATGCTCATGCAATCACTAATGAAGCGAGGACTTGAACTAGAAGTCTGAAACTATCAAGTAATGGATCATATCTCTAGGGATTATCAACCAATAGAGGTTTAACTAAGGAAAGATAAACTCATGAAAATCCATCATGAGGCCTTGAAAGGAAAAAAGGTGTTGATCACACTAACATCGTGATAAAAAAAAAGAGGATGTTGAACATCAAACAAGGTGATCACAATGCTAAGTTCCTCCTTCCTTCAGTGAGGATAACATATTTTATGATTGGTTATGTTTAATCTTGGCAAGAAGCCAAGGTAAAGATAGAGCTAGACCTAGAACTAAGGGGACCTCAAGGCCAAGTTCTTCCAATTCTTAATTGTGAGAACAACATAGGGACTAGAGAAGAAAAGTCAACTAGCATAACTCTTCTAGCTTTCCATCTTTGCCATCCACTTCACCATCTAACTCTGATGAGGGGGAATGTGACTAAAATCAAAAGAGAAATGATTGTGGCCATGATGAATATGATAAAAGACCCCATCAAAAAATGAAAGAAGAGAACATAGACAACAATAAGATGCAGAATAGCATCATCATGTGATGAGTGGTGAGGTACCCCTACACTCAACCATACAAATACGAGTGCTACACGCACGATCCGGTCGAACTCCGCAGACAGACTAGTTGTGGCATCTAGACATTCAGCCTTAGGTCGTAGTTCACT
>MNCI01035447.1:71190-107716 GCA_015680685.1 Gnetum montanum
ATCCGGTCGAACTCCGCAGACAGACTAGTTGTGGCATCTAGACATTCAGCCTTAGGTCGTAGTTCACTGTCTTCCCACCTAGACTAGTATTATCTTTGTCACGTATGGTTTACTCCAGAGTGAGGTGTATGATGTGTTTCTAATCTAATGCTACTCCTGAAGGCAATGGAAGATAATACTATCTAAGCTAAGAGAGAAAGGATGAGAAGGAATCTAGCTAGCCTAAGTGCGATGAGCATCCATTCCTTGATTATCTGTACACATCTTGGACTTCATGCACAACTACCACTAGGATGACCAACTGCAGATCCTAGGTACGCTACTGGGTTACCAAGTAGTCACACTTAAATGCTCGTAATCAAGTTGTACTCATTCTACTTTTTAACATGAGTTGAAGGGTGAGAGAGATTGACTAGGAAAGTAGTAAATAACAATTAATTAAATGATTAAGCTAAGTGAATGCTACAATGATGAAGTAATCTCAATCTTTATTTCTGGTCATGTGTGTGTCCAAGTACATCACACTCAAATAAAGGATGCCATACAATTACATTCACCACACTGGGGGCATATACGGAGAGGAAAAGGGTTGAGAGGAAAAATGAAACTAAAATCAAAACTAACTCTAAACTTCTATATCTTCTAATGATTTCTAACTCCTTTGTCTACCTCTTATTTATAGATCAGGAGACAGTTCATGATATCGCGCATGCGATATCGCGGTTGGGCTACGATATTGCGTACGCGATATCATGGTCGCCCAAATGACGACTCATCATACCCCCACGACTGAATGAAAACTCGTCCTCGAGTTACAGTGATTACACACTGGATAGGTATGGGATCATTGGATGGTGAAAATGGGATTATGCTGCAATGTGGAATGAAAACAAAACAAAGACACAACACAAAGAATGTGCTACAACTACAAAATTGTGGAACTCATGTAGTTCCAGGGGGCAGTGGCTCCTCCATTGGTGCTTTCCCTTTATCTTGTGCTCTAGGCTTTGAGACTTGATGGCATTGGACTATGGCCTGGAGCTTCTCCTCTTCAATTCGAGGGTCTTATGCCATCCATGCTAATGTTCCAATGTTTGATGGAGTCGGCACTTCCCACGGATAAGGTAGTTGCAGAAACATTTGATTTTCCTTGACATACCATGCCACAAATACTCATCATTCCTCCTCGTAGGCTCTAGCTTCATCTTTGTATTCTTGGAAATCTGCTAGCCATTGAGCCAAATCTGCTGTGACACCTTTTTGGCCTTGGTAGCTTGCCTTCACCACCTCAAGTTTAGAATTTATGATCTCCAATTTTTCCAATAACTTCTTGTGTTTTGTAAATTTTGCTTCATATTTAACATAGGTGGTTGCTACCTACTATTCGAGCTCTGTCCTCAACCACCCTACTGTTAACATGGCAAGGTTGGCATACCACAAGTTTTCCAACTCCATGTATTCTGTTAGATCCTAAATTTGTAGGTCCCGATTCTTAACTTCCGCTTGGTGGGCAAGAGCATATGTGTCTAGTATGGCCTGCTAGTCAATGTGTTGCGCACTGATAGCATTGATGTGGGCCTTGGCCATATGGATCTCCTTATCAAGGATTTTTTTGTACATCCCCACCTGATCTCAGAAGTGCTCCTTTAACTGTTCATGTCGTTTAGCCTCATTTTTCCATGCACTTATTTCAATAGCCATCTTTTGATGAATTGCATGTACCTCCTCCATTGAGAGGATTCTATTCTCCCTGGCTAAACAACTTATGTCTTGGTTGACTCAGATGAATTGTTCTCGTAGTTGATGGAAGTGTTCTTCGAGAACATTTTTCTACTTCTCCATAGTGGTCAACCAAAGGTTGTCGGTAGCAAGCTGTTTATTTTCCTCCTATAAGGCGTTGAGTGCTTTGAGATGTGCATGAGTTTGCGCTTGTGCTGCAGAGGCATCCCAAACCACCTTCTCTTTTTCTTTAGCCACCTTTTTATTCTCTATGATTAGCTTGGTTAGTTGCTCAGCTCTAAAATTATCTAGCTAGTTTGCGGGAACAAATTGCAAAGGGTCTTGCTGTGCTACTTGTAGGGCCACGAGTTGTTCTTGTAATTTCTGCACTTCTGCTTTAGCATGCTTGGCCCTCACTTCTACTAAGACCAGCTTCCCTTTTGTGGAAATGAGGTTTGGCTGAATTACCATAACATCCTGAGGGATGTCAAACAAGGACATCATTACTTGTCCTATTTGTGGCAATCGATCAAGTGCATCCTCATGTTCCGTAGGAGTCATTGAGGTCCTGGCTAAAGTTTAAGCATCCCATTCTCCTGCGAGATCTGTCGGTGGCACAACAGGTACATTGAATGATTCTTTGATGTGATTTGTGACCACGTCTATGACTCTCACGGCATCCTGGTATTGCATGACCACCACAGTGGCCCCTTCACCAGTTTCTAACTGCACTTGGAAAGATGTCGCATTTCTCAAGATCTATTGTGACCAACTACTTTCCCCTACTCCGGTGTGAATAGACACTTCACCCCTTGTGTGATCCAAAGAAACTATGGGCTGAATGACATCATTAATGACGTGGAAGAGATTTGCATCATCATGCCTTCCCCAACTGACCGTCTCAGCGATGGCCCTGAGATGGCTCATCGATGGTTTGTAGTGTTGCGGTAGCGACTAGTCCTAGCCTGTGCTGGGCCCTACTTCCTACTTTTAGCTAGGTCCTGTACTTGGAGGTTGGCTAGGTCCTGCAAGTTGAGTTGCAGTTGGTCTAGCTGTCTGTTCTTCTTCTTCTTCTGGTCCTAGCGTCTCGCTAGTGATTTTCCTTGGAACTGGCAACTTTAACAATTCAACATATGAAGCAGTCTAGACTTTTTGGAGGACACCATTAGTGTATCCTCTGATACCCACATGTTGGCATAGCTTCCTAATAAGACAAGGGAAAGGCAAGGCAAGCTTCCTTATCTTTCGTTCCTCAAACCACCTCAGGATCTTCGTTAAATATAGATGGGGCAGGTTAGCATTAATCTTTCCCATCAGCACTACACATCCTCTTGCCGCATACATTGATATTCTTTTTAAGCCCTTCTTGGGGAAGAGGTGATATGTTCCAATTTTAAAGTAGATCCTCTCTTCCGTTGTCAACACACCAAATGTTTTAACTTTGTCATAAGTCCTTTCCAACCAATCACGTCACACATTGGGGTCTGAACGGGTGGATTTTCCAACCTTGGGCCCTGTATTCGGAAGGTTTAATACTTTCAAAATTGCCTACATGGAGAAATCAACTGTCACACCACAAATATTGATAGTGGTACCTTGCACCCTATTGTGCCAAAATTGGTACATCTCCCCTAGGTACCAGGCATCACTTTCATAGAGGATAGGCCATAAGGGAGATCTTTTGAGGTCATCCCTAATAGCCTCAGGAGCGAACTCTTCAAAAGATTCAAATTTTAATTCCACAATCACCGCAACAAATGTGGACATTTCATGGATGGCTTGAACACAATCTTGGGGCAATGTGAGATGTTGTCCCTATTTAGGTGCTACAACAGCTCCTCCTTCTACCTGCCTAGATTGTACGGTAGGAGGATCCTCTTGATGAATATTGAATGATTGTTCCTTCTATTCTGCATGTTTTCTAGCAGGGACTTTTCTTCCACCTCTCCTAGGTTTTTTGCTTCCACCTTGAGTAGGACCTTCCTTTTGTCCACATTTCAGGGCCATTTGCAATCACACGGGGCCAAGTGTTAGTAAGGTTTTTTTTAAGTTAAGTTGTACCTTACTGCTTGCCTTAATTAATTAATTTGTTTTATCTCCATGTGATATTGCCCGAAATATTGTAATAATGAATCTGTTTTACTTAGGCGGTTTCCAATTTTAATTTCCCAGTGTACCTAAAGGATTAAATGATTTTTTTGGCACATTTCATTCTTAATTTACAACTAATTACCCTTAATAATGTCCTTTGGGCGATGATAAATTCCAAAAAAGTTAGGCAGTATTCGGCAGGTGTCCCTTTCCCACAACTAAGCTAAACACTCTGGGTTCTAGCAAGTTCAAACAGAATTAAAATTGGAGCACTAGCAAGTGAGATAGAAGTTGAAAAGCAAAGGTGTCACACTCGCAAGTCATAGAGAAAAATTTGAAAACTCCCCCGCGTGAATTGTAAAAAGTGATGTTAAGTGTTGCGGGGGGGGTCGCCTATTTATAGGTTTGAGGGACATGATATCACGGCCTTAATGATATGGGACACAACAAAAATACCGAATTTTTTATGGATTTTCTTGAAATCAACATTGTAACTTAGGACATTAGGCTATTATGAAGAGGTTCTAAGGTAATTAGATGGTTTTGAAGGCATGAATAATGATCTATGGGTTTTATCAATAAGGACCTTGGGTGGTAGAGAAAAAGGTCATGTAATGGTACATAGGAACGTTGATTCAAAGGGATAATAATAAGGAAAGAAAATTGTTGAAAATTATGTTGAGGGTAAGAAATGGTGGGTGTGAGCTGTGTCATAAGTGAAAATTACAAAAGATTACACAGGTGGGTCCTCCCCAAAGCAAGTTTCAACCTATAATGCCCTTGTGTAACCACACTTAAAGTGTCCATGGGCACTCGAAGGGTTAAATGTAATCTACACTAACTCCACAAAACACACACACGTGAATATCACCGAAATGAGTTGAGAATTCTATGCTATACAGGACACGAACTACAATTACATGAACAGTGAGATGAGACGAACTAGAGAAGGGATCGTAGAGATTGGGACATGAGGTAACTAACCCAAGGCACAATGAATCCTACGTGTAAAGCATGATTAATGTGTCATTAACCCGTCATTCCAAGATCAGGACCTAGTCCATTCCTCTAATCAGTGAAATCGCATTGGTTCATCCCATGATGAGCAACTATGAGAGTACCATAACAACAAGGCGTATGATCACTTGGCGTTTGATTCAAGGGAGGAGTGATTTTTGTTTTGTGGCACTTTTCTTTTCTTTTCTTTTTCTCTTTTTTTTTCCTCTTTTTTTTTGAATGAATGAATCCAGGAAAACCCCCAACCTTCAAGCATGGGTGCATGTCTTTCCAGTGGGACCCCCTAGAACACCATTGGATTTTAGAGTGCCCTTTTGATTACTCTTACTCACATTTTCCATTAGATCTACAAGGATCTTAGTACAAACACATTGCATGATAACTCCCACAGACGTCACCAAAGAGAATCCACAAGTCCCCTTGATGTCACACCCTAATCATTCCCTCTTGGTTCATCCTTCTTCATTCTGAGTACAATGAACACAAAATTAATTTTAAGTTTTAAAAATGTCAAGAATATCATTGTACCCTCGAACAGAACCTCATATTTGTAGAATGGATGAGTGGGTGTAATGAGCTCACTGTCCACATAATTGATCATTTGAGACTTGATAAAATAGAACACACCTCAACCAACGATCCACATGAGTGTTCTATTCGTAGACAAGATTACTTACAAAAGAGTAAAAATAAACAAAAAATACAAAACAAGAAATTGAAAAATGAAAAACCAAAAAACAAAAAGTTGTAAAATGAAAGAAAATAAAAAGTGGTTATTAATCCTGCTTGTTACTAGAATGGGGGGTATCCCCCATAACTAAGCAGTTGAGCATGGCGAGGATTAATAAATGAAGGATGAGGATCCTTGCATGTTGGAAATATTCGGGCATGGTCATATTTACCCCATTGGGGTTCACACACTTGATTATAGTAAGCATAGTGGGGCAATTTGTAAGATGTGGTTCTTGGGTAAAGAGTCAACCCACTATGATGTTTGTGACCATTAGATGGTATGCAAGGATCAGGATGTTGCCCCCCATGGCTATGTTCATTAGGTCGTATGGTTGTTGGAGTGTTGATTGGTGGCCTTGATGAAGTAACATGAGGCATTGGGTTCAAAGATAAGGGTGCACCACAATGTGGAACTTGTGCTAAGTTGGAGGATGCAGTGGCCTCGGAATTGTGTTGTCCCTTCCTAGGATCATTTCTAAAGAAGGGACGCCTTCGATGTTGAGGAGGCTTCTCACTGCTATTGGAAATAGTAGCACAAGTAATGTTCGGAGGTTGTTGTTGTGGTGCAGACACCTTAGGCACAATTGGTGGTAATGTAGAAGGAGGGAAAGGATGAGAATGTTGAAAGTTAGGAGAAGGGTAAGGTGCACAAGGCAATGGTTGTTTTGCAGACATGGGTTGATAGTATTGAGGAGAATGGTACTGTGATGAGATAGAGTAGGTTGGCCCAATTGGAGAAACAGGGTATTAGACTAGATAAGTGTTTGGGTTCGGTTGGTATGAAGGGTGTATCTAGTTTAGGGGTGGTTTTCCCCACGACTGGGATTGTTGCCACTGTTATCGAACATAACTCTGGGTGTAATGTGTTTCCCCAATGCTCATATAAATGTAACAAGATTGGGCATTGGCCCTTGGGGTGATCATATAGGCAGATGTTGCATTCATACGTGTGATTGGCAGTTGAGCTCTTATTTTCTTTATCCCTTCTTTTTGATTGTCTACTAGTACTTTGTCCTGCTTCTTGGGTTGTCAAAACTCTATCTCCAATGATATCAATATATTCTCCACACTTTTTATACGTTCATTCCAACATCTTATTGATCTTTGCCTCAACTTCTTCTAACGACTGTTGTATTGGAAAAGATGGTTCTTCCACCTTGAGATGGGTTGATTTCTCCTTTTGATGATCATGGACCTTTGTTAAATTGAGACTTTGGTCCTGTTGATGTTTTTCAACACTCTCCCATCTAGCCATATCTCCTTCTTCTTTTGCTACCCGCATAATAAGCTCTTGGATTTGATGGGTTTGTAGTTCGTATAATTGACCTTGGGCATACATCTCTAGGGTATTCCTTGTTGCATCATGAAGCCCATCAATAATATGGTACATTAGCCTTTCCTCGGAGAACCCATGGCCTAGACAATTCTTTAATAGTGCATAATATCTTTGTAAGGCCATGTCCAAGGGTTCATGTTGTGCTTGTTTCCACTCTTGGATTTGTTTCCTCAAGGTTGACACTCTTGCGTAGGTTTGATATCTTTCATTAAAGGCTTCTACCATTGTTGGCCAACGTCGTATTGAATTTGGTTTTAATAATTTAGACCATACTTTTGCTTGGCCAACAAGTGTCATAGGGAAGAGCTTAAGTTTTTGCCACCCATTATCAATGTTGTTCCATGTGCAGGCATCGTAGAAGGCTTGTAAATGTTGATGCAGATCTAAGTCATAGCCTCCTGAAAAGTTAGGAAAGTTATTTAAATCGAGCCTGGGTAGAAGGCTCTCTTTACGATTCCTATGCGAGATTTGAACAGCCTCTTGTATTCGCGTTAGGCTTGTAGTGGCCAATGGGGGTTCATCGTCATCTAGTAAGTTATGCTTTCATGCGTTGGGATGATGTTGGTTTCATTTATGTTCATAAGAAACCCCCACCTCGGGTTGCATACTCCAATCTTCATTGTCAGATAGTGCATTGGTTCTCCAATGAACTTTCTCACTATATGTGGCATTATTATCGTCTTGTAGGAGAGGCATGGTTGTGAAATTGTGTGTGAATTTGTATGTGACTTTTTATAATTATTTCTTCATAAAATATATATTGTTAAGTCCTATACAGTGACCTTGTATGATATAACTAATCTAGATAACTAGCACCATCCCTGGCAACGGTTCCAATGATGAGTGGCCATGTACCCCTACACTCAACCATACGAATACGAGCATTACACGCACGATCTGGTCGAACTCCACAGATGGACTAGTTGTGGCATCTAGATAGTTAGCCTTAGGTCACAATTTGTTGTCTTCCCACCTAGACAAGTATTAGCTTTGTCACGTATGGTTTATTCCATGGTGAGGTGTATGATGTGTTTCTAATCTAATGCTACTCCTAAAGGCAATGGAAGATAATACTATCTAAGCTAAGAGAGAAAGGGTGAAAAGGATTCTAGCTAGCCTAAGTGTGATGAGCATCCATTCCTTGATTATTTGTACACATCTTGGACTTCATGCATGACTACCACTGGGATTACCAAGCGCAGATCCTAGGTACGCTACTGGGTTACCAAGTAGTCACACTTAAATGCTCGTAATCAAGTTGTACTCATTCCACATTTTAACATGAGTTTAAGGGTGAGAGAGATTAACTAGGAAGGTAGTAAATAAAGATTAATTAAATTATTAAGCTAAGTAAATGCTACAATGATGAAGTAATCTTGATCTTTATTTCTAGTCATGTGCATGTCCAAGTAAGTCACACTCGAATAAAGGATGTCGTACAATTACATTCACCACACTGCGGGCATACACGGAGAGGAAAAGGGTTGAGAGGAAAAATGAAACTAAAATCAAAACTAACTCTAAACTTCTATATCTTCTAATGATTTCTAACTCATCTGTCTACCTCTTATTTATAGATGAGGAGATAGGCTACGATATCGCGTACGCAATATCGCAGTTGGGCTATGATATCGCGTACGTAATATCGTGATCGCCCAAATGACGACCCATCATCATGAAATAAGGCATAGTAGGCCTCATCATAGGCAACATGACTATGGTAAAGACTATGATGAACACCATGAATATGATGAATCATTTCTTACTACAAGAAGCATAATTAGCATTTGAGAAGTAGTTTATATTTGCACTAGGCATCAAAGGGCTAGTTAGGTCAAAAGGCTTGATATGAATAACATCCCTAAGTTTGAAGGAGAATATAACGTTGATCTACAACATTACTTACAAGCCTTACATGATCCTTGTGTCTTGGAAGATATTGAAAATGAGTGGCAAAATCTCAAATTTTTCCCAAGGACACTTATCAAAGAAGCTAAAAGTTGGTATCAATTCTTGAAATAAAGAAGCTAAAAGTTGGTACCGATTCTTGAAACTAGAATCTATCTGTAGATGGAGTATAGTATTAGAAATTTTCAATAAGAAATATCAAATATACTCTAGAGTGTTCAATTTAAGGAAACAAATTCAAGGATGAAAACAAGGTAATCATAAATTCCTGATGCAACTTTGGACAAGTATTATTCATTACTACACAGGTGTTGAGGCCATGATTTCCCTTAATGGAAGAAGCTTCACCACATCATAGATGGACTTTGAAATAGGACTAGGAAGACCCTTTGGATCTATGCCCAAGGAAGATTACCAGAGATGAGAGCCCATTGGATTAAAAGGCTTATTCAATAAGTAGCAAAAAAAGGAGAGTTAATAAAAAGAGAAAGTGCATAAGAGTGTAATAGAAACCCTTTCATCCATAAAAAGAAGTATGTTTCTATGATGTAGAGGATGAAATACCATTAGAAGAGATTTTGCAAAGAAAGGTCTTATGAATTTACAAATCTGTTATAGAAATATCGACTAAGCTAGAGAAGATGTAGGACTCCTTGAATGAGAAGTTCCAAATAGCACTAAAAATGATAGAAGAAACAATAGAATAGATGAACAAGAATAAGAACAAAAGAAAGAAGAAAGACATAGTAAAGGACTACTATCAAACAAAAGGTAAGGTTGCAATAATAGATGAGGTTGCAAATTTTGATACAGGCAATGAAGGATATGACATATGCTAATATGAACATCTCAAGGAATGTTACCCAATCCTATCATATTTACAAAAATTTGGAGTTTATGTTGCAAATACAAAGCTTGTGAAGATACAATCACCCAAGAAGTTACCTTATATTTAAGGCAGCTATTGATAACAATTCCACCAATAACTATACTACCCAAGAGGAATATCACCTCAACCTCAAGACTATTTTTACCAATGGAAAAATCCAAATTTGTAGGGAATGCCACCACCAAGTAGTAGCCTTACCAACAACCACATCCATATGGATGCTATGTCCAATAGTCTATGTCACCAAGTGGCTCTACAAACCATTCTTCTTACCAAAATTTTTATCCTTCATCCTCTTAACACCATTCACCTACCACTCCATGCATTGAATCCTCTTCTACATATACTCCTCATGACTCACATCAACACTATTCACCTTAAGCCTTCTCTCCTTTTTCACTTGTACTAATAATGCAATGTAAAATCCCTCCATAGCCTCAGCAACGTAATGCCTCATAAGCAATAAACTTAAGGAAGGATAACAAGTCAAACTATTCTAAGCTTAAAGCTCAAAAGGCCATTTTTCAAGTCCAATAGCCCACCCAAACCATTGTAGGCATTTGTAGCTATGGATTCTTATCAAATTTCCCAAGGAACACCTATTAAGCTACCTTCTAATTAGAAATCCCAAGATGTCTAAACTATCATGTTAACTCATGCAGTCACGAACTGAAGAAACGCAAGATACCTTCCTAGGAAAAGAATTGATCCTAGAATTCCTCTAATTTATTTGCAAATTGTAGGAAATAATTTATGCTAGGCTTAGGTTCTTGTGTGAATTTAATTTAGCAAGAAATGTATAAAACTTAAAACCTACCTCTACTTAAGAAAAGTAATATTGAGTTAGAGCTTGTTGATTGATCCATCACTGTTCCCTTCAGACTAGTGGAGGATATTGTGACCATTGTTTATGGATGGTTCTATCAAATAGATTTCTTGGTCTTCCATGTGGACAATTGTAAGGGATACTTCCTAATCATTATGGGAAGAGCTTGGGTAAGCATAATAGATGCCAAGTTAGGGATCAAAGACCTTTCCTTGTGATGAACTGTGATATTGGGATCACAGTATCACATTCGCAATATCGGGTCTACGATATCAGAGCGTACCATGCGATGTCGGATACCCGATATCAGGACCTATCTCCTTACCTATAAATAAGAGGTGAGCACACTTGGTTTTGCAATAGTTAGTTAGACCCTTAGCTGAACTCTTGCCTTTTCTCCCTTCCAGAGTTAGAATTATTTCTGTGTGCCCACAATAGGAGTCATAAAGTGAATGGATCTTTATTCGAGCATTGTGTACCTAAGCATACCTTGTGTATGGAAATAAAGAAAAACTTTATGATAAACCTTGCAGCATCCAGAATAGATTAATTAGTGTTAATTGATGTTATTAAATGATTTCCTAGTTAATTAATATATTCTCTCACCCTACACTTTCTTAAGTAAATACACTCAGTACGACCGCTTCGAGCATGTGTGTAACACTTGGTAACCCAATAACAATTAGCGTTTGGTAATCCCAGCAATGTTGCGCTAGTTCAGGATGTGTATGGCAAGTGGAAACGGATGTTGGTGTTAGGATTAGTTAGAACTTAGTTAATGAGTAGTTAACTTAAATTAGTCACTTAGTTATCTCTCTCCTCCCTTATTAACACAGGACATAAAAACATAAAAGATATAAAAATCATATGCCTCAAGCTTACTTAACCATACAATCATGACATACAAGTTTGGGAAGACAATGATTAACCAAATCATCCTTGTTCCATAGAGGCGCATAAGCACTTAGTCCTTGGAATTCGACCGAACCATGCATGAAATGCTTGTATTCATATGGTTGAGCGTAGGGGTACCTCGCCGCTCATCATTGGCACTGTTGCCAGCGATTTAGTTGTTTGTGTGCTAATTAGAACTTAGGAAATCATTTACATCGTTGGAATGAACCCTTAGGGTTGGTTGAGAAAATGAAAATAATACATTGCATACTGAATAGATAAGTATGTCTCCTTCTTTGTACAAAAGTGCTTCACCATGTAGGTCTGAAACAGGAAATAATCGATGACATAATACACATGATGTTGATCCTCCGGTCCCTCAACAATTTTGAGTGGTATATATTTATCTTGATGAGTATATAATAGACTTCACCTTTATCCTCCATCAATATGAACAACTATGTTGGTGAGACTTAGAAGGTAACATAATATTACCTCCTAATCATTCAATCCCAAGCATGCTTCTTCGTGCTCTCACACGAATTGGCATGCAGCACTTACATGCAAAATACGTTGTGCAAGACCATGACTCGAGAAAATATCATCCCACAGAGGCACAATGTCAAAGGGACTTGTAATAGGAGATACATCATAAGTCTTTGAAGGGTAAGTGGTCCCAAGATGTCCCACATGTCTTAACCAAAAATGAGGATGGTGAACCTGCCTCAAGTAGTTGCCCACACAACGATGTTCCTCCCCTTGATTTTTTCCAAGGGGTTGTGTATCAAAACCTTCATTCCACTATTCATAACCTAGGTTCTAATACCCATGGGCATAAAGGGTCTCAAAAAGGAATATGGACACATGATCAAGGTGGACATTCTGATCGCAATTGTGATCGAGGTTGAGACCATCGAAGAGAAGGTAACAGACACCGTCATGGTGACGGTTCTCCTTCTTCTTCACCATCATCATCTCCTTCACCCTCTCCTTCAATATCTAAATGCAGTCATAAAGAAAAAGACTATGGGGATACAAGTAGGCAAAGTGGAAGTAATAAACGAAATAGCTAGGAAAGGGGATGAGGGCACTCTAGGAACTTTCAAAATAGAAGAAGGGAGAGTAGGGAACAATGCAGGCATCATAGACACCATGGACGAGACAATCACAATGAAATCCTACTCACTACTCAAAGTATGTTAGACATAACTAAGGCTATTAGAATTCCAAAAAGGCATCAAAAAGATAGTAGGATCAAGAGATTATATATGAACAACATCCCACGATTTGAAGGGGGATACAACGTTGATCCTCAAAATCACTTACAAGAATTCCATGATGCATGTGCCTTACAAAACATAGAGAATGAATGGCAAAAACTTAAGTTGTTCCCATGGACACTAGTTAAAGAAGCAGAAAGTTGGTACCGGTCCTTAGAACCAGAATCCCTTCATATGTGGAGTACTATGTTAGAACTATTCAACGAAAAGTACCAAACGTACTCCCAAGTGTCTAACTTGCGAAAGCAAATCCAAGGATGGAAACAAGGAGGACATGAACCCTTGGATGCTACCATGGCCGATACTATGCACTATTACATAGTTGTCCTAGCCATGGTTATTATCAAAGGGATCAACTGCGCCATCTCGTAGATGGGCTTAGGCATGAAACGAGAAGAACCCTTGGGACTTATGCCCAAGGAAGACTATCCAAGCTTAGGTCTCATCAAATTTAAAGACTATTGGAGCAAGTTGCTAAAGAAGAAGGCGAGCTATAGAAGAGAGAAAGTGCAAAAGAGTATAATAGAGATCCTTCCCTCTGGAAGAGGGAAGTAAGATTTTGTGAGGATGAAGAAGAGTCACCACTCGAAGAGATGGTGAATAGGAAAAATTTGCCTATCCAAAAGTTGACATCAGAAGTATCGGCAAAGGTAGACCAAATGTGGGATTTCCTAGACAATAGATTTCAAACTATTCTTAAATTAGTAGAGAAGTCTAGAGAGCAAGGTAGTGAAAAAAGAAAAAAGAGAGAAGTTGAACATGCACATAGCAAGGGTAAGGGCAAAGTTGCCATCATTGAAGAGGTTGTGGATTTGGAAATAGACAATGATAGTGGATGCGAGATATGTCAATATGACCATCCTAAGGGATGTTTCCCTGTAATCTCACATCTACAAGAGTCTAGGGTGTATGCACTCAACCCATGATTGAATAAATGGCAAACACCTTGAAGGTTACCTTAACCCCCAAGGTAACCCAAGATAGTTCCACCAACCCTTAATTTATTGTCCAAGTGGAACTCCACCACAATCGATTGAGCAATATCAATAGTGGTAGCATCCAAAATCATGGGGAATGCCACCACCAAGGCAATAGTATCCTTACCAGCAACCTAACCCATATGGATATTACGTGTAGCACCCAATCTCTCCATGTGACTCTATTGGTCACGTTACTCCTCAACATCACTACCAAGCCTACGAGTATTATGGGACTCCCTCTTTTAGGGGTGATTTTTTGCAAACATATCATCCTTCTCATCCGGTTGCATCTCTTCCACCAATAGCTCCACTACCACCTACTTTTGCAAGGCAAGGTGAACTCCCTACCTATCCACAACAACGTAATGCCACAAGGGTTGTTAACTCTCAACCTACTATTGGTTCCGACAACCACATGAAATTTCTTTAGAACCAACAATCCAACCAAGCCCTTGCAATCACAAGTGGCTAATTCCTTAGATGCCTCAATATCAATCAAAACTTTGAGCCTCCTTCAACCCAACCACTACACTCAGCGCATATGGTCATGCTAACACATGTCGTCACTGATTGGATCAAAGCTGGCCATCTTCCCAAGAAATTCTCTGATCCTAGGAGTCCTCTGATATACTTACAAATAACTAGGAATGAGCCATGAAAAGCTCTTTTGGATTCAGCTTTTGGTTTCAATTTAATCTCTCAAGAAATGTACAAGACCTAGAACCTACCTCCATTGAAAAAGAGCAACATTCATCTAGAGTTGGCTGACCAGTCCATCACTGTTCCATTGGGACTAGTGGAGGACATTGTTACCACTATTTGTGGGTAGTCATACCCAGCTAACTTCCTAGTGATTCAGGTGAACAAAAGTAAGGGGGACTTCCCAATCATAATGGGAATGGCATGGCTAAGCACCATCAACACACGCCTAGGAATCTATGATCTTTCAATAGAAATATCAAAGGAAAATACATTCAGACAGATCAAGGAGAAGAAAGTTCTATGCATCGCATATAGTGACACGAGGTGTAATTGCATGCAGAGGTCATGGTTTGTGTAAATTTTAGCAATGCCTACATGCAATCAGTGTGCACAAGTGATCAACATACAAAGATGCCTATATGTAGCAGCCACACGATAGGAAGGCACCCAGTGGCTGACAGCTAATCAAGAAAGAAGTTCAATCATATGCATGGAACCAACTAACGGTTTAACTTGCACTTACATTGATAGTATAGATGCATTAGAGCAAGTCCACTACCAACTTCCAAGTCTTATCCTTGAAAATATCAACTAGGGAAAGTTGTAAATTCCTAAGAAATTTAAGCAAGAGCCCCTCAAGCTGAAACCATTGCCCACCATTATGGAATACACATTCCTTAAAAATGAAAAATTGGTAATTAGTAATGCAAAGCTTGCTCTGCAACAAAAAGAGAGATTGTTGAAGGTGATAAATAAATGGTCAAAAGCCTTTGCTTGGTCATATCTTGAATTAACTGGAATAGACCCTAGGATATGCTAGCACAAAATTTACACCGACCCCTCCATTAAGCCTCGAAGACAATCGTAGAGGCGATTGAATCCAAAGTTGAAGCAAGTAGTTAAGGAAGAAATTGAACAGCTTCTAAAGGTTGGGTTCATATACCCCATTGTTGATAGTGAATGGGTTAGCCCCTTAGTTATTATGCCTAAAAAGGGAGACAAATGGAGGGTGTGCATAGATTTTAGGCTACTAAATATGGAAACATTCAAAGATCACTTTTCATTGCCATTTGTCCACCAAGTCTTAGACACCATCGTAGGGCATTACTATTACAATTTTCTGGATGGATGTAGCTAATATAACCAAATATAAATAGCCCCAGAAGACCAAGCCAAGACAATGTTCACTAGTCCTTGGGGAACGTTTGCATACAAACAAATGTCATTTGGCTTGTGCAATGCCCCTACAAGATTTCAACGACTAGTTCTAAGCATATTCCAATAGCAAATAGGGAATGGTGTGGAGGTCTTTATGGACAACTTCTTCACTTATGAAGAAAACTTTGATTAAGCCTTAGATCGATTAGAGAAAGTGTTAAAAAGATGTGTAGAAACCAATTTGAGGCTCAACTGGCAGAAAAGCCATTTAATGATCCAAGAAGGCGTAGTACTAGGGCACAAAATCTCACACATAAGGATAAATGTAGACCTCGAGAAAATCAAAGTTATCCAAGGAATTACCCATCAATCGGAAATTGTCAAAGATATTCAATCATTCCTTGGACACACTGGCTACTCTCCCCGATTTATTGAGAACTTTTTAAAGGTTGCCAAACCATTGGTGGAATTAATGAAAAAGGGTGTACCTTTCGAATGGACAAGAGAATGCAAATTAGCTTTTCAAACTCTGAAAAAGAAGCTAGTAGAAACACCCATTCTACAAGCTCCTTACTGGTCCAAACCATTTCATATCATGAATGACGCATCCAATTATGCCTTAGGAGCCATACTTACATAGTTAGATGACTAGAAGCATCCTTATTACATCCACTATTCAAGTAGAAGTATCACTGGTGCACAACTTAACTATACTACCGCAGAGAAAGAATTAATGGTTGCAGTGTTTGTACTAGAAACGTTTAGACACTATGTATTGGGATATAAAGTATATATACATACAGATCATAGTGCAATTTGGTTCCTCATGAATAAGCCAATGGTAAGCCCTCATATCATATGATGATTTATAATCTTACAAGAGTTCGATTTAACGATGATGGATCACAAAGGCACTGAGAATGTAGTTGTTGATCATTTATCTCGATTGCAATGGGACAACAAAGAGGGTGAGTATCCAATTTTTGACCATTTCCCTTATGAATTCCTCTTTGCCAGTGTAGTGAATAATCAATCACCCATGGAGACAAATTGGTATAGTAGCATTCTTACCTATCTCCTCACCCAACAAATACCACAAGAGTTAAACCTTAAGAAGAAACACCAATTTCTTCATCGAGCCAAGTACTTTATGGAGATCAATGGGCAACTTTACAAATTGTGTCCTGATGGCTTGGTTCAATGGTGTGTTCCCGATATAGATCAACTACAAGTTCTCCAAGATGCTCATAAGGGTCCTTGGGGGGGTCATTATGCTAGGAGATGAATGGCCATCAAGATCTTGCTTGTAGGATATTATTGGCCTACATTGTTTTGGGATGCCCATCAATTCATCCAATCTTGTGAGCACTGTCAATGTTATGGGGAAATGACTACTAGAATGGAGGATCCACAACAATGGATTCAATCATTAGAACTCTTCGACATTTGGGGAATTGATTTTATGGGGCCCATTACACCAATGTCCAATGGAAAAGCTTATACCATAGTTGCCATTGACTACCTAACAAAATGGGCTAAAGTAGCTACTATTAAAGATTGTACATCATCTACAACTGCACTATTTGTTCAACAACAAATCATGAACAGGTTTGGTGTGTCACGTGCACTTATTTTAGACAATGGTACATACTTCACAGGTGCAACTTTTTAGAAATTAATGCAATGCTTAAGGCTTGAGCATAAATTGACTACACCATACCACCCCCAAGCAATGATCAAGCAAAGGTCACTAATAGGGAGATTACAAAAATATTGACAAGAACTATTAGCAAGTATAGGTGAGACTGGAGCACTAAACTGAATGATTCTCTTTAGGCATACCGCTCCACATTGAAACTCCCTACAAGCTACTCTCCCTATGAGTTAGTGTACAAGAAGCTTCTGACACTTCCTATTCAAACTAAGATCTATACACTATCCATAGCATGTGACCTCAACCTTGACCTTGATCTAGCATAGAAACAATAGTTAGTAACCCTTAACTTGCTAGATGAAAATCAACTAGCTACCTTGTCATCTAATGAATTACATAAGGCATTCAATAAACAACGTCATGACCTAAGAATTAGAAAATTTAAATATCAACCAGGAGATAAGGTTCTCTACTGGAATCCTACACATATGCCACAACGTACTAAATTTTAAACATTGTGGGAAGGACCTTATATTATTTATGCAACTTTTCCTTCGAGGGCCATGATAATATACAAACCTAAGAGTTTGGAGAAGAAACTATTGCTTAATGTACAACAAACCAAACCTTTCCATGAGGATAGGACAGCCAGTACACATGCTACCTCTGTTGGTGGACACCCTCACTATTTCAAATCTCCTCCTTCCAACTCAATCGTGGGGGAGATCACCACCTATGCTAACCATTCTAGGACCTCAATTCTTTTTGAATTTTTGTTTTACACATTTTTTTCTACACATTTTTTACGCATTTTTTCAAATTTTCTTATTTTTATTTTACACCATCGTTCATATTTTTACTATTTATTTCTTTGCTTGATTTACTCTTATTCATCATCTACTAAGTGCTCATGATAGTGGATTGAATTATATCATATTGATTGCTCATGTTTGATTTTTACCTTTGAATTATGATGTTGATATTAAGGTATGGTTCTTTTGGTAAAACAGGCAATGATTCCACGTCGTCCACTCATCCATATAACTTTATGGTCTCCTTTGGCTTGGAACTCTACAGTCCCCTTTTTCTAAGTAAATTTGTTAATAAATTAGTGGTTGGGTATTTTTCAAACCAAGGAAAGACTCAAAGGATGAAAAGGGTGTGACTTCAAGGGGATTTGATGCATTTGTGTTGGCCATTCTCTTAGGTGCTTAGATGCTTTTTCTTGGGTTTTTTGCCATTTTGACATTGTTCAAGTATCAAGAAGCTGAGTGAATAAAAATAAGTCTTTGCATGGTGTGGTTCTCACAAAAAAAATTTAGAATTCAAAGCACACCCCTTAGACACAATAATGAAATATGGGCTACAAGCATTGGTTATGGAACTAGAAAGACATGTTACCCATGCCTAAAGGTTCCCTCTAACTAAGGCCCTTTCTTGCTTCCTACTTCTCCATCTCGCTCTTCTCGAAATGGTGGTGACTCTTTGTGGAGGAATTCAAGTGGATGGATTGATCAAGTGTGTTGATTCGAGGTCCCTGGATGTGATTTGTTTGAGTCTGGATTTAGGATAAGTTCTACTCAGTCACATTAACCATAAAATACACAAGGGACTTTACAAAACCTTATTCTTGGGATTCCATTCCATTCTCTCATCTCCATCTTTCTTTCCATTTTCCACCTCATTGTCAGTTTTATCATCAGTCCATCTTTGGGTTGATGCATTTTTTTTCTTTGGTGAATTCTTGTGGGTAAGTTTTTACCTCTTGCTTCCAAATGACATTCCTCGAGCCTATAGACTCTTTGGTTTGTGGGTTTGTCAGGGCATAAAGGACATGAGCCTACTTTGGGGAGGACCCACTGGCATTCCTTTTTGGTGCAATTGTTAACTTCTTTTTCTTAAACATTTCCTATAATCAATCATTTCTTATTTCATCCCCATCCATGACATCCATTTTATTGGCGTTGCCATTGTTATTTTTCCCATCTTTCTTGTTCCTCATATTTTTCCATGTCATAGCTACTGGAGGTTCACTCTTAGTCATAGGGGCCCTAGCACAAATTTTTTAATTTTTTCCATTCTACTATTTGCCTAACTCCTACACTTTGGGTAGTCACTAGTGATAAATCTCCAAACTAGTTTCTACCATAACCACAACTCAGCCAATGCGCTTCATATCAAGGTAAGGTATCAACTGCATTGTGATTTATCTATCCTTGCTCATTTGTGACTGTGTTGTGTGTGCAGATGGCAATCATACAAACAATGGACTAGGCTTGGAGGAAGCACTCAAGATGGACCGGAACTGGATCATTTACGAAAGAAGCAAGTTTGGTGGCATAGCTATGGATAAACAACAGAAGGCACAATCTCAGCATTGGTGGAAACATGCTTCTTCTTTCTCTCTCTTTCTCTTTAAGCTACCAAATAAAGGCTTGGATGTCATTTATGTACAAGTGTTTACCACAATGGTCATGAACACTAATGTTGTAATATGCTTATTGATCTGTTCACTAGGCACATTGAGTCTATCATCCCATTCCATCATCAGTTGTCGTTTAGTCAATAATTCCATACCTTCCCAATATTTTGTAAGAAACTTGAGGACGATTTTTCATTCAATCATGGGGGTATGATGAACTGCGATATCACATCCGTAATATTGAGACTACGATATCAGAGCCTACCAAGTTATGTCAAATACCCAATATCGGGACCTGTCTCTTTACCTATAAATAAGAGGTGGGCACACTTGGTTTTGCAATAGTTAGTTAGACCCTTAGCTGAACTCTTGCCTTTTCTCCCTCCTAGAGTTAGAATTATTTCTGTGTTCCTACAATAGGAGTCATAAAGGGAATGAATCTTTATTTGAGAATTGTATACCTGAGCTCACCTTGTGTACGGCAATAAAGACAAACTTTATGATAAACCTTACAGCATCCAAAATAGATTAATTAGTGTTAATTAATGTTAATTAGTGTTAATTGATGTTAAGTAGTGTTAATTGATAGTTAATTAATGTCTTCTCTCACCCTACGCTTTCTTAAGTAAATACACTTAGTACGACTACTTCGAGCATGTGTGTAACACTTGGTAACCTAGTAACGATTAGCATTTGGTAATCCCAGTAGCGTTGCACTGGTTCAAAATGTGTACAGTAAGTGGAAACAGATGCTGGTGTTAGGATTAGTTAAAACTTAGTTAATGAGTAATGAAGTTAAATTAGTCACTTAGTTATCTCTCTCCTCCCTTATTAGCACAGGACATAAAAACAAAAAAGATATAAAAATCATTTGCCTCAAGCTTACTTAACCATACAATCATGACAGACAAGTTTGGGAAGACAACGATTAACCAACCCGTCCTTGTTCCACAAAGGTGAATAAGCACTTAGTCCTTGGAATTCGATCAAATCATGCGTGAAATTCTTTTATTCATATGGTTGAGTGTAGGGGTACCTCGCCGCTCATCACCTTGAAAATCTCGAAGGGAAATAAATTTAGCAAAGTAGATAATAAGAGAGTTTCATGCATTGCATATAGTGACATAGAATATAATTGCATGTAAAAAATATGGACAATTAAAAGCACAAGTATCACAACATACCAAATTTGTGTCAAAACCATCAATATTCAAAGGTGCCTATACATAGCAACCACAAAATAGAAAGGTATCCATTGGTTAGCCACAAATAAAAAAATTTCCATATTATGCATGGAACCAATAGAAAGCCTCACAAATGCATATATAGACAAGATGGATGAGATGGAACAAATCAAGAACCAACTCTCAATAGCCAATAATAGAGAAGAAATGGAGATAGATTGGAGAGAGTTTGAAGCTCTAAAAACCTCTAAGCAAGAACCCTTAGAACTAAAGACGTTCCTAGAATCCCAAGAATATACAATCTTAAATAATGATAAACTAGTAATCATAAATGTCCAACTCACAAAAGAACAAAAGAAAAAGTTGTTGGAGGTAGTTAACAAATGGTTAACAACATTTTCTTAGTCATATGATGAACTATCAAGGATAGATTCACACATATGCCAGCATTGTATTTATACGGATTCCACTATCAAACCTAAGAGGTAGTTATAATGAAGATTGAATCCAAAGCTAGAATAAGTTGTGAGAAAGAAAATTAAAAAAAATCTTAGAGCTTGGTTCATTTATCTAATGGAAAATAGTGAGTGGATAAATCACTTATTATTATACTAAAGAAATTTGGGTAGTGAAAAGTTTGTATAGAGTTTAGGTTGTTGAACATGGCCAGCATTAAAGATCATTTTTTGTTGCCATTTGTAGACCAAGTATTGGATACCATCGCAAGGCACAATTACTATAGTTTTTTGGATTGGTATAGTGGATACATTCAAATCCAGATTACTCTAGAAGACTAGGCCAAAACAATGTTCACCAATCCTTGGTGAACCTTAGCATACAAAAAGGTGTCTTTGGCCTATGTAACGTCCTTGCAACCTTCCAACACATTTTCCTTAGTATCTTTCAATAATAAATTAGCAATGGTATGGAAGTCTTTGTGGATGAATTTTCCACCTATGGTGTTGAATTTGAACAAGCATTAGACCACATTGAGTAGCAATTAAAATGATGTGTAGAAAAAAATCTACAGCTTAATTAGAAAAGCCATTTAATGGTCCAAAATGGCATTGTTTTGGAGCACAAAATTTTAGAAAAAGGAATTGAGGTATATCATGAAAAGATAAGGGTTATCCAAGGAATCAACATATAACCTTAGACAGTCAAAGATGTTAGGGCATTCCTTAGACATACAAGTTACTATATGTGTTTCGTTAAAAATTTCTCTAAAATCACCAAATGATTAGTCAAGCTTATCAACAAGGATGCACTAATTGAATGGACAAAGGAATCCAAGCACAGATTCCAACGTTTAAAGAAAAAGCTCATAGAAATACTAATTCTATGTGCTCCTGATTGGTCTAGATCCTTTCACATCATGACAGATGCATCCAACTATGCGTTGGAAGTCATGCTTGCACAAATTGATGATAAAAAAACAACCATATTACATCCATTATTCAAGTTGAAGAATTTTGGGTGCACAAATCAACTACACTACAATAGAAAAAGAACTTATGATAGTGGTGTATGCTCTTGAGAAACTTATGTACTATGTGCTTAGATATCCCATTTTTGTACATACTAATCGTAGTGTAATTTGCTTCCTATGAACAAGCCAATGGGAAGCCCTCATGTCATATGATGGTTGGTGATCCTAAAAAAATATGATCTAACAATGGTGGATAGAAAGGAAATAAAAAATGTGGTTTTTGATCATTTATCTTAGTTAAGGTGGGATAACAAGGCTAATGAAGAACTTTTTTTGACTAATTCCCTGATGAACTTCTTTTTGCTAAGGTAATAGAAGATTGAACATCAAAGGTTTTAAACTATTATGATGAATTTATCTCATATTCACTCACACAAGAAAATTTGATAGAATGGGATCATAAGAGGAAATAACAATTCCTTCATTGGGTTAAGCATTATTTGGAAATAGAGTGTAACCTCTCTAAAATTTACACCAATGGCCTAGTATGGTGGCATGTACCTGATCAAGATTAGTTAAAAGTTCTCAATGATGCTCAAAAAGGTCCTTGTGGGGGTCATTATGTGAGAAGAAAAATAGCCATAAAAATTCTAATGGTTGGATACTTGTGATCAACAATCTTCAAGGGTACCCATCATTTTGCTCATTCTTGTGAAAAATTTCAACAAGCTAAAGGAATGAATACCAAAATGGAAGGACTCCAACAATGGATTCAACCACTTGAGCCTTTTAACCTTTGGGAAATTGATTTCTTGGGCCCTATCACTCCCATGTCCAATGGGAAGTCTTACACTATTATTGTTGTTAACTATTGTCCCAAATGGATTTAAGATGCAATTATTTCTGATTATACTTCTTCTACTATAGCGTATTTTTTCTAGCAATAGGTTATAAATAGGTTTGATATGACAAGAGCACTAATTTTAAATAATGAAATCCATTTCATGGGTATTACCTTTCATAAGTTAATGCAACACTTAGAGGTGGAACATAAACTCATAACACCTTATCACCCCCAAGCCAATGGTCAAGTAGAAGTAATAAATAGGGAAATTTCATAAATCCTAATTAGGACTATTAGAAAATATAGGAAAGAATGGAGCACTAAACTCAATAATTCCATTTGAGCATACCTCTCAACATGAAACTTCCTATAGGGTACTCTACCTATGAACTAGTGTACGGAAAGTTGCCCAAACTTCCAATCCAAAGAGAACTCTGTACACTCACAACTGCATGTGAGCTTGACCTAGACATTAACTTAGAATAGAAAAATAAACTAATGATACTTGATGTGCTAGATGAAAATCAAAGGGTAGCTCTAATGAGGAATGAAGTGCATAATGCATGTAATGAACAATGTCATGATGCTTGAGTTAGGAAAGTTATATTCAAACTAGGAGATAAGTTTCGCTATTAGAATCCCATGCATGTACCTCAACAAACCAAGTTCTAGACACCAATGGAAGGACCTTACATTATACATTCAAAATTTTCTTCTAGGGCTATGATGATTTACCACCCAACAAGCCCTCAAAAGCACATGCTAGTCAACATACAACAATAGGCTTCAAAGTAGCTAATTACAACATTAGTATCTCAATCCTATGACAAAACTACTCCACCTTCTGTATCTTCTCCTACCATTTTAGTCATGGATGAGTGGGCCATATATCCTAAATCTTAGAGGGGAAACTAGCTTTATTCTTTTTTATTTTACAGTGTTTTTCATTCTTTTTCCATTTTCTTTGTAATTTTAACAATTTTTCTTATATTTTCACTTTAACTTCGTTTTACAATTCTAAAAATAAGTTCTATCATCTTTTGTAAAATAATCTAATTTTATTCTAGTTACTATTGCAAATTCTAAAAATTACTAAATGTGACTATCAAGATTAAAACTAGTTGCATGGGCCACGTTTGTTTTTGAATTATGTTCTCTACTAACAACTTATCAATTTTTCCATTGGTATTAGGCATTGAGATTTACGACATCCACCCATTCCCTTTATCACATATGGAGATTTATATTACAAGAGCACAATGATTCTTCTACTAGAAACTAAAAAGTAACATCTGATCTTGTTATCCATTGAACTGGGAAAGAATCAAGTGGGTTAGAAAAGGTTGTGGCTTCCAAGGAATTTTGATAAGTTTTCTTCTTAACTTCTATCTTGAGTTTTATGGCTTCTCATGGACTCTATCATCACTCCCAATGTGAATCACAAAAGGAAGCATGTCTTTGCATGGTGTGGTTCCTATTGTAAAATAAAAAACAAACATACAATGAAAATTCAAAGCACACCACTGAGATAATCTTATGAGCTACAAGCACTGGTTGTGGGGTTAGAAAGAGATTTTACCTACACTTGAACGCATCCCTCTAAATAAGGCCCAAATTTATTTCTAATTTCTTTCTTCTTCTCTTTTCTTCTTTTCATCGAGTAATGATCATTTCATGAGATTATTATCAACTTCTAATGACAAAGCAGAAGAAAAGGATTAATGTGAGACCACTAAAATGGTATAGACTTGGGACATATAGGTATTTGGATCACTTTAATCACACATTTCAAAGCAACATCTCTTGTGGATATGATTTAGATTCTTCTTTTCCAATCTCACATATTCTGAACATTCCATTATTTCACCTCACTACTAAGTATCATGGTCTTTTGGTGATTTTTTTTGTATAGATTACATGATTTTCAAAAAACACCATCTCATGGGCATGGCATTTAACCCAAATGACCATTCTTCATCTAATGTGCATATGAACTCCTTGTGATGGGGATATGTAAAGGCACTAATTTGGTATGCGCCTGCTTTGGGAAGGATCTACTTGCATAGCTTTTGGTCCCTTCAATTTAAACCCCACAACCATAAGCCTGGGGTTCATCTTGATAATCTTGACAATTTGCACCATTCATTTTTGTGCTAATATGGCTTAAGGAACATCTTCCATTGACTTCTTCCACATGATCAAATTACCCAAATTTCCTAACCAAAACTTTAATAGTATTGTTGTTATGTTTTTTTGGCTTTTTGGCTTTCATATGGCTTTTTTCTGCCTTCAAACTCTTTTTAAAATTCCCAAAAATAAAAGTGGAAAAAATTTGCAAATAGTTGTGTTGATGCATCTACATCGACACAATATAAAAATACTATATATATGCATGATACTTAGCTTATTTTTTCACATTTTACTTTAGATGCCAAGGGAGTTTTTGTAGTTCTCAGAGCCTAGGGACTTCCAGAAGTCATAACTTTTAAACTACTTGTTTTCACTTATTTTTTTATCCTTTAGCTACCGAAGGTACACTTTATGTTGTGGGGCTATTAAACACTAGGTTTCCATAGAAAAGTTTTCAAACCTTTTCTAATTCCCCATGGGGAAGATATTAAAATAATATTAAAATTGATGATCATAAGAGTTAATATCAACAATCAACCTCCACTAAGGTACAAATAAAATAATAATAAAATAATATCATATGCCTACAATCACTAATTAAGAACTTAATGCTACAAGCCCAACTTTTAAATAACAAATTTAACCTAATCAAATAATAAAAGATATCCAAATTAAATAATATTATATCTAAGCAATTGATCTAGGGTTATGTTTGTAATCATAGATGGTACAGAAAAGAGGACTACAAGTAAGAGAACCATCCCAACCAAGGAAAAAGTGACCACAATGTGGAAGGGGACAACAAAAATAATAACAACAACCATGGAAACTTCAAGAACAACCTTCCAAGGAAACCCATATTACTAGGCCCCCTACATGAAGAACCCAAGGTGGAATCTATCTATCAGATTCCCACTAGAGAAACAAGACAATCCCACAAGATGAGGTATCAAGACCATAACCTAACCTTGAGGTCACACTTATAAAGGCCTCCCTCGAAAAGATCTATAGTAGAGAAATTTAGAGCTCCATTCTTGAGGAGTTGAATTATGGATTGTTCTTGAAGTTAGCACTAGAAGAGGTCCAACCATATCTACAAGAGTCTCCTCTATGGTCCACTCTTTCCACTAGAGAAGAATAGACAAAGAAAAAGCTATTGATTACTAATGTGTAACTCAAGAAGTGCACCACTAGCAATCAATGGTTGGCTATTGATGTTACAAAACTTACAGTCTATTTGTCTAATCCCTATTATTTTTTGACTAGAACTCATAACAGATGAAGCTTTTCAGAAGTTTTAATAAATACTTCAAGGGGCCAAGAATGAGAAGCAAATGATGATATTTGATGCATCACTATAGGAGACAATGATGAATGCTACCAATAGTGACCTTCATCAAGTTCACAAAGACAACCTTATGCTAACCTAAGATAATAACCACCTTCAGAATGTTCAATAGCAAAAGGAACAATTGGTTGAATATATTTACTAGTAGTAGGAACAACTTTACAAGATAAACTTAAATTTAAAAAGGTTGGCTACTAAAAATATAAATCTCTTAATGGAGAAGGTTCATGCCCTTCACCAGAAGACTACAATTGAGATCACTGCCTAGAAGAATGAGGCTATAATGTTTGAATAAGTTAAAAATCATTACATGGAAAATGTTGAGATGCTTAGGAAAATTAATAAGCAAGAAATTAAGTTGATGAAGGCAAAGGTAAATGAAGCCCTCTAGCAACTCCAACAAAGAGGCAATATATAACAATCCATATTTGATGGCCTCAATACCTACTACAAAGTAGAGATTCATCTAAAGAAGTTGCAGATCAAAGAGATGACAGAGGATATAGAACTAGCCAACCTTTAATATGCAAACTTGGTAATGCTAACAATGGGAAGGGCAAGAATTGACTTGGAAAGTAGGTGGCTAGCTCCTATCTCCTTTATGAGGCATAGTTGAAGCTCCATAAAGAGATAAAACACAAGTTAAAAGTAGCCAATGTGGATCTTGAAGTTCTCAAAAGTAAACTAGTCAATAATCTATTGTTCAGAACCTAGCTATAAGAATAACTGACTACCTAGACTTGCAAAACCTTGTTAGAACATTCGATGTTAAACATAAACAATTCATAGCCTAGTTTATTAACATGAAGAAAATGTTTCCTTTACTCCCATGCTCATGGGATATTCCAACACCAGTTCATCTAGGTGAAGTACCCTAGGTTGTCTGTAATCCACAAATCAAAGAGAAAAGGATGAAGGCATTCTTGGACATCTTCAAATTCTTAAGAGTTGGAGCAGCAATGATAGGATAGCATCAACCATTAATAGGACTAGGATGTGATGAAGGACTCTCTACATCATAGAAGCCTCCACCTCTAGGCATAGTATGATAATGACTGCTAACCACATGTCTTATTATCTAAATACATAGGCCACTTAGAGTGACAATGTCCATAGAATTCAACTAGATTGCACATACATGCTTGTGATTCGTATTGTTAGGTGTAGGAAATGCTCATTCTTTATCAATTATCAAATGTTTAATGACTCTAAAACCCACATATTTCCAAATTTACTAAACCAATATGATTACCAAATAAATAACAAATCCTTGGGTAGTGGGGAAAACAAACCTAAACATCCAACAAAGTTAATAATTCCAAACTAAAGGATTAGTGCGTGTAGATCTCATATCAAACATAAAGTTGACGAATCTAAAATTCATATATTTTTTGAATAATTGGTGAGCCTAAATCTTACATTTATCAAAATATGCCAAAAGTTCAAACTAGAGTTCTAAGCCAATAGGTCAAGAAATGTTACCAAATCGAAAGTTTGGATATGTCAAATGAAGTCAAAACCCAAAGTATAAATGTAAATGAATGTCTAAAAAATATTAAAATATTTCCAAATGGAAATCTAACCTTCTCATGATCGTTCTATGCTCCTATAACTACTAAAACACTAATGGTTATTAATTTCTAATTTTTAGGCACTACGAGAGCCCTAAAAATGCTGTTTTTGGCCATTTTAGTAATTTTCTATTGCCCAAAAACTAAGGGTCACTTTACAATAGTTAGTCCATTTTTAAAGAAGAATGCAAAACTATATTTAAAAATTCTGTATGACCAAGTCATGATAGAACAACATGAATTCCTTGTGATCTATGCTATCGTGCTAACCAACTTTGCCTACTAGGCTAACATCATCTCAAGTCATATTAAGGGTCAAATGTGAAAAATGATCTAAAATCCTAGTTCTATTGTTGAATTATTTGTAGAATTTAGAATGAAGGAAAAATGTGATCAAAAGTTAACTAACATCCCATGCATAAAAAAAGATTTAAGAAATATTCCAAATTGCATAAAATAATATAAAAATATTTAGATTTAAAAGATCAAGTAAATCAACAAATAATTATTGAGTTTCATGTTTTTGCCAATTCATCTAGTGTAAGAGAAATTAAAATTGAAAATAAAAATTCTCCTTAATTCCATCTAATTTTCTATAGTAATTGAGTTAGAAATTCATAATGTTATTGATGCAATTAGGCTATTTGGTTATGTAGTCAAATTAACATTTGTTCAACTGATGATAGAAGAAGAAACTCTAAAACGTTTACAGACTTATCATAATGGAGTACTGGAAATTTTCTATAGTGTACATACACCATAGAAGATCTTATTCATTTGGTAATGAAGGATAGAAATGTCTACATCCCATTCACAAAAACTCATTCTATAGACAAGGATTCTTTACTTTTATCCTTTATGAGACAACAAGATTTTGAAGCCAGTAAGTCTAATCCATGAATAGATCTCAACTACCTTAATGAACCCATCCACATAATTGCTAAAATTTATAATGTGTATATTGATTTTACAAGTCATCATATATCCATCCAATGGGGAGTTTTGAAGGTGTCACTATATTGTAGCTTGACAAATGAAAGTAAGTTATGAGGATTGGGAACTTAGAAGGGGGGTTGAATATGTTCCCCAATCAAATCAAGCTATATCCACCAAGTTAAACATAAAATTTACATGGTTCCTTGACTTGGGTAGTCCACACTCATAAGGTATATTTCTTGCACAGCTTTAGACTTTATTTCCTCCAAAATGTGGTTTTAGAAAATATGACAACCTTTATAAGATTTGAGCTCCACTACGAAGAGTTTCATTGCTATGAAATCTCTCAACTTCGCAAGGTCCCAATAGGCTCAAAATGTGGTTTGAAGGGCATCATACCTTATACAAGCTCTAAGCTCCACTTCAAAGTGTTTCAATGCTGCAAAACCACTCAACCTTGCAAAGTTCCAACAAGCTTAGAATGTGATTTCAAGGATCCCATAACCTTTACAAAACTGAGCTATACTCTGGTGTGTTTTGACGTTGCAAAACCACTCAATCCTACAGGATCTTGACAAGCTCAATATAGATGCCTTCTAGCAAGAAGCACATCAACCTTGTAGGGTAAGAAGAATGTAAAAATCAAGGAAAGAATGTAACTACAATTATAAGACGTTGCTGTTAAGGCTCAATTCAATATACAATTAACATACAACCAAGCAAATGATATGACAATGTAGGATAATAGCATAAGAGGATAGATATGAAAATGATTACTTTGATGTTGAAAACACTTGCTCAATTTCCAAGAATTTGGAGTCTTCTTATAGCATTGGAGTTTTTGAAAACACCTCAAAATTTGTGCAATGGATATCTAATGGCTAGTGCAAATGTCTCCTTTGAGATTAGGGCATCTCTCAAAATTTAGTGTCAATTTTGGGAAGATGTCTCCTTCATGAATAGGACATCTCTAGGGAGATTTCTCCTATTTTTAGAAGATGTCTTCCTATGAGTGCAGTCCTCTTGGCCAAGATGTCTTCTATTTCTTAGAGACATCTTCTTAAATTTTGAGCTCTAGTTCTTAAGGCTTTTTCTCATTGATTTGACTTCTTCCCAATCCCTAGAACATCTTCATTTAGCCTATATTCATTGTACATATCCATACTTTCATCTTTCGTATGTAGTATTCATAACTGCATCTCTATGTAGATCTCATGACATCTTACCATAGATCTCATTTGCAAACTCTTATTTTGAAGTCCTTGCTCATTTATGGCCTTGCTAGATTGCAAACACATTTCCATGTTCTTCATTTTCCTTAAGGTTTTGACATACCAAAAGGTCAGCAATCTCCCCCTTTTTGGTGATGTCCAAAACTTAAGAAAATGGGTTAATATATCCCAAAGAAATATAGCACAGAAATATTTGAAAGTTAAATGGAACAAATGTATATATGGATATAGAAAAGTATAAACCATTAACAAAATATATAAAGTTACCATGCTTGACATCTTGATTCTAACTAAATATCAACTAAACATTCCACTCTGTCTCCCTTTTGGACAGCACCCAAAAAGATGCAGGGAAAATGATAAGGACCAATCATAATTCTCAATAAAGTTCCATCGTAGTTGCATAAAATCATATGATAATCCCATAGAAATATAAACATTTAGCTAAGGAAGAAAACTTGATGGATATCAATTAAAGATTCCATAAGGTTGATTAAGAAATATCAAATTCCATTAAGAGTTTCACCCTATCTATTCATAGACCAAGTTAAGATTAGATAATCAATGAAGCACAACTAATCCAAGCATAACTAATCCAATCCATTCAATTGATATTCAAGAGTATTTAAAACTAAAGGTTGAACTCCAAAGTCTAAGCACTAAAGATCAAGTAACTTATCTCTAAACCAATAAGCCATTAGTAACAAATAACCCAATATCTCATGATTTTATAATCATCTAATACTTCATTCCTTTTGAAACATCAACAAAAAGATAAGGAATAGCAATTTCATGGTAGGTGAGTAAAAACATGCATATTCAAATTTTAAGACACAATGACACATCTTATCATGCTAAATATATCAAAAGATCAAACACAGCCAATCATCTTTTTACTCAAAAAATTCATAAACTAATATATGATAATCATGTTGAGAGAAGAAATAACCTCATATCTTACTAAAAGAGATCATGACATCTTTTCTAGTTCCAATCTACCATTGTGAGTACTTTAGCTCTGTAAGGTGAGTATTTCTCAACTCATATTTATAATAAGGGCCTTAGGTACTTAAAATGATACATTCTCAGCATACAAAAGGTCAGACATGAACCATTAAATCCTTAACATAGTGCTCACAAGTTTATATAACATATAAATTTTAAGAGCTTTCACCAATAAAGACCATCTTTAGGTAAGGATTTTAAAGATTGATAAATAAATGTCCTCTTTTACTTTCAAAACTTTACCATCTAAATATGTTCTTCCTTGCTTGTTTTCCAATATAGGTGATAGAGATTGGAAGCTTGTAATTATGATATCATATCTTTGAGAGAATCACTCCAAACTCCCCCTACACAAATGCTCCCACTACATATATAACCCATATTTTGAAACATCTATTGTAATTCATCCATTGGAATCTATACTAGACATCTTGAAGAAACAGTAGATGTCTTGTATGTAGCTGAGACGTCTAACTATCAAAGTAGATTTCTATCTTGCTATGGCCAAAAATAAATATGCTCATTTTTAGATTTGGAACCTCTAGACATCTCCAAACAAGTTCATAGCCCTCAAAACCTTCTAAACTCGTCAAGATAAGCCTAAAACACCCCCAAACATGGCAAAACAACTTGAAATCATCATTAAAAAATCAACATGAGAAAATACACATAATGTCATCCATGCTTTGAGAATTACACAAGGATTGGGTGATGTCTCCATAAATCTATAGCACCATCTCAAGATCAAGTTTGGAGACTTTTGAAAGTAAGACCTCCCATTAGTAGTACCAAATAATTCATATGCTCAAGGAATTTATTTTGAGATGTTGCGTTTCTCAAAATATACATGAATTACACTAAAGGTACCAAGCTGAATGCTTCAATTACCATACATCAAAAATCTTTTAAAAACAATTGAACTTTATGATTTCACAAGGAAGCAAAAATTCCATAGCATTTGGAGCACAAGACATATATGTTTAAATAGTAATAAATGTTCAACAAAGAGCATTTGCTTCATGAATTATAGTTAAGATCTTTAAACCACTCAAAAACCACTATATTCTAGTTAAGAGCATGATTTAATAACAAAAACTTTAAAAGCATCATAAATAGGACATTATAGCATATTATAGCTTTAACAATTTGTAAGATTAAGTGGAAATTTCTTTGGATTTCCAAAGATTTCCAAAGATTTCCAATAGCATCCATTCAATCAAAAAAATACTAATATAGTGTAATCTCATCAAGTCAAGGAATAATGATTATAACTATACTTATACTTACCTTACTTGCTGATGGAGATCAAGATGACTAAGGAGATTGGAATTGAGGTTCTTATTTCAAAGGTCCTTCTTTCATACCAATTTCGTTTATTTCTAGTGTCTTTCTCCCCTTTACAAAATTGTTGAGAGTTCTTTCACTTCTTTCTTTTCTATTGATTCTCCACACATTTTTGTTCTCTTTACCCTTTTGATTTATCCTCCATTTCTTTTTGTCCTACAAGATTTCATTTATAGGTGCAATTGAGTAAGACCATGGAGTCTTATGATACAACCAAGTGTTCATATGATAAAAATTTAAATTAAAATTCCATTGCTTATGTTCAAATCTATTATAGTAAAAACATCTAAACCTTATGTTGAAATTATCAAACCTTGGAAGTATGTTTTGGTGGTTACTTGTAATGCTAGTGGTTACCTTAATCTATGAAGTGCTTTCTTGTTCATATGAGGTTATTGTAGATGCTTGTTCCTATTGATAACATCCTAGGCCACTTTTGTCATTTGTACTTCTTCCTTTTCCAAGAACTATTTGAAGAGATTCCTTTCTTTTGACCAGTCTCTCATTTATAAGTTTAGTATCTGCAAGTTCTTCCTTAATCTACTCATATGATAGGGTTAGTTTTTTATTCTCGGCCCTTAGGTTTGAGGTTTCTTATGTGAGATCTAAAATATTTGTATTTAATAAAGAAATATCTTGGTCCTTGGTTTTTAGTTGCTTATTCAACTTTATACAAAGATTTTAAAGAGATAGAAGTTCATTGCACCAAATGTCATACCTTTCTTCATCAGTCTCCATTATTTGATGCTCATCATCAGATATCATAGCATCATCATCTATGAGAGCCATGTAGATGAGGTGTGTATCTTTTGAAGTGTCATCTACCTCTTCCTTGCTATAGTCTTCATCATTTCAGCTGGTGTAGATATTACATCTTCTTCTTTCTTCACTATACTCTTTCCCTTGTAACCTATAAGCATTGGAGTACTTGGAGGCCATATGATCTCTTCTACCACATATCTAGCATTCCATAGAAAAAGCATCAAAATTTAAAAGTTTAGATTGCTTACCTCTACTCTTACCTTTGCTGCTCAAAATGTTGCTAATGAGTTGAGTGCATCCATCCAAGATGAATGTCCAAACTAGGAATCTTATGTATTTAAAGAATTCTTGTATTTGAGTCTTCCATCATGTAAAGGTAACCCCATTGAAAATTGGTGACTTGATGTATGATCCTTCTTCCATTATTCACTCTTGAGTTGTTACACTCAAAACTGGGAGTACCTAGCTCTAATACCACTTGAGGATCAAGAACTTAGAAAGGGGGTTGAATAAGTTCCCCAGTCAAATCAAGCTATAGCCACCAAATTAAACATGAAATTTACATGGTTCCCCAACTTGGATAGTCCATACTTGGAGGGTAGATTCCTTGCACAACTCTTAACTTTGTTTCTTCCAAAATGTGGTTTAAAGAACACCACAACCTTCATAAGATTTGAGCTCTGCTACGGAGAGCTTCGTTGCTGCAAAATCTCTCAACCTCACAATGTCCCAACAAGCTTAAACTATGGTTTGAAGGGTACCACATCTTGTACAAGCTCTAAGCTCTACTCCAAAGTGTTTTGACATTGCAAAACCGCTCAACCCTGAAAGGTCCCAACAAACTCAAAATGTCGTTTCAAGGATCCCACAACCTTTACAAAATTGAGCTCCCACTTCAAAATATTTTGATGCTACAAAACCACTTAATCCCACAAGATCTTGACAAGTTCAATACAGATGCCTTCTCATAAGAAGCACATCAACCCTGCAAGGCAATAGGAATGTCAGAAGCAAGGAAAGAATTCCACTACAATTACAAGACCTTGTCGTTGACACTCAATTCAATATACAATTAACATACAACCAAGAAAATGATGTCATAATGTAAGACAAAAGTACAAGAGGATAGATATGATAATGATTTCTTTGATGTTGACAACACTTTCTCAATTCACAAGAATTTGGAGTCTTCTTATAGCATTGAAGTTTTCAAAAATACCTCAAAATTTGTGCAACGACTATCCAATGACTAGTGCAAATGTCTCCTTTAAGTTGGGATGTCTCTCTAAATTCAACATCAGTTTTGGGGAGATGTCTCCTTCATGAATGGGAACATCTCTAGGAAGATGTCTTCTTCTAAAAGGAGACATCTCCTATTTTTGGAGGAAGTCTTCCTGTGAATGCACTCCTCTCAACCAATACATCTTCTGTTTCTCATAAATGTCTTCTCAACTTTTGAGCTCTAGTTCTTGAGGCTTTCTCTTGTTGATTTGGCTTCTTCCCAATCCCTAGAGCATATTCATTTAGCTTGTATTCATTGTACATGTCCATGCTCTCATATTTCCTATGTAGTATTCATAATGACATCTCTAAGTAGATCTCATGACATCTCAACGTAGATCTCATTTTCAAACTAAAATCTTGTTCTAGAATCCTTACTCATTTATGGCACTACTAGCCTACAAAAACATTTTCATATTCTCCATTTTCCTTAAGGTTTTAACATACTAAAAGGTCAAAAAGTTATGCCCATTTATTGTTTACAATTTTTATTGAGTTCTTGCTAAGCTATGTAATGGGAACATTAGTTGTTTGGTTTTGAATGCCTTCTAATGGCCATTGCGTAGAAAGCTCCAACTTTAGAAAATCCTCTTAGTTCTCCAATATGCATGGAGAATCCAATCTTGCTAAGCAAGATCAAAGTTATTAACTTGAATATGAATGAGACTCTACAAGAGCATAGCCATTATGTCATTACTTTCATTACTATTGTAATAACTTAGAGTTTGGAAGAGTCATGAGAAAAAGAGCAACAATATAATAGGAAAAGACACCTACAAAGAAACCAAGAACTTCAAGCAAGAAGCCAAACAAGGATAAAGAAAAGAAGAAAGAGCAAGAAGAAGATAAGGAAAGTGAAAATTTATAGAAATTAGTCACTCTCCTACATTAAGAAGAAGCTGCAAAAAGTAAGGACTTCTTTCTTATGCCTCCACCCAACTATAAGTTGAAGATCAATGATAATGAATTTAGTGGAGTCGAAGTGCAACATATCAAGATTTAAAGAATAAGCATCATATTCTTCATATGTCAAAGAATACACATATATTAAGAGCTTGTTTGGATTTATTAACAATAAAAGATCATAAAAAATTAGGGGTGCAAAATTAATTATCTTTGGTTAGAATCTCCTATGCTTAAGAATGGCACAATAACCATGAACTTTGGGAGAATGCTTTGAAGGTCTAGGATAAAGATCCAAATGTATCTATTAAGGAAGAAGCCCGCTATGAGCTTGTGAATCATAAGCCAAATTTACTAAATGATCATGAATTAGTCAAAGCAGAAGTCTATCTATATGCAATGTTAAATTACACAGCATGCAGACAGTCAAGAGTAGCTAACAAAGATAATTAAAAATTTGTCACTACTCAAGGATCAAAAGAAGAAATAGAGTGAGCAATATGAGATGTAGATTATGAAGTACAAGAGCCTCAAGTCTATGTATGAAAGATTCTTAAACGATGTCATCAAGTAGAAGGAATATATTAGGCCAAAACTTTAGGAACTTGATCAATTCTAGAAGAGTAGACTTGTAAAAGCATTAGTGATGAGTGGCGAGGTACCCCTACACTCAACCATATGAATACGAGCATGTACGCGTGATCCGATCGAACTCCGCAGACTAAATGCCTTAACGCCACAAGAAACACTTGGGGTTAATCGTTGGTTGTCTTCCCAGGCTTGCTTGTATGTGTCACGGTGTATGGTTAAGCAAGTCTGAGGTATATGATTTTTTTGGTATTTTTCAGTTTATCTCCTAAGCTATGAGGGAAAGGGTTGAGAAACTAACTAACTCTAACTAATGTCCTAAGTCTAAATTAACTAGCGTCAGCATCCGTTCCCACTTACC
>MNCI01035447.1:107839-119847 GCA_015680685.1 Gnetum montanum
CGTACACATTGGACTACTACTGGGATTACCAAGCGCAGATCCTGGAATACACTACTGGGTTACCAAGCAGTCACAATGCTCGTAGTCAAGTCATACTCACGCATTGCGATGAGCAGCCGATTCCTTGATTAGCCGTACACATCCATAGATGCTCGTAATCAAGTCGTACTCGTGCACACTAGGAAAGCAATAAATAACAATAATTAAAACCATGTACTGCAAGGTTTATCCAATCAAGTTCGTCTTTATTGTCGTACACAACTTGTGTTCAGGTTACAAAGTTACTCGAATAAAGAGCCATTCACTCTAGGACTCCTACTGCGGGCACATGGGAAATTAATCTAACTCTGGAGTATTCAAACTGCCAGAGCTTCGCTACTTCTAGCCAGGATTGGGAAATAAGGGGAGTGCCGCCTCTTATTTATAGATATGGCGACGGACCGCGATATCGCGTACGCGATATCACAGGGGACGACGCGATATCGCGTATACGATATCGTGGGGGATGCGATATCGCGACGGCCGTGATATCGGGTACGTGATATCACGGCTCAGTGCATATCGCGTCTCATCAATTAGCACTAGCAAAAGTATCAACATTAGAAGAAAAGATGAAGGGGGAGAACATGATAAAAATACAGTTATAAGACCTTAAGTCTAAGCATTTTAAAGCTAAGCAAAGCAATAAGAACCTCTATGTGACTATTGAAGTTCTTATAGTCAATGTAAGAACACTTCAAATGAACCTGGAAGAAGCTAAGCAAAGAATGCATGCAACACAAACCACTACAAAAAATCTAAGAAAGAAATTAAGTGACAAGAAGAATTTAGTTGTGAATCTTCGTAAGTAGCTCTCCAACTAAGAAAAAAATAAAAAAATATTTGAAGAGGAGATAAAGAAGCTAAAGAAAGAAAACCAAAGATTGAAACATCAAGATGAGATACGGAAAGCTCTTCCCATGTCAAAGTCCTCTAAATCTCCAACTACAATTGAAGGAAACAAATAACTTGTTGTCCTTGACACTACCCTAACCCGAGACACTACTCCCACAGAGGAAGTCCCCATTTCTAAATCCAGTGTACCTATCACTGAACCTAGATCATTGGAGGTAAAATTAGATGATGTTCTATAATGTCCATCCCCACCAAGTCAATAAATTAATAAAGAAACTATTAATGTTCTTTTCTTCCTACATCTTTTATTTATGATTTTCTTACAAGCTCATGAATGGAAGGGAGATATTCTATACACTATATGATTATTTGGAACTTTTTGATTGGCCACTATGAGGTTTTCACACAATAGTAATTTATATGAGCACTCATCAACTTTGATAAGAAAAGAATAAAAGTAAAGCTATAAAACTAATGGTTGAAGGGAAGTGTTGATCATATAATACCACTTAAAAGTCCAAGAATGAGATTTGTAAGCATTAACAAATTGACTTACATATAGTAAGAACTTCTTTTCATAAAGATGTTACTAATCTCGAGAACAATCATGGCTCTTTCTGGAAATGAAGTTCAAGTCGAGAATCATGAGAATATACATCAAAATGGACATAAAAAGATTAAGAAGAAAAAGAAGATAAGTATGTGGAAATAATGGATTTTTGAAATAATAAGTCTATTTGAGAAAGAAAAATAAACCATTTGTAATGGAGTATCTCTTAGTACTTTCACTAATAATGAATACTAAGTGATTTCTAAAAAGATGAAGAAGAAATTCCCTATGCCACATGAGTGAACATGAGCATCAAAAACTTAACTGATAAGCAAATGTTACAAGAGATATGTGCAATCCCTATAACACAAGATCCAATTTCTTAAAGAAGAATTGAAGATCCTAGTTAAGTCATATGTAGTCTAGTGTAGTTTCTTATAGCAGAAGAGAAGGTCATCCAAAAGTTTATGATGGAAAACAAAAGTAAAGTTTATGAAGAGTTATTTCATAAAGACCAATGAAGCTAAGGCTAATGTGACTTAGCAAAGTGAAGAGAAAAGTTAATATTGTTAAGTTCAAAAGAAACTTAACGAATCAAAATAATTAAAGGAAATAAGTTGACAAAGAAGACTATTCATAACAACAATGGTTATGAATAATGACTGCAGAAAGTGAGGTTAATTAAGAAACCTTACAAATGAGATTTGTGAAGAATATGATTGTGATGACACTATTAAGTTTATGGTATAAAGATTAAGAATATTATCAAAACAATGATCTTAATAATTACAGTTATCAAAGAGGGTAAAAAAGTACCTACCTCTAACACTTTACAATGCATAATATGTCAACCACATCACAAAGAAAATTTAAATTTTCTGAAACCAACTTGATCTCAACAAAGAAAAAAATTTCTAAAACCAACTTGATCTTAACAAAGAAATAAACTTTCTAAAAGTAATATTATAACAAACATAATTTTCCTTTAAAAATTCATCAAAAGTCTTTTTGTCCAGCATAATTTGTCAACCTCGTGAAAATAAATAAATTTTCTAAAAAAACTTGATCCTAACAAACTCAACCATGCTTCTAATTCCTAAAATAAAACTCAATGCCTTTATTTCCTAAGGTGCAAATTTCTAAAAGCATTAAAGATGTAGGGCAAAAAAATAAAATTTTTAAGAGAAAGTATGCTATGATAATAAATTATGCACAAATAGGATTGAAGTTTCTAAAAATAATTAAAATGCATGATAAAGAATTTAAATTTTTGATATGAAATGGGATAAGATAATAAATTTTTAATAACAAATAAAGTCCATAATAAAAAATCAATTTCTTAAAAGTATGTGAGGTTAGACCAATAAGGTAGACCCCACTTGAAATAAAGAAAGGTTGGTTTTTATGCTTAATACATAAGTAAAGAATAAAAAATGAAAAATTTTCAAAACTAAAATTTATTAAATTTTCTTGAAACAACTCCAATTTCCCAAAACCAACTCAATAGTAACAAAGAAATAAATTTTCTAACTTAACCACAAAAAGAAGAGAAAGTGGGATGGGACATTAAGATGCATAGTGAAGAAATAAGATGAAGTGTCACCAGATGATAAATTTTCTAAAAACAAGTAGATAATTAAAAATTAATTTTTAAAAAGGTTAAACAAGTGAGGTGGCAACCAACTTAAGAGTGGAAAGAGATCAGATTTTTTAAAATAATATTCCCTCTCACTTTTAAAAAATCAAATCCATCCATTTAAATCTAATCAACCTTCTAAAAAATACTTCTTTAATTTTCTAAAGTAATTTATTTGATAAAATATTGCTAACTAAAAATTTAATTTTTTTAACAATTTTTACCAAGTAAAAAATAAAATTGTTAAAAAAAGAATAACATGCTAAAGTTCCAAAAAAATTTAATTATCTTTAAAATATTTACAATACAAAATAAACTTTCTAAAATAGATAATATGGTCAGCTTTCTAAGTTATATAAAAGAATTCTATTTAATAAATTAAAATTATCTAATGCTTATTATTGATGTAGAGTTAATATAATAATTTTAATTATTATGTTCTATATTGATAAATGATATTTATTCTAAAAAACTATCCTAGAGAAGATTATGCCAAGTATACTTCAATTGTAAAGCATAAGGTTTTCAATTTGCAATTATCATTAATAATGATTATGCTACCTTTGATTTGAAGAAGCTTATTTTAAAGTAAAGTGGTTCTATATTATAATAGTTCACTTCATAGTATCTCAAATGAAGATAAAGATATTTCTTCTCTAACAATAATGAAAAGGCAGCTACACAGGAAAATCATTTCTCATTGGTTTTGTAATACTTCTAAAAACTTGAATCATTCCTCATCAATTGTCTTTGTAATACTTTTAGAAACCTTTGTGAATCTAATTGGAGTTTGTGATGATCATAAATTTTATATTAAAGCTTAGGGTAGGATAATACAAATAAATCTATACTATTTAAAAAATGTTAATGCAAAATCATGTGCCATATATAATAATAGATGAGATTAGTTGGAACCCCAAAATAATTGTAATGTAGATAAACCCCAAAATATAGAAGCAATCCATACAATTCAAAGAAAGCTTGACACAAGGAGTAGTAGAAAGAGGGTATTCACAACAATAAAAAGGAATTCATTACAAATAGTTGTCAAGGTGCGTATAATTTGGATGACATGGATGGGGTAAATAAAAAGAATTTGATTGTAACAATGTCTAAAGGTAAAGAACTTAACTTAACCAAACCAAAAGATATGCAAGCGGGTCCTCCCCAAAGTAGGCTCATGCCCTTTATGCCCTGACAAACCCACAAACCAAAGAGTCCGTAGGCTCTAGGAATGTCATCTGGGAGCAAGAGTTAAAAACTTACCCACAAGAATTCACCAAAGAAAAACAATGCATCAACCCAAAATGGACTAATGATAAAACTGACAATAAGGTGGAAAATGGGAAGAAAGATGGAGAGGAGAGAATGGAATGGAATCCCAAGAACAAGGTTGTGTAAAGCACCTTGTGTATTTCATGGTTAAGATAACTAAGTAGAACTCATCCCAAATCCAGACTCAAACCAACCACATTCAGTGACCTCGCATCAATACACCTGGCCAATCCATCCTCTTGAGGCAACAAGAATGCTTCCACAAAGAGTGACCACCATCCCAAGGAGAGTGAGATGGAGAAGCAGAAAGTGAGAAAGGGCCTTAGTTAAAGGGAACCTTCAGGCATGAGTAACATGTCTTTCCAATTCCATAACCAATGCTTGTAGCCCATATTGCTTTATTATGTCTAAGGGGTGTGCTTTGAATTCTCACCTTTTTCTCTTTTTTTTTTCTCTCTCTCTTTTCATTTTTTATTTATTTATTTTTTATGTTTATGTATGAGAACCACACCATGCAAAGACTTATTTTTATTCACTCAGCTTTCTGATATTTGAACAATGTCAGAATGGCGAAAAACCCAAGAAAAAGCATCCAAGCACCCAAGAGAATGACCAGCACCAATGCATCGAATCCCCTTGAAGTCACACCTTTTTCATCCTTTGAGTCTTTCCTTGGTTTGAAAAATACCTAGCCACCAATTCATTAACAAGTTTACTTAGAAAAAGGGGATTGTACAATTCCAAGCCAAAGGAGACCATAGAGTTGTATGGATGAGTGGACGGCATGAACTCATTGCCTGCCTGTTTTACCAAAAGAACCATACCTTAATATTAGCATCATAATTCAAGGGTAAAAACCAAACATTAGTAATCAATATGATATAATGCAATCCACCATCATGAGCACTTATTAGATGATGAATAAAAATAAATTCAGCAAATAAAGAAATAGTAAAAACATGAACGATGGTGTAAAACAAAAATAAGAAAAGTTGAAAGAATGTGTAAAACAAAAAATATGTAAAAAAAAAATTCCAAAAGAACTGAGAGCCTCGAACAGTTAGCATAGGTAGCCATCTTCCCCGTGACTAAGTTGGAAGGAGGACATCCAAAATAGTGAGCAAGGTTATCCACTAATAGAGGTAGCATGTGTACTAGCTATCCTAAGTTCATGACACGGTTTGGTTTGTTGCACATTGACCAACAGTTTCTTGTTTGGGCTCTCAGGTTTGTATATTGTCATGGCCCCTGAAGGAAAAGTTGCATAAATAATATAAGGTCCTTCCCACAGTGTTTGAAATTTAGTACGTTGTGGCACATGTGTGGGATTCCAGTAGAGAACCTTATCTCTCGATTGATATTTAACTTTCCTAATCCTTAGGCCATGACATTGCTTATTGAATGCCTTGTGTAATTCGTTAGATGATAGGGCAACTAGTCGATTTTCATCTAGCAAATTAAGGGTTACTAAACATTGTTTCTGTGCTAGGTCAAGGTCAAGGTCAAGGTTGAGTCACATGTCAGAGATAGTGTACAGAGCTTAGATTGAATGGGAAGCGTTGGTAATTTACCGTACACTAACTCATAGGGAGAGTAGCATGTAGGGAGTTTCCATGTGGAGCAGTATGCCCAAAGAGTCTCATTCAATTTAGTGCTCCAGTCTCACCTAAACTTGCTAATGGTTCTTGTCAATATCTTCGTAATCTCCTTGTTGGTGACTTCTGCTTGACCATTTTCTTGGGGGTGGTATGGTGTAGTCAATTTATGCTCAACCTCTAAGCGTTGCATTAATTTTTAAAAAGTTGCACTTGTGAAGTCTGTACCATTGTCTGAAATAAGTGCACGTGGCACACCAAACTTGTTTATGATTTGTTGTTGAACAAATCATGTAGTTGTAGATGATGTACAATCCTTAACAGCAACTGCTTCTACCCATTTTGTTAGGTAATCAACACTAACAATAATATAAGCTTTTCCATTGGACATTGGTGTAATTGGCCCCATAAAATCAATTCCCCAAATGTTGAATGGTTCTAACAGTTGAATCCATTGTTGCGGGCCCTCTATTCTAGCAGTCATTCCCCCATCACGTTAACAGTGCTAACAAGATTGGATGAAATGATGGGCGTCTTGAAATAATGTAGGCCAATAATATCCTACAAGCAGGATCTTGATGGTCATTCGTCTCCCAACATAATGACCCCCACAAGAACCCTCATGAGCATCTTGGAGAACTTGCAATTGATCTATATTGGGAACATACCATTGAACCAAGCCATCGGGACACACTTTGTAAAGTTTCCCATTGATCTCCATAAAGTACTTGGCTCGATGAAGAAACTATTGTTTCTTCTTAGGGTTTAACTCTTGTGGTGTTTATTGGATGAGGATATAGGTAAGAATGCCACTATACCAGTTTGTCTCCGTGGGTGATTGATTATTCACTACACCAACAAAGAGGAATTCATCAGGGAAATGATCAAAAATTGGATACTCATCCTCTTTGTTGTCCCATCGCAAACGAGATAAATGATCAGCAACTACATTCTTGGTGCCCTTGCGATCGATCATCGTTAAATCGAACTCTTGTAAGATTACAAGCCATCATATGATACAAGGGCTTACCATTGGCTTATTTATGAGGAACCGGATTGCACTATGATCTGTATATATATATACTTTATATCCCAATACATAGTGTTTAAACTTTTCTAGTGCAAACACTACAACCATTAATTCTTTCTCTGTGGTAGTGTAGTTAAGTTGTGCACTAGCTATACTTCTACTTGCAAAGTGGATGTAATAAGGATGCTTTTGGTCATCTAACTATGTAAGTACGACTCCTAAAGCATAGTTGGACATGTCAGTCATGATATGGAATGGTTTGGACTAGTCAGGAGCTTGTAGAATGGGTGTTCCTACTAGCTTTCTGTTTCAGAGTTTGGAAAGCTAATTCGCATTCCTTGGTCCACTCGAAAGGTACATCCTTTTTCGTTAATTCCACCAATGGTTTGGCAACCTTTGAAAAGTTCTCAATAAATCTCCTATAGTAGTTGATATGTCCAAGGAATGACCGAATATCTTTGATAGTTTTCGGTTCAGGAGTAATTTCTTGGATAATTTTGATTCTCTTGGGGTCTACCTCTATCCCTATGTGTGATATTTTGTGCCCTAGTACTATGCCTTCTTAGACCATCAAATGGCTTTTCTACCACTTGAGCCTCAAATTGGTTTCTACACATCTTTTTAATAATTGCTCCAACCAATCCAAGGCTTGATCAAAGTTTGTTCCATAAGTGGAGAAGTCATCCATAAAGACCTCCACGCCATTCCCTATTTGCTATTGGAATATTCTTAGAACTAGTCGTTGAAATGTTGCAGGGGCATTACACAAGCCAAACGACATCTATTTGTATGCGAACGTTCCCCAAGGACTAGTGAACATAGTCATGGCTTGGTCTTCTGGGGCTATTTGTATTTAGTTATATCCACTATATCCATCCAAAAAATTGTAATAGCAATGCCCTACGATGATGTCTATGACTTGGTCGACAAATGACAATGGAAAGTGATCTTTGAATGTTGCCATATTTAGTAACCTGAAATCTATGCACACCCTCCATTTGCCTCCCTTTTTAAGCACAATAACTAAGGGGCTATCTCATTCGCTATCAGCAATGGGGCATATGAACCCAGCCTTGAGAAGCTATTCGATTTCTTCCTTGACTACTTGCTTCAGCTTAGGGTTTAATCACCTCTGCGGTTGTCTTCGAGGCTTCATGGAGGGGTCAGTGTAAATTCTATGTTGGCATATCCTAGGATCTATTCTAGTTAATTCAAGATATGACAAAGCGAAGGCTTCCGACCATTTATTTATTACCTTCAACAGTTCTTCTTTCTATTGAGGAGCAATCTTAGCATTGATAATTATCAATTTTCCATTTTTAAGGAACGTGTATTCCATACCGTTGGGCAATGGTTTCAGCTCAAGGGGCTCATACTGAAATTTCTCAGGGATTTCCAACTTCCCCTAGTTGATATTTTCAAGGTTAAGACTTGGAAGTTGGCGGTGGACTTGCTCTAATGCATCTATATTATCAATGTAAGCACAAGTCAAACTCTCAATTGGTTCCATGCATATGAGTGAACTACTTTCTTGATTAGCTATCAGCCACTGGGTGTCTTCCTATCATGTGGTTACTACATACAGGCATCTTTGTATGTTAATCACTTATGTACACTGATTGCATGCAAGCAATGCTAAACTTTGCACAAACCATAACCTCTACATGCAATTACACCTTGTGTCACTGTATGCAATGCATGGAACTTTCTTCTTCTCAATCTGTCCAAATGTATTTTCCTTTGATATTTCTAGGGAAAGATTATGGATTCCTAGCTGTGCATCGATGGTGCTTAGCCATGCTCTTCCCATTATGAGTGGGAAGTCCCCCTTACCATTGTTTACCTAAATCACTAGGAAGTCAGCTCAGTACGACCATCCACAAACAGTGGTAACAATGTCTTCCACCAGTCCCAATGGGACAGTGATGGACTAGTCGGCCAACTCTAGACAGATGTTGCTCTTTTTCCATGGAGGCAAGTTTCAGGCCTTGTACATTTCTTGAGAAATCAAGTTGACACCGGAACCTGAATCCAAAAGAGCCTTGCATGGTGCATTTCCAGCAATTTGTAAGTATATTAGTGGACTCCCAAGATCAGAGAATTTCTTGGGAGGTGGCCAACTTTGATCCAATCAGTGATGGCATGTGTTAGCATGCCCATATGCGGTGAGTGCAGTGATTGGGTTGAAGGGGGCTCCAAAGTTTTGATTAATACTAAGGCATCTAAGGAATTAGTTGCTTGTGATTGCAAGGGCTTGGTTGGACTGCTGGTTCTAAAGAAAGGTCTTTTCTTCATGTGGTTGTTGGAACCAACAGTAGGTTGAGAGTTAACAGACCTCGTGGCATTACCTTGTTGCAGCTGGGTAGGGATTTTACCTTGCATCGTGGGAGCAAGTGGTAGTGGAGCTATTAGTGGAAGAGATGTGGCTGGATGAGAAGGATGATATGCTTGCAGAATATCGCCTCTAAAAGAGGGAGTTCCATAATACTTACGGGCTTGATAGTGAGGTTCAGGAGTGACATGACCAATAGAGTCATGTGGGGAGATTGGCTGCTGCACGTAATATCCATACGGGTCACATTACCAATAAGGATACTGTTGCCTTGGTAGTGGCATTTCCCATGATTGTGGGTGCTACCACTATTGATATTGCTCAATCGGTTGTGGTGGAGCTCCACTGGGATAATATGTTAAGGGTTGGTGAAACTACCTTGGGTTACCTTGAGGATAAGATAACCTTCGAGATGTTTTCCTTTTGTTTAATCGTGGGTTGAGTGCATACACCCCAGACTCCTACAGATGTGAGATTATAAGGCAACATCCCTTAGGATGGTCATATTGACATATCTCACATCCACTATCATTGTCTGTTTCCAAATCCACAACCTCTTCAATGATGATAACTTTGCCCTTACCCTTGCTACGTGCATGTTCAACCTCTTTCTTTTTTCTTTTCTCACTACCTTGCTCTTTAGACTTCTTCTACTATTTTAAGAATAGTTTAAAATCTATTGTCTAGGGAATTCCACATTTGGTCTACCTTTGCCAAAACTTCTGATGTCATCTTTTGGATAGGAAAAATTTTTCTATTCACCATCTCTTCGAGTGGTGACTCTTTTTCATCCTCACAAAATCTTACTCCCCTCTTCCGAAGGGAAGGATCTCGGTTATACTCTTCTGCACTTTCTCTCTTCCATAGCTCACCTTCTTCCTTAGCAACTTGCTCCAAAAGTCTTTGAATTTGATGGGACCTAAGCTTGGATAGTTTCCCTTGAGCATAAGTCCCAAGGGTTCTTCTCGTTTCATGCCTAAGCCCATCCACAAGATGGCGCAGCTGATCCCTTTGCGAATAACCATGGTCAAGACAACGATGTAACAGTGCATAGTATCGACCCATGGCAACATCCAAGGGTTCATGTCCTCCTTATTTCCAGCCTTGGATTTGCTTTCGCAAGTTAGACACTTGGGAGTACATTTGGTACTTTTCATTAAATAGTTCTAACATAGTACTCCACCTACAAATGGATTCCAGTTCTAAAGACCAGTACCAGCTTTCCGCTTCTTTAACTAATGTCCACAGGAATAACTTAAGTTTTTGTCATTCGTTCTCTATGTTTTGTAAGGCACACGCGTTATAGAATGCTTGTAAATGATTTTGAGGATCAGCGTTGTATCCCCCTTAAAATCGTGGGATGTTTTTCATATCTAATCTCTTGATCCTACTATCTTTTGGATGCCTTGGTAGAATTCTAACAGCCTCAATTATGTCTAACATACTTCAAGTAGCGAGGAGGGGTTCATCGTGATCGTCTCATCCATAGCGTCTATGATGCCTACGTTGTTCCCTAATCTCCCTTCTTCTATGTCGTGACTCTCTAGAGTGCCCTCGTCCCCTTTCCTGGTTGTTTCATCTATGACTTCCACTTTGCCTACCTTTATCCACATGGTTGTTTTCTTTATGACCGTGTCTAGATATTGAAGGAGAGGGTGAAGGAGATGATGAAGGTGAAGAAGAAGGAGAACCATCACCATGACGATGTCTGCTACCTTCTCTTCTACGATCTCAGCCACTATTGTGACTGCAATCAAAATGTCCACCTTTATCATGAGTTTGTGTCCCTTTTTCGGATCCTTTGTGCTTGTGGGTATCAGAACTTGGGTTATGAATAGTGGAATGAAGGTCCTGATACATAACCTCTTGGCCAAAGTCAAGGGAAGGAACATCGTTGTGTGGGTGAGTGCTTGAGGTAGGTTCACCACCCTCATTTTTCCTTAAGACATGCGGGGCATTCTGGGACCACTTACCCTTCAAAGACTTATGATGTCTCTCCTATTGCAAGTCCCTTTGACGTTGTGCCTCTATGGGATAATATTCTCTCAAGTCATGGTCTTGCACAACATATTCTACGTGTAAGTGCAGCATTTAGTTCGTGTGAGAGCACGAAGAAGCATGCTCGAGACTGAACGATCAAGAGGTAATTCTATGTTACCTTTTAATTCTCGCCAATGCAATTGTTCATCTTGATGGAGGATAAAGGTGAAGTCTAGTATATACTCATCAGGATGAATATATACCTTGAACTTGTTGAGGGATTGGCAGATCAACGTCATGTGTATTACGCCATCAACTGTTTCCTGTTTCAAACTGATGAGACACGATATCGCGGCCGTTGCGATATTGCGTATGCAATATCGCGTCATCCCTACGATATCGCATACGCGATATCACAGTCCGTCGTCAAATCTATAAATAAGAGGCGGCACTTCCCTCATTTGTCATCCTAGGCTAGAAGTAGCGAAGCTCTGGCGGATTGATCACCCCAGAGATAGAATATTTTCCATGTGCCCGCAGTAGGATTCCCCAAGTGAACGGATCTTTATTCGAGCAGCTTTGTACCTAAACGCAAGTTGTGTACGGCAATAAAAACGAGCTTTGTGGATAAACCTTGCAATACATGGATAGGTTTATTACATGTTATTTATTGTTTTCCTAGTAACGTAGCATGAGTATGACTTGGTTACAAGCAT
>MNCI01035447.1:120103-137662 GCA_015680685.1 Gnetum montanum
GGAAGACAACGAATGATTAACCCCAAGTGTTCCATGGGGCGTTTAGGCATTTAGTCTACGGAGTTCAATCGGATCGCGTGTGCTACGCTCGTTTCATATGGTTGAGTGTAGGGGTACCTTGCCACTCATCACAAACCTAGGCAGTGAGGTGCTTTCGTACAAAGAAGGAGACATACTTGTCTATTCAGTATGCAATGTATTCTTGTTTATTATTTTCTCAACCAACCCTAAGGGTTCATTCCAATGATGTGAATGATTTCCTATGTTCTAATTAGCACACAAACAACTAAGTCCTTGGCAACAGTGCCAATGATGAGCAACGAGGTACCCCTACGCTCAACCATACGAATACGAGCATTTCACGCACGATTGGGTCGAATTCCAAGGACTAAGTGCTTATGCGCCCTTGTAGAACAAGGACAAGTTGGTTGATCATTATCTTCCCAAGCTTACCTATATGTCACGATTGTATGGTTAAGTAAGCTTGAAGCATATGATTTTTATAGCTTTTATGTTTTTATGTCCTGTGCTAGTAGGGAAGGAGAGAGGTAACTAAATGACTAATTTAACTTAACTACTCATTAACTAAGTTCTAACTAATCTTAACACCAGCATCCGTTCCCACTTGCCGTACACATCCTGAACCAGTGCAACACTGCTGGGATTACCAAATGCTAATTGTTACTAGGTTACCAAGGTTACACGCATGCTCGAAGTGGTCATGCTTGTGTAATTTAACGATTTGCTTAATTGATCAAAATGAAATGTTGTGTTAATAACAGAAATGTAAAGTGCATAAAATAAAATAAAATAAAATAAAGGCATAAGAAAATAAAATAAATGAAATGCGTAAGAAAACAAATCTCAAGTGCTGCAAGGATGAATCGAAGAGCTCATCTTTATTGCAGTACATAAGGTGTGCTCAGGTACACAATGCTCGAATAAAGATCCATCCACACTTAGTCCTCCTGCTGCAGGCACTTGGAAAATACTCTAACTTTCAAATAGACTACAAGAGTTTCGCTACTTGACTGCTAAAAGACTTCCTTCCAATTGTGCGCCTGGGCACTATATTTATAGGCTTGAGAGCAACTACTCTAATAATTAGAGTAATCACTCTAATAATTAGAATAACTGCTAGAGTAACCACTCTAATAATTAGAATAACTACTAGAGTAACCGCTAGAGTAACCACTCTAATAATCAAAGTAACTACTCTAATAATTAGAATAAGTGCTAGAGTAACCGCTCTCATCACCCTCTAACGGTTGGATGTGCATCAGGATGTGGGTTTGTTTAATCGTGCACTAGTGTGGGTGAGGCTATTCGATTTGCCATTGGAATACCAAGATTCTTGAAGTTGCTGGCAAAATTGTTTGGAGAGTTCATCAAATTTGACACATTTATGGCATCCATGGATTGGATGGGGTATACCCAATTTTTTGTTTGGCGGTCGTTGCAGTTAGAGGATAGGGTGAATGAGGTCATCTTAGACACAACGACGAGCAAAGAAAAGGTCTGAGTTAAGGTCCAGGTTCAATTTGAGAACCTGCCAAAGGGATGTAAGGCAGGATCCCCAGTCTGCAAGACGTGTGGAAAGAGGCAAAGTCCCCAGTCTGCAAGATGTGTGGAAAGGGGCACCCAATGGCGGAATGTAGGGTGAAACTGCCTAAGGCAACTCAGGGGTGGAACCTGGTGGGTCACAAAGGAGACACACTGAAACAAGGGCCACTTGCAACCAATGGTGGGAGACAGGATCCTAAAGAAAGGAACATGCTGTCTTGCATGCAAAGGGACTGAAACCACATTCACCCATGGGGGCTCAAAAGTCTAGAATGCTACGTTTAGAAGGGAACCGTACAGAGGCTGCAGGGTCTCCATGTACCCCATTGGTGAGGTGGGTGGACCCATCAACGAGACCTAGGCTAGAGCTGCCCTCGTTGGGGGAATGGGTCACCCTCGATCAAGGGTCATCACAATCGAAAATGAAGGATATACTAGCAACGAAGGATGTGGATGTGCAAGGCATCGTCATCACCAAGGCAGGAACCAAAGTTGGACGCCTAAATGCAGTGAGCAAACAAAAAAATTCCATGCAAGCAAACATTGATTTGGGAGTGCAATGCACACTCCGAGAGGTGTATCATAGACGTCTATCTATGTTCCCATGAAAATACTTTCCTAGAATTGCTAGGGACAGGGTACCCCCATACAAAAGAAATACCCTAAAAAGGATCATGAAGGAAGAGGGATGCAATATAGTATGTCTATAGAAGATGAAACTGTAGGCCGTAGAGCGATGATTTCTACAATGGAAGGGTTGGCACGTACAAATGGTGCCTAGTAGAGGTAGGGCGGGAGGACTAGTAGTCCTAACTAACACCGCAGTAAATTTGCCCTAGAAAAACGTTTGGGTCACCAATGTTTACAGGGTGCAGGTCTAGATGATAGACCTAATTCACAACATGAACAAGTGGATAATTATTGGCCATTTTAATCAAAGGTTGTATTGTTGGGGAAAATCTAGGGAAGATTCTACAGAGCCTCTGAGAGCCGAGGATTGCAATGTGTTCCTTTGTGATTATGACATGGTAGACTTGAAAATCACAAGATGCAAATACACATGGAGTAATAGAAGAAGAGAATCACACTAGCTGCAGTCGCAAATTGACCGTGTCTAGGTTAGCTCCAACCTCATGCTGGAGTTCAACATTCAAGCAGAAGGCAAAGAAAGACAAGCATCAAACCATCAAGCTATTACATGCAGGGTCCAATCTACAGTGGACAAGGCCCCATAGCCCTTTAGACTGGAGAGAACATGGTTGCACAAGCCATGGCTAAAACACCTAGTGCACACCATTTGGTAGGTCTACACAGGGAAACAAGAACCTAGGGATTTTCTAAAAGCGAGGATGAGGTTCTCTCAAATAGCATGTCAAGGCCATAGCCACTAATGACAAATATAGCTTCAAAGGGTACAAGGCACAAGTGCAGCGACAACTACGAGACATCCAATGACTACCAGAGAGCGAGGCAAATCTCGGATAGGAAGAACAAGAATTGCTCCAGGAGCTCCAGGAACTGGATTGGGAGGAAGAAGGCTATTGGTGGCAGAGGTCGAATGGCTAGCCCAATGAATTTTTTAGGGAGTTCAAGGATATTATGGATGCGAACCTGTTGGATGCGTTCAATCGCATGCTCCAATGGCAACAGGTACGAAGGGAAATAAACTACTCCCAGGTGGTGCTGTTGCTGAAAGTCCCAAACTAACGTTGCCATGGCATTTTAGGTCCATCGGGGTTTGTAACACGCTTCTACGCATCTTCTCAAAAATGCTAGTTGGGCATCTGACACCCCTCATGCCTAAACTTATGGGGGAACATCAGGCCAGGTTTGTCCAAGGTTGTTTCCTACAAGATTAGGTGTTGTTACTGCAAGAGATATTACATTCACTCAAGATGGCCAAATTTCTAGGAATGTGCATCAAGTTAAATATCACCAAGGCCTATGATTTGATCAATTGGGCAATGCTAAGAGCAATCATGATGGCAAAGGGATTTGATGCCCGGTTCGTTAATCTTCACATTCAAATGCAACGGGGCAACTGCTACTCCTTGGACATTGATGGGCACCTATGAGGGTTTTAGGGACCAAGGAGAGAGCTATGGCAAGGTGACCCTTTGTCCTCACTCTTATTTATTATGGTGATGGATTTGCTCCAATCATATTGCTTGGTGGAGAAGGGGTTCAGGGGCTTAACATCCATAGTGTGCACTACTTGGCTGTAGACTATGCTAATGACACAATAATATTTACCAGGGCGATGATGATACGATAATATTTACCAGGGCGGTGGTGCCGCAAGCAGAGGCCTTGATGTGCGCACTTGACAAACTATAGCGAAAGGTCAACCTCACTATTAACAAGGGTAAGTCAACCATCTACCTGGTCCACACAACCTACACAATGGGAACCCACATTACTCAAATGCTGGGCATCCTGCCTGGTACTTTGCAAGACACATATTTCAGAATGCCCATCTTTGATTGGCAACGGAAGAAGGCTTGGATGGGGATGGTGGAGAGGGCCCAAACAAAAACCACTCGTTGGACTAGTTGTTTCCTGTCCTACAAGGGAAAGATAATTCTAGCCTCTACCATTTTGATGGCAATGACCAAGTTTGCTGTCTTAATGGCCTCACCACTGACTAGGATGATAGCGCATTGATGAAATAATCAGAGACTTTGTGTGGTCAATGGAAAAAGGGGGAAGAAAAATGCATTTGGTGGCGTGGGCCAACAACACATCCGAAGCCAACAGGGAGGATTGGTCTTCTGATGCTCAAAGATGAGGTGTCCCTAGATCTGCAACAACTTCTCATCTAGTTCCTGGGACAAACCGATGCTTTACTGCTATGGGGGCAAATTCTATGATAGAAGTATTGTGGCTGGAAGGCTCATGCAACCAACTCCCACCTCTAGAAAAACTTGTGCCAACATGCAAGGATGATGGAGCAATTTGATCTGCTGGAGTAACATCCTAGGAAACTACTAAAACACCTCTACCCACTGAAGAATGGATGGGCAAAGGTATGGAAAGGCTACCTACCTCAAAAGATAAAGGCGTTGGGCTAGCTAATAAAACATTAGGCTTTACCGCTATGTGCCACATTGAGGGAGGGGTATGCATGTGGAGGCCACCTATCCTCGTTGCAATGATGCCCCAAAAACACTACAACACTTTATTTACAATCGTAGGGTCACAGTGGCAGTCTAGTAAACTATCAATCTTTCCCCTCCAATCACTTGTCATGGGAACTCAATACAGCTAGCCACATTGTGGATGCTATGGAAACACCAGAATTCATTAATCTTCCTTGGGTAGGCACTACCCATGTCGACGACGATGGTCCAAGAATTGCAAGGGTTGTGGATTGAGAGCACAAAGGCCATGGGGCAATAGCTCCTCTTTGAACCATCTTGGATCGAGTTTGTGGCGCAAGCAAAATTGTGGGCTTTGGTTGAGCAAATGGGTTGGGTAAAGCTTTTACAACGCATGGAAGGAGAACAAGGGATACCTACTATGCAATTCTTCAAAAACTAGGAGGGCAACAAAACAACATTTAGGGGCAAGAGGATCACTGTTTCGATGCCAACATTGGCAACTACCTTAGGAGTTGCGACAAAGGGGGAGGTGATTGCACCGATGGTCAAAACACAAATGGACACAACAAAATTCTTCCCAAGGGAAATCCCCACAATAGCAAATGGCCATATTCAAGGATCGACATTACAAGGGGTATGGAAGAAAGCGACCATCCTGGTCAAAAGATACTTCATTCAATCCAAATACCCCCACAAAATTGGGGGAGGGGGTGGGGGTTCATTTCATGTTCTTAAAACACATCCAACACCATACACCCATTAATGTGCCCTAATTCCTTTGGGAGTCACTAAGTCAAAGACAACTTGGACGACACCAGGGAGTTATAATGGCACCTTGGCACATGGGCACTCTGATCCCATTGTTGGCACCCACACTGGTGTATCATCAATGATGTGGCAAGGTGCTAGGGCCTAGGACATAGCATCAGAACACTAGAGGAGAGGCCTCTGGTGCAACACCAAGCCCACATGGTCAAGGGTCTAATGGGAAGGGGGCACCAACATAGTCCATGGACGGTTGAGATTTATCAAAGGATGGCAAAATGGGCCTTGTGGTAGTCACAATGGAAGAACCTGCAGCAGGAGGCACAAAAGGAAGCTACCTCCATGCACATTCAAGACTTGCAATGGATGGAAAAACTAATTACCGAACACCAAACAAGGCTGGCAACCAAACAATGGCTGAAAATGACCACAAGCCCTATCGTCACACAAGCTGCAGCAGATACTATGACAACTCACATGTTGGCTAAGGCTAAGAGCAAGGGGTTGACGAAAGGGAAGGGGCTGACTACCAAACAAAGCAAGAAGGGATCAAAGGTAGACAACTAGTGCCCGAAGGACTGGACAAGGGACAAGGGCATATGGTTAGGTGCAAAGCTCAAGACCCTGCAAGGTTTTGGATGCCTCAAGAATGAGGAAAGGCTACAAAACTCGCCTCCAAGGTAGGTTTTGTTTTCTGTTCTTTTGAAGGGGCCAATAAGGGGGCTTACATGGCAAAAAGGCCATAGCGTGGGGTCAGCTGCACTCACCCAAGCTCTACCTTTGTAGAACTTTTTTTGGAACTAATACAGCTGGAATTTCTTAGAAAAAGAAAACACCGTTGTAACTTTTGAATCCGTTATACATAAAGCAAATCAATAAAATACTGCCGAGATCGATCATACTGAGATAAAGGGCAACTTCCAGCTACCGAAATGTTCGTTCTCTTTAGGTAAACCACATTTTGAAGTTAATTCTTTCACAATTCTTTTGTCCGTCTTACCTGAAGTGAAAATCAGCCAAGTTTCCTAGCTCCGTACGTCCTAATATGTCACCCACGTCATCCATCATTTATGATATCGGTCGTGATACGGGTATTCTTTTTTTTAAGTCTTAATTTTTGTTTCACAGATATGTCGACAGATAAATGCTTTCATTCAGAAAACCATGACTTTTGACCGAGAGGCTAACTATCCGTCCATCTAAGAGACTTCTCTTTGATCATGGTAAAATAATTTAATCTCATCTAAAAGAATCAATCCTTTTTCAGTAAAATAATTTAATAATTTTATTACTATAACAGTGAAGGCTAATTACAAGCCAATTGGATTCTTTCACAGAAACAAATAATTATAATCATGATGCTTACCTAAGAAAACTTTTTCAAGAATTATTATATTGGTTTAGATAATGTGCATTGGTTTTGTTTTTTATTCTCTCTATTCTCTCAGCCAAATAATAAATATATAGCTAAACTAATGATATTTTCGGGCTCTAATGTAAGTTAGTTGCAATATTTGATCGCATAACCTAGAATTACTGGAGCACCACAATTGAGATACTATATTGTTCTTGATATGAATAACACACTAATTAACGCAAACTTTCTTATAAAGCAACTGGCAGCACTAAAATTACCTTATCTAACGAGGAGATTGATGCAGCGGCTACCGAACACATTATCCCCGCTGTACACCAAACAAATTTTAACCATTTTTCAAATTTACAAAATACATCATTGTTTAGGGGTGCTCTTATTTTCAGATTTGCGCTTTCCCTTGAACCTCTGCTTTAAGCTAAATTCCCATTCCTTCCGAAACTTTTGGTATATTAACATTGCAGCCCGAGCATCTTGAATCTGAAAATAAAAGGGTCACGGTAAACGTCCCAAGCAAAATGCGTAAAGTTACTGTATAATAAATAATAACTGAAATAATTTAGTTACCCTAAAGAGTTTTCTCATACAAGGGTAGCATTTCGTAAAATACAATCCTAAGATGTCGCAAAGTGTCGCGTTTCTATAAAGGGACGTTTAACATATTCTAATCCCTACGGTTCAAAGAATCTATTTGCAAAGACTGCATTTTCTAAACCAGGCCGGCAGTAACACATGAAAAGCACCAATGCTCTGCTGCTGCTGCTACTATTGGATGCTCTCTCATGTACCTTGCAACAAGTAATGAAAGCCAAAGGCAACAACTTGTAACTTTAGAGAACTTCAAAGCTGTGACTCTGTGTTGACCATTGTGTTATGAACATACCAAGATTACATTGGCACTGTAGCCCACAGCAAATGATTGGTTTTGAAAAACATAAAGGGCCTGGATTTAAGATCTAAGCTACACAGAAATGAAGAACTGATTCTGATCAATCACATACTCTATATTCTCCGATAATCTGCCACACATGAATCCAGTAAATCATGAAGATAATTTTTATTATCTCACTTAAATATCTTCTTAATAAGGGATGACTCACACGGTTTAGATAGGAATTAAATATATAGGATCCCATCTTATTTATCTGTCTATTTGTTTTTGTTAACATCTACGCATCATATTCCACAAACCCCTATGATGGGGAGGTATTAAACTTTTTCCGATGCAAAATCTTAGTAAAGATATCAGCCAACTGTGCTTCAATGTTACAATGCACCACCAAACTGAGAGTGTTGTCGTGCACCAAATTTCGTAGACGATGTACTAGATGCTGATATGCTTGGATCTTCCATAATGAACTAAATTGCAACAGCACTCGTACAATCAGAATAAAGTCAAACTGGAAGTTCTAATAAATATCCCATTTCAGTGAAGCCATTATGTTTGTGTAGCAGCATTCAATGCAGCTATGCTGCTTTGAAGTGGGAAACCGTCGACTCTTTCTTTGATTCCAAGAGATGAGAAAAGGACCAAACAGGATATGATATTACATGAAATAATAGCCATCTCCTATCTCTTGGGGATCAAAGAAACAGTCAAACAATCCAATTTCCCTAAGCAAAGTACATCGCTGCATTAAATGCTGCTACACAAACATCATGGCACCACGCCCTGGATCGAAAATCTAAGCGAACTGATTCTGATTGATTAGACACTATATTCTCTCTTGCAAATAATCATATACTGCTACAATTATATAGGGGTTGATGTCCCAAGAAGAGAGTTGGAGAGATGAGCATGAATCTTGGGAAATCATGGAGATGATTCTTATCATCCCATTTAAGGATTTTGTTAATAAGGGATGACTTAAATGTAGGTTTTATTAGGACTTACATATATAAGACTTCATCTTATTTATTATAGATTTAGAATGAGATCTAACTTTTTTTGTCACATACTAACCTTGTCCTAACAAAATGAGGTCAGCTACACAAGTTTTTTTTAAAAACATCACTTGTCCCTTTCAGGAATTAGATCCTTGTTATTTGCAATTTCTTCGAACTATCTTTGATTGATGTTTCCCATGTCTTTTTTATCTTTGTTTTGGTCACTTTCCTAAAACAGTGAAGTAGCAACCTTTTTAAATGGGTTCATTACCTAATCTTCTTTACACATGCCCAAACCATCTAAGATGCCATTTTTATAACTTATCTAAAATAGAAATCACTCCAAGCATTCCTGTAATGTCTGTACCATGCAATTTATCTCTTCTTGTAACATTCAACATCCAAGTTCATTACCTAATCTTCTTTGCACATGCCCAAACCATCTAAGATGTCATTCTTGTAGCTTATCTGAAACAATAGTCACTCCAAACCTTCCTGTCATGTCTGTACTGTGCAGTTTATCTCTTCTTGTAACATTCAACATCCAATAATTCACATTTTTCATACTAATTTGTTGTTCATGCCTCTTTGTACAGCCCAACCTTTGGCACCATATAAATATTTTTGTGGAATATCTAACCATCATATTCCATATGTTTGTCAACCAATAGAGAGCAAGTTCAGGTTTGTCAACCACTAGGAAGTCAAACAATAGTGTGCATAAAGAAGCTATGAGGCAGAATAATTGTATGTTACAATCAATGCGGAACTTTAATCAATAAATGCACAAGAATTATTGGCAACTATTCCTTGATAATGTTATTGAAACAAAACTACATATTCTTTCTTCCCACTGGATCTTGATTTATAAACTTTTTCAATTCTTAGATGAGAGCACACATTTCTGATGCTAATTTGCATCCATCAATGTAAAATATGTTGGCCATCTAGACAATCTAGGTTCTTGTCAAATCTATATTTCATGGTGCGACTTAAACCTTCAGTGTTTTCTCGAAGTGTCTAGTGTTTACTATTGGTCTGACATATACGATAAGCATGTGAGCTGAAAGCCATTACTTATAGATATTAAAACTATTTATAGTGCTTAAATTGAGGCATATGGCTTCAAAACATCAAGATTCCCTTCAAAAGACTTTCACTTTATTTTTTGATTTGACTGGGATCTCTATTATTAATTGCATCCAGAACAACTAAAATACTTGCATAAGAAATGGGAATTTATGTTAGTTGTATTTTTAACTATTTTAGACATTAAGTTGAATGGTTCAGAGAGCAAATTCATGATTTTAGTAAGGAAAAAAATACTAAAGGCAGAGAGTTACCGAGCAATGTTCTTTATCTTGAATCTTTGCGCCAAGAATTTCTCTTGCCAAATCCCGTAAGGCCCTAGGACGCCCAATTGAGCTGCAACAAAAAGCAAACATTAATTACCTATATTAAATGAGACATATACAAAATCAAAATAAAACAAATTATATTTCTGAATAAGATCGCAAAGTACCTCCTCAAAGGCTTGTAAAGTGATGTATCCCTTGTGTCTTTTCTCGAATGACTTAAAAACAATACCTGTCAAGGAAATTGTTCAAAAAATATATTTTTTATAACATATTGTTAGAATCTCTTGAATCTGCCACTTGAAAATTAAGAATATATCAAGGAAAGGAAAGCAGTTTTCTGTGGACACACATCCTCACAAAAATTTGCCCACCGCATATGTTTCAGGGACGTAAATGCATCCCAGTTACTTCTGAGACCGGGATGCACCAGAACAGTTTTCTATTATTGGGCATTCCTTAAAAACTAAAAATGGTAAATTTCTTAACACCAATGTTTCTGGATTCTTTTATGTTCCTCTATCATGAAACAGGACTTACAATTTGGGAGGTTTTTGCCCAACAATATTGGCATAATAAGCCTCAAAACACTGGGTCCAAGCTCATGGCATTGAGCCTTTGAAACACCGGAAGCCATCATACTGGCATAGCCAGTCCTCGATAGCTTTGATCCATAGATTTTTGATACTTGTATTTCTCTTATGTTTTCGTGTGAGAACATTTCAGGCATTTTACATTTTTTTCCAAAAGGAGAAAAAAAACAAGAGTTTCCACTTCTCAGTTCAGTACTCTACAACACAGGACATCAGCTACCTCCAAACATCACATCAACCTTCTTTTAAAACATTGAAGAAAACAAATTCCCTCAAACAATGCACAAAGATGACATAAAACAAAACAACACTTTTTGAAGCTCAACCCCAAATCAATTAATATGCTGAAATCCCAATACCAAAGACACTGCATAATTAAATTTTATAAAGCAATATCATACCTCAAACATTCTTTTCCACATAAATGTCAAACAAAGAAAGGCACCAAGCATCAAGGGGAAAACAAATTGTTTTGATCTTGTCTCATTAATCTGAATCCAGTGGTTCAATCCTTAAAACTCAATATATGTTCATCATAGTATCAACGATGACAGTGGCATAGAGACAGTCCATTTACTCCATAATGATCCCAGTCAAATGGCTAATGATCCTAACAAGTCCAGGGAGAGAAAATCCAAGGTCAATCCAGAAGAGACACCTACGGTTTATATAGATAAGGTCATTCTGCAACTAAATGCTGTGCTTTAATGGCTTGCGAATTTTTCCATCTTGAATGATTCTTTCATATTAAGGCAGAATGTTTCATATTTCTCTACTTTTACAATGTACTGCTATTTGATTCATCGGTTGTTCATAAAACACTAATTCTTTCCTTACAGTAATAAGAAAATCTCCTTATCATGTAAAAGTCATTTCTGTTGGAATTTTGTAATAAGCCATCTTGCTGCATATAGTCCTATACCATTAACAGAACATAATGGTGCAAGTGTTGTGGAATATAATCTGATTGCAGAAACCATAGAATACGGGTCAATATATTAATAATCATTACATTACCTTTAAGTCATTGTGAATTGCATGTCCAACAAGAATGTGCCCCTTGATAAGTTCAGCTACTTCCTTCTGTACAACCCACAAGTTCTTTGCTGCAAATAAAAATCTAATAAACTGTCAGACTATAGTTCTTCTAGCATATGTATACTTCATAAATAAAGATTATGAAAGACATTTTGTGAGACAGAACACTAATCCCACATAATTTATTTTAATCAGCGTAGCACAAGGGAAAAAGAACCCCTTTCAAGATGCAGCACAAACCATTTTTCAAATGATGGGCTCGTATACCACTGATTTTTGATCTGAAATCAGACACAGCCTCTAGAGGTCGAACATATTCATCATATATCACATTTCCTGAAGCATTTACCTGGAAAATAGAAAACAGCTATCTTGCTCATCAAATAAAATGCTGAAGAACTTACATAGAAATTGTGTAACCCATTGCTCTAAAAGATCTAGAAACAGTAAACTAGTTAAAGAAGAGTATGCACTTCAAAAGTCCAGATGCTATGCCATAACGATATAACTGTTTTTCAAATAATTTCTGAGTAAAAATGTTTCAAAAGGCCTTCCATGATCAGATGTGTTGTTTCAAGACTTATGGATGTGTTATCGTAGTCATCATCATCCTAGCCTTGTCCCAACAAAATTGAATCAGCTAAGGATGTGTTATGGCAGTACTATACAAAATTCAGATATGCTGAATTACAAACTTTAAAACTGCAAATTTGTGTTTGGTTGGAAATAAATTTTCTTGAATCTTAGGTTAAGTTAAAATGAATAAATTGTGATGTGGGATCATTCTTGACACAGTGCTCAACATATAAGGGGGCACATAAATGGTCTGATCAACCATCAACGATCTGGGAAATGGGAAACCATGAACGCATTCTGAAAATATCTCAACTCTGAACCTTTATCACATGTCTCACTGGTTATATTGTAAAACTATAATCATATTATGTTGCTTCTTGTCAATGGGACAACATTCCAGACACAATATTTCATAAAAGGCTTAGCAGTCTGCCCTAATGGAATCAGATACAAAACAAACATGTAAGATACAAAACAAACATGTAATAGATACACTTACCAGTGAAACTCTTGCAAGAGCATCTCTGCTACCATTAGCACCAACCCCTACCATCTCACAGTCGATAGCAATCACATCTGTCAACCTAGTTCATTAAAACTTAAAGTTACAAGAAATGTCTATAACCACAAGTGTATCTTTCTAGAAAACCAAATGCTCCACAAGCAAAAATTAACAATCAACATAATTTCAAGTCACTATAATGATAAAATATTTTGTGTCCTCCTTTCAATTAGAAGGGAAATGCAAAAGTACAGCTGCTATGACACCAAGGCCTGTAACAAATGATGCTAATGCAATTAACTTTCTTCATGTTTAAACTTTCAAATTTGATTTTTTAATAATTAAATGTAACAACCATCACAGCACCATCTTTTCCCAGACAGGAGGCTTCTCAAGATTTATTAAAAGGATGAAAAACCTGCAAGGGCATCCCAAAATCAGTGGAACTTTCCTCTCTTTGCTGTTCCTAGATTAGGAGCTTCTCCTCTTCCTTTGTACTTGAGATGATCCTTTCATCCATTATTAAAGTTTGATGGTTTGTGGTACCACAATAGAACAAACACTATAACACCAAACTAAGGGTTTCTTCCAATTTAATTTGTTTATTTACTGACAGAAAGAAATCCATGAGCTTATTGACTGGGTCACATAACACCAGTAGTAACTACAGATAACAAAGGTCATCCCCAAATAACAAAGGTCATCCCCAAATAACAAAGGTCATCCCCAAAAGGTTCAGTCAATGCTCATCCCACCAAACAGGTCTCAGGAGGGCCAGTAAATAAGCAAAAGCTTAACCTCTTTTCAAGTAGCATCCCACCAAACAGGTCTCAGAAGGGCCAGTAAATAAGCAAAAGCTTAACCTCTTTTCAAGTAGCTGTACCCTAGCTCAAACCCACGTCTTACCACCTAAGAAACAAGCACCTTACACAATAGTAACTAAAGATAATAATGTATAATTAATTTTTTAAAAGATTGCCGAACACTGACAGCCATAAACCATAGCATAAAGTCACAAAATCCAGATTTAACTAAAGCTTCCAGTCAAATCTGAGCAGATTGAACTACACCATAATGTAAACACTGACAATATTTTACCGGACGAAGGATTTACAGATTTCAGTTAATTTTTCAGGACACCAATAATTATATTTAAGACATAGGGAATACCACCTTCACCTTGCCCTATCAGATTGTGTTTTCAAACTCTTACCAAAGTTAAGATTGCCTGGCAGTATAATTTGGTGGCATAGAGTAAATTTCAACCTAAGTTAAGAAAGGGCATTACCGTACAGGTGATTATTCTGTTGTATACACATTTACAACGAGTATTTTTTCTCCGAATTTAAATTTCTATAATTCATGAACTCTTGTTCTTCAGACAAAATCAGCCTACGAATGTATTTGTGGGTATAAGATGAGGAATACCTGCAATCATCGCTTAAAGGAGCCAGTGACCCAGGGATAGCAGGTTGTGAATTCTGCAAGCCTGACTTTCTATCAACTGCAAGCACATGCAAATACGAAAAAACAAACAAACAAACAAACACACATAATGTACCCAATAAAATTACTTCTTAAACAATGTAGTATAGAAGCAAGGACCTTACCAGATGCAGCCGTTGAGGATTTTGGTCCCTTGGAACTATTAACCGAACGAAATCTTTTATTTTGTTGAAAATTTAGACTCTGAGAACCAATAAGACCAAACCACAAATTGCTTGAAATGAGCATAAAAAAAGGGCTGTGGGAATAAAATCCATGTATTACCCGTAATCGAAAAGTTACCTCTTTCAACTGCTGCCAATTTGGATTTGGCAGGGAACTCTTGCTCCTATTCTTGTCTTCCGCTTCCTCGCGGGACCTTTTCTTCGCCATTCAAGGAAACCGCTCCTGCAGCAAGAGAAACCGCAAAAACCCTGCAAAACCCACCGTGAGGGTCTTTTGGTGGACTTCTCGGTAATATTTCTATATTCCTGGGCGTCAGAGTTTGCGCGAACAAGGTACATGCCATACGTTGTTTTCCTATGCGCAAATTCCTTGCTTCATTGTAAGGTTTTTGACAAGCAAATTGTTAAACTCCAAAAGTATATGACTAGTATGTACCCAGGATATAGGGAAAACCAAACTTTCGGAGAAGTTAAGCAGAACATAACGACGCGGTAACCAACTGAACCAGAATTCTCTCATTTGAATTTGGCCCAGCGGTTGATGGGTTAATTGTTAGCGTCATTTTGTAGTTAATGTTTAGAATAAGGTTCTTAAACTTTCGTTGTCTTAACAGAAGGATGTACACTAGTGGTCAAACTTCAATGTAAGTCGAGCACTTTAAATGGCTACCAGCCTTCTACCACCTGCGTCACTGTGAAAAAGGTGTAAGCTCCCGTTAGTGTTGAAAATAAGCACGGCAAAGACGAAAGCAAAACCATACACATAGAAACCATAGTGATGGGGATTGAGGGTCGAATTTGAAGGGCAAAGGGCACCTTGTATTTTTCATTTGAAAGGGTGATTTTTTATGCGCCCTTCCGTCATGATGGGTATATATCTCTCTATTCTTTCAATGTGTTTATTTTAGTAATATATAATTGATTAAAAAATTATTAATTACATTTTAAAAATATGTGGCATTAATATAAAGTAAATCTCAAGGGTTTATTTTCTCCATAGGTACCATCCTTTTACAAAGAACCTTAATATTAAAATATATGAATTGAACAATATAGATAAAGATTAATTTTAATACTTTTAATTTATTTCTATTATCATTACATTTCATGTTCTATTATTTCCAACTAAAAAATTAACCTTTCTTATGCAAAATATTTGAAGAATGAATCCTTCTTGGATGAAGGGTAGTTTTTGGGTTGAGCTTTTCATTTGCAAGGTATCTTTCAAAATATCCTTATTGAAGGACAAAAAGGTCTTTGAAGAGCAATGCATCCAACAAATTTTATTCCTAATGGGGACACAAATGAGTGAAAGCCCTACATTGCATCCACAATGAAAATAAAACAAGTGGACAAGGACATCAAGATGGCTTAGCAAGAAGCATTATTCCATGGAGGTGGTTGCCACCTCAACAATGAATGCTTGAGAAAATACTCAATAGAATATTTCAATACTAGCACCCCCTATGTTAGCTTGGAAGCATGTTTCAAGCATGGATTACACTAGGCATGGTACCTTTATTAGATTAATCTTAGACACAATTCCAATTAAACTAAACTCACACTTCCTTGAAATGCACTTGAAAAAATGATTAGACATATAGCCAACATGATAATTTAGAAGAATTATAGAGGAATATAACAATGCCTAAAGTATGATTTGAACTAGTAACCTCATGTCTAACAAGACAACAACAAACCACTTATAATTGAACATACAAAAATTTGATAAAGGAGAAAGGAAATTTAAACATTAAAAAAATGGAAAAGGAAAAAGTTTAAACACACAACATCTAATCGATAAATTAAAAGACTTACCACAAGATCAATTCTATTATGATAACTTGATTTTTTTCAATTATATTTAAATAATATTATAACATCACTTAAAAATGTCATGGCTTAATAATAACTTTAATTTTCAACAATAAATAAAATTCTCCGTTGAATTCAAAAGGTATGAGAAAATCTTTAACTGAATTCACCACAATTGAACATTACATAAATGTCAAAGTTGCAACAAGAACTCATATTGTTGATTTAGCAATCTCAATTATAATAGAGATGCTTAGACTAAACATAGTATTAAGATTTAGCAACTCTATTGATAAAACCATTGTGTCATATACGATATCATAGCTCTTCATACATTATCATAGATGCAATATAGCGGGCCATGGTCATGCCAATAAATACCAACCCACCATCATGTTGAATCAATAAACTTTCACCAACACTTAGCAAAATTCTTGCAATTTGTTTTCATGAATTAGAGGTAGAGTTAAAGTGAATGCTAGTAGTGTGGTGAACAATAATTGTATGGAATCTTTGTTCTACTGGATTGTTCCTAGACACAATTTATGATCGAAAATAAAGATCAAGATTGTTTTTTACCATGGTAGCTTTTCACTTAGTTTAATTTTAATTTTCATCATGTTTACTTTCATCAAGTCATTTACATTTTCTAAGTACTTTAATTTTCTAATGTCTCTTAGGAAGGTAGTATAAGTATGACTAGTTTCAAGCAAAATGTGTAATTGTGTGATAATCTAGTAGTGACTTTACTTGATTTGCTTAGTAGTGAAATCACTTGGTAATCCTAGTAACAGTTATAGTAGCCCATGATGTGTCTGGCAAATCAGGAATGGTTTCTTATCATCCATAGGCTAGAATAGCTTTTTACTTTCATTGCACTTAGACTTAGATTTTATCCTCATTTTCACTATGTTGCACTTAGTGTACTTGAAGCCAAACAACATCAACATATCATATACCTCACCAAGAGTTAAACTATATGACTTGAACTTTGCTAACTGATGAGCAACGAGGTACCCCTACGCTCAACCATACGAATACGAGCGTTTCACACACGACTCGGTTGAATTCCAAGGACTAAGTGCCTATGCGCCTTTGTGGAACAATAATGGGTTGGTTAATCGTTATCTTTCCAGACTTACTTGTATGTCACGGTTGTATGGTTAAGTAAGCTTGAGGCATATGATTTTTATAGCTTTTATGTGTTTTATATCTTGCACTAGTAAGGAGGGGGAGAGAGATAATTAAGTAACTAATCTAATTTAACTACTCATTAACTAAGTTCTAATTACTCCTAACACTAGTATCTGTTCCCACTT
>MNCI01035447.1:143460-164591 GCA_015680685.1 Gnetum montanum
CAAGTCAAACCCTCAATTAGTTCCATGCATATAAGTGAGATGCTTTCTTGATCAGCTGTTAGCCATTGGGTGTCTTCTTGTCATGTGGCTGCTGCATACAAGCACCTTTGTATATTAATCACTTGTGCACACTGATTGCATGCAGGAAATGTTAAACTTTGCACAACCCATGATCTTTGTGTGCAATTATACCCTGTGTCACTATATGTAATGCATGGAACTTTCTTCTTCTCGATCATTCCAAAAGTATTTTCCTTAGATATTTCTAGGGAAAGATCATGGATTCTTAGGCACACATCAATAGTGCTTAGCCATGCCCTTCCCATTATGATTGGAAAGTCGCCCTTACTGTTGTTCACTTGAATCACTAGGAAGTTAGCTAGATACGACCATCCATAGACAGTGGTAATAATGTCCTCCACTAATCCCAAGGGAACAGTGATGGACTGGTCAACCACCTCTACACGAATGTTGCTTTTTTTTAATGTAGGTAGGTTCCAGGCCTTGTACATTTCTTGGAATATTAGGTTGACACCAGAACCTAAATCCAAAAGAGCTTTGCATGGCTCATTCCTAGCAATTTGTAGATATATTAGGGGACTCCCAAGATTAAAGAATTTCCTGGGAAGGTGGCCAACTTTGATCCAATTAGTAATGGCATGTGTTAACATGACCGTATGCATTGAATGCAGTGTTAGGCTCAAAGGGGGCTTTGAAGCTTTGTTTGATACGGAGACGTCCAAAGGCTCAGCCACTTGTGATTGCAAAGGCTTGGTTGGATTGTTGGTTCTAAAGAAAGGTCTTTTCTTCATACGGTTGTCAGAACCAACAGTAGGTTGAGGATTAACAACCCTTGTGGCATTACGTTGTTGTGGCTAAGCAGGGAGTTCACCTTGCATTGCTGGAGTAGGTGGTAATGGAGCTATTGGTGGGAGAGATGTGACTGGATTTGAAGGATGGTACACTTGTGGAATATTTCCCCTAGGAGAGGAAGTCCTATAGTACTCGTAGGCTTAGTAGTGATGTTGAGGAGTTATGTGACCAACAGAGTCACATGGAGAGATTGGATGTTGCACGTAATATCCATATGGGTTAGGTTGCTGATAAGGATATTATTACCTTGGTGGTGGCATTCCCCATGATTGTGGGTGTTTCCATTGTTGATGTTGCTCAATTGGTTGTGGTGGAGTTCCACTTGGATAATATGTTAAAGGTTGGTGGAATTGCCTTGGGTTACCTTGGGGATAAGGTAACCATCAGGATGTTTTTCGTTTGTTTAATCGTGGGTTAAGTGCATACACCCTAGACTCTTGCAGATATGAGATCATAGGGAAACATCCCTTAGGATGGTCATATTGACATATCTTGCATCCACTATCATCATCTATATTTGAGTCCACAACCTATTCAATAATAGCAACTTTTCCCTTATCCTTATTACGTGCATTTTCCACTTCTCTCTTTTTTCTTTTGTCACAATCACTACCTTGCTCTCTAGACTCCTCTACTATTTTGAGAATAGTTTGAAACCTACTATCCAAGGAGTCCCACATTTGGTCTACCTTTGCCTATATTTCTAATGTTAACTTTTGGATAGGCAAGGTTTTCCCATTCACCATCTCTTCAAGTGGTGAGTCTTTCTCATCCTCACAAAATCTTACTCCCTTCTTCCAGAGGGAAGGATCTCGGTTATATTCTTCCGCACTCTCTCTCTTTCATAGCTCACCTTCTTCTTTAGCAACTTTCTCCAGTAGTATGTGAATTTGATGGGACCTAAGCTTAGATAACCTTCCTTGGGCATAAGTCCCAAGGGTTCTTCTCGTTTCATGCCTAAGCCCATCTACGAGATGGTGTAGCTAATCCTGCTGCAGATAACCATGGCTAGGACAACAATGTAATAGTGCATAATAATGGCCCATGGTAGCATCTAAGGGTTCATGACTTCCTTGTTTCCATCCTTGGATTTTCTTTCGCAGGTTGTAGGTTAAACACCTGGGAGTACATTTGGTACTTATCATTGAATAATTATAACATAGTACTCCACCTACGAATGGATTTTAGTTCTAAGGACTGGTACTAGCTTTTAGCTTCTTTTACTAGTATCTGTGGAAACAAATTAAGTTTTTGCCACTCGTTCTCTATGTTTTGCAAGGAACATGTATCATGAAATGATTGTAAGTGATTTTGAGGACCAATGTTATATCCCCCTTCAACTTGTGGGATGTTATTCATATTTAACCTCTTGATCCTACTATCTCTTTGATGTCTTGTTGGAACTCTCATAGCCTCAGTTATGTCTAGCATGCTTCAAGTAGTGAGTAGGGGTTCATCATGATCATCTCGGTCATGGCATCTATGATGCCTACACTATTCCCTATTCTTCCTTCTTCTATGTCATGATTCTCTAGAGTGCCCTCATCCTCTATCTTAGCTATTTCGTCTATGACTTCCACTTTGCTTGCCCTTATCCTCATGATCTTTCTCTCTATGGCTACATCTGGACACTGAAGGAGAGGGTGGAGGAGATGATGAAGGTGAAGAAGAAGGAGAACCACCATCATGATGATGTCTACTACCTTCTCTTCAGTGGTCTTTGCCTTGATCGTGATTGTAATCAGAATGCCCACCTTTGTCATGTGTCCATGTTCCTTTTTCAAACACTTTGTGTTTGTTGGTATTAGCACCTGGGTTATGAATAGTAGAATGAAGGTTTTGATACACAACCCCTTGGCCAAAGTCAAGGGGAGGAGCATCGTTATGTGGGCGACTACCTGAGGTAGGTTCATCACCCTCAATTTTGCTTAAAATTGCAAATCCCTTTGACGTTGCACCTTTGTGGGATGATAGTCTCTCAAATCATAGTCCTACACAACATATTCTGCATGTAAGTGTTGCATGCCTATTCGTGTGAGAGCATGAAGAAGCATGCTTGGGACTGAATGGTTGGGAGGTAACACTATGTTACCTTCCAAGTCACGTTAATGTAGTTGTTTGCCTTGATGGAGAATAAAGGTGAAGTTGGGTACATATTCATCGGGATGAATATATACTACATGAAATTGTTGTGGGATTGGTGGATCAACATCATGTATATCATGCTGCCAATTGCTTCTTGTGTTAGTCCTAGGCGGTGAAGTGCTTTTGTGCAAAGAAGAAGACATCTTATCTTGTTCAATGTGAAATGTACTATTATCTTGTCCTTAACCAACTCTAAGGGTTTTTTCTAATGATGTGAATTATTTCTAAGTTCTACTTTGTGCACAAACAACTAAGTCCCCAACAACGGTGCCAATGATGAGCGACGAGGTACCCCTACTCTCAACCATACAAATACGAGCGTTTCACGCATGGTCTGGTCGAATTCCAAGGACTAAGTGCCTATGTGCCTTTGTGGAACAATAACAAGTTGGTTAATCATTGTCTTCACAAACTTCCTTGTATGTCATGGTTGTATGGTTAAGTGAGCTTGAGACATATGATTTTTATAGCTTTTATGTGTTTTATATCCTGAGCTAGTAAGGAGGGGGAGAGATATAACTAAGTAACTAATCTAATTTAACTACTCATTAACTAAGTTCTAACTACTCCTAACACTAGTATTCATTCCCACTTGCCGTACACATGCTGAACTAGTGCAACACTGCTAGGATTACCAAATGCTAATCATCACTGGTTACAAAGTGCTACACGCATGCTCAAAGCAGTTGTACTAAGCGTATTTAACTAAGAGAGTTGTAGGGTGAGAGAAATCATTAATCAACTAGGAAAGCATTAAATAATAATTAACACTAATTAATCTATTCTGAATGCTACAAGGTTTATCATAAAGTTCATCTTTATTGCTGTACATAAAGTGTGCTTAGGTACACAATGCTCGCATAAAGATCCGTTTAATCTATGACTTCTACTGCGGGCATGCAGAAATAATTCTAACTTTGGAGGGAAAAAATGACAAGAGGTCGGCTAAGGGACTAACTGTCTAATGTCAAAACCAAGGGAGCTGCCTCTTATTTATAGGCAAGGAGATAGGCTCAGATATCAGGTATCTGACATCGCATGGTTGGATTCGATATTGCGGACTTGATATTGTGGACATAATATTGCAGTCCCGATATTGTGGTTCATCACTAACTCTAAGTGGGAAGACAATGATCACAAACTAAAAATCAACTACTAGTATACTTACATTATCCATCCATAGATTACAATTAGGTTGCATGCGAAGACTTGTGACTTGTATGGTTGAGTGTTGAAATACCTAACTAGTCATCATTGGTATCACTACCTGAGATGTGTCAATGTTTGCTAGTTAGTTGATTTTTACAAAGTTTGTTGTATCAAGTATCATAAAGTGCATTTTGCATACTTAAAATAATTTCTTAAAAAGTACACACACGTAAGTGTCAAATACTTAAGATGGGTTCTACAATTAAGGAAAAATCTCCATCTACTACTGAATTTAATGAAAATTATGACAAGGGTTATAATGAAAAAGATTGTAATGTAGTAATGCAAACTAGGATTTCCTATGCTCATACTAATCTTGACTATCTTGACTTCACATTTGTTTTTCACCAAGATGAACAACTCAGATGGAAAGATTTATAGGACAACATTGTCTTGCCATTGGAATGTTTAGCACCATCAATGCTTCAAGTAACCTTTATGAGGTTAAACCTTGACCATGTACAAGAGGGGTACCACATCATCAAATACATGACTAGGTCATACCAACTAATGGAGGTGCATGCAAGAAAGGATGTCATCATGAAGACAAGACATGAGTATGATAAGGGAAAGAAAGCACCTCAAATACTTGTCCTAGAAGAAAAAGAAGATGTTACCTTCCAAACTGAGAAATTTTATCAAAATCATGGGTCCTATTTTCAAACACCAATCATCCGCATTGAAGATCCCATTAAGATAAAATTTAATTTAGCTCTTGCAAAAACTCTTGGAAGAGATAAGGAAGACTTCAAACTTAGGAGGAATTCAAGTCCTAACATCTCCACTAAATCTAAGGGGGATGAATCAAGAAGTCACAAAAAGAATCTTCTTTCTCACATTCATCTATAGATTCCAGTAAGAGAGAACAAAGACTAAGGGATCATGATGGGAAAATATAGATAGGCCATGAGAGATATTCATATCAAAGAAGGCATCTTGATGAAGAGGAAGATAATCATGAGGAACAAAGAGAAAGGATTAGGCATGAAGAAAGAGAGCATCATGAGCATCAAAAAGATCATTACTAAAATAAAGCTCATGAACTTGAAGATTATGAAGAACCCCTACTAGCCACTCGAAATATGATCAATATTAGGGACGTTATGTACATTCCTACCAAGCATGTAAGGGACAATCACATCAAGTTACTAGACATGAACAACATTCCAAAATTTGAAGGTGAATATAATGTAGATCCACAACATCATCATCAAGTCTTCCATGATGCCTATGCCCTGCAAAACATTGGAAATGGTTGGTAGAAATTAAAGTTGTTTCTTAGAACACTCATAAAGGAAGTAGAGAGCTGGTACAGGTCTTTAGAATTGGAATTAATTCAAGGATGGGGTACCATACTAGAGCTCTTTAATGATAAATATCAAACGTATTCTAAAGTGTCTAATTTGAGAAAACAAATCCAAGGATGGAAGCAAGGGACACATGAATCCCTTAATGCAACAATGGCCAAGTACTATTCATTATTATGTAGGTGCCTAGGCCATGGATTTTCTCAAAGGGAGCAACTATGACACCTCATTAATGGGTTAAGAAAAAATACTAGAGAAACTCTTAGGATATATGCCCAAGGTAGATTATTTAAAATGATAGCTCATTGAATTCAAAGACTCATTGACCAAGTGGTGAAAGAAGAAGGAGAACTAATAAAAAAAGAATAAGCAGAAGAATACAACAAAGATCTAGTAGTAAGAAAAATGGATGTAAAAATATGTGAGTTACAAGAAGAAGAAACTTTAGAATATATGATCCAACCAAAGACTTTACCAATCTAAAAATTGATTAATGGCATTGCAACAAAGGTAGAGAAAATGTGAGATTTTGTAGATGAAAAATTTGCTACAACACTAACAATAGTATAGGAAAAGATTAAACAAGCCCTAAATAGAAGTAAATACAAGAAGAAAAGAAGGGACAACAAACATGAAAAGTATAAGCACAAAGGAAAAGTTACTACAGTGGAGGAAATAATGGACTCTAGTTCAGAATTTGACAAAGGATGTAAAGTGTGCATGAACATCCTAAAGGATGTTGTCCTGTTATGGCCCACTTGCAAGAGTTTGGGGCATATGTACTTAATCCAAAATTTTTCAAGAAACAAATGCCCAGGTGGTTACCTTATCCACAAGGTAATTTTAAATAGCCTTACTAACAATCATACTATCCAAGTGGGACTTGTAGTGCTTGAAAAATTTGATAGCTAGAAAAACCAAAAATTCTAGATATAATAGTTTTAACCCCCAATCCCAAGGACCTCTGAGAAATAGGATTTGAGGCATCTTAGATGGTCTTGTTATTCATCCAGGGACTTAGGGAGCGTAAACGAGAAAAGTAACTTAAATAAAATGCAAATATGATTTAAAAAGAAAGCACATAGATTAACTTTGAAACAAATTTGCATACAAAATGAAACATAAGCTTTATTGAGAATAAAAAGATTGCTACAAAATTAGAGTTTGAATGTGTACAAGTTTTTTTCTTGAACACACAAGAAGTTTCTTGACCGAAGATTGAAGGTTATTGAAGTTGATAGGCTACGATTTGCAATTATCCTCATAATCCATGTACTTCCCAACTTCAATTGCCAAAACTCTTTGGGGGGTTTTCAGCTTAGATCTACAACATTGGTCCCAAGGGGTAAGGTATGTGCAACATTTGTGCAAAGGGGATAAGGTTATTGCTTGAATTTCTGGTGTTGCAAGGATGCTATGCTAAGAGTCTCCAAATGCTTAGGTAGTTGCAACTTTTCCCAAAAGTCTTACAAAATGTTCAAGGTCTCAAGTGCTTAAGGCTGTAAAATGTTGTGAAGTTTGCTTAACCGAAAGAACCTATTCAATGTGTTTGAGATTGACATTTATAGGTCTCATGGTTATTGTTTCTTTTTTGGTTGCAAATTTCTACCATGATTACTACTATATTAGCTTGATTTGCAAGTGTGGAAAGCCATGATTTCCAATGTAGTTATCCATTTTTGGTAAGTTTTGATGCACCCAAGCCACCAAAACCACTTTGGATATCAAAAATAGTAAATAGAATTTTCCAACCATGCTAGCTTCACCCATCTATGTTGGCCTCATGGGAACAACATTGGAATTTGGAATTTATGCTGGAATTGGGGGGGCAGCGTTGGAATTGTTTGAATAATGAAACCTCCATCCACTCCAATGTTTTCTTCATGAGAAAATAGAAACTCTCAAAACTCCAATGCTGGCCTTGAGACATCCATGTTAGGTTTTGTGGTAACTACATTGAGTTTTGCTAGAAAAATGAAAATCCAACACCACCAATGCTGGGTGTAGGTGGTTCTAGTGTAGGTAAGGCTATACCCCCACAAAACCCATGAAAATGCCAAATTTGGTAGTTGCCAAGGCATTTTTACCCTTTCCAAGCCCAAATATAGATATCACGTGACTTTCTCCACTCAAGAAGTAAGGCTATATCAACTTATGAGGCATTTTTCAACCCCAAGAAGATATGGTATGTGAGATTGTAGCTCATGGCCTATAAACCCCACATTTTATGATGACATTCTAGCCTCATGGCCTACAAACCCCACATTTTACAATGAAATTTCAACCTTAAGTTTAAGGGTGAAGTTTACAATGCCAAACAGGCTACAACATGCATTTTCTTAGTGGTGTTTCATTGGTCCCTCTTTATTGATGTTTGAAGGATTGACTGAAGAGACATTGACAAAGAATACAAAACATCATTGTAGGTCAATCACCAATGTTTCTTCTCCACACTTGATTCTGTAGTGCCAAACCATTCTGAAGAGTGCTTGTGATGATAAGATAGGCTTGTGATGAGGTGGTAAAGGTTGCATGTTATATTTGGTCATAAGGATTAAGAATGAGTTCCAAATATTGATAATCATGATTACAATTGTGGCACTAACATTTTGGATTAATTGACAAGGTCTTCATGCTTCGTACTTCAAGGTGTCAATTGCTTAATAATGTTTTTGAAAAACCAACACTCGCTCTAAGGTTTCTTTTATCGCTAGGCTCCTCCCTTTTCTTGTTTGGAGCCATCGATTTATCTTTTGGTCTTCTTTAGCCTTTTGGCTTCTTGGAAAATTACTTCTCTATTTTTTTTCAGGGTGAAACCTTCATTAGGTTTCATTACCAAGGTTGGATTTGAATTGGTTTTCTTGTTGACTAAGATATGTTACATTCAACGGACTTGGTGGTGGAGCATGATGAATAAAATGTCACACGGCCATAATGCATGATTGTCAAACATCGGTCATCATTGTTGTTTATGGTATGGAAGGTTATAATTAGGCTACGGGTTTGGGCTCAAGAAATGGTAATGGCAATGATGTGAAACAAGAACTCTTGGTATGATAGGACAAGCTTAACAAGTCTGATGCATCTAGGTCACATGGTAACTTGCTGCCACGGTCAGTTGTACCTCCATGATGACTTTAGAATTCCTCCTACAAGCACAACTCCAAGAGAATAAGAAAACAAGACATAAAAAGCATGTTTTTACAATACAATGCATAGGGCTGCATGATACAATCAACAAACTAGGCCATCATAGGTCACTATCATTATAGCAAGGAGATATTTGTGCAATGCGCATGCTATTTACAAAGCTTATAGTCCATTCATTGTGAAAAATATAGAGAGATAGAGATAGAGAAAGCATGTGCCAGCTCACTTATTATTTAATGTAAGGATCATAGATGTTAACTATTGGCTTTTATCTACATAAAAGGTCATGTTAAATGTAATAAGGCTTGATATAGAAATGGTTCACCAGATTGGCCAATTCATTACTATCCATGTTCGCTACTTTGATGGATCCATTGTCATAGGTCTTGATGATCAAGAAAGGTCCATCCCAATTGGCTAAGAAATTGTCTACATGCTCATGAGTAGCCTTGAGGACCAAGTCTCCTTCCTTAATATTCCATTTTTTAAGGTTATGATGATGCTATTGCTTCTAGCTCTCTTGGTACCATTTGATGTGAGCAAGCATTTGTATCCACTACTCCTCCACTGAATCCAAGTTAATGATACATAGCTCCTTATTCTACTTGTTGTTGATGAAGTCCGCTAGGGCTACCTTGAGCAATAGAACCTATAATTCAAGAGGCAAAATAGCTTCAGATCCATAAACTAGGCTATATGGGGTTACACTAGTTGTGGTTTGATAGGTCGTTCTATAGGCCCAAAGTGCATGGATAGCTAATCATGCCATTTGTGTTAGCTATTATTTAGCATATTTTTAAAACAAGTTTATGAAGGCCTTGTTGCTAGCTTCATCTTGTTCATTGGGCTAAGGATAGTACAGTGACAAGAAGAAATGCTTGATGGCTAGGTCTAGACAAAAGGCTTGTGTTTTTTGACTACTAAATAGTGGTCCATTATTTATAACCATGGTCATAGGTATGCCAAAACATGCTACTATGTTGTTAAGTATGAATCTATAAACTTATTTAGACATTTTTTTCCTTAGGGAAATAACTTTAACCCACTTACTAAAGTATTTGGTTGTGCTGATGATGAAGCTATGCCCTATAGAAGACTTAGGCATTATAGGTCCAATAATGTCAATTCCCCATTGTTGAAATGATTAAGTTATTTGAGTAGTATATAACTTAGTTGGTGGTATGTGTATCAGGTTGTGATGCCATTGATAGGTGTCATAAGTCTTAACCTTCTATAGGCAGTCACTTTCCATATAGGGCTAGTAATAGCCTAGTCATCTAATTTTAGCAGCCATGGCTCTAGGCCATATATGTCCTTGACATACACCTTCATGAACTAGCTCAAGAAATGTGTGGGCTTTAGTTTTTCCCAAGCATCATAAAAATACACCATCGTAGGACCATCTACATAATGTGTTATCACCTACAATGACATACTATTTTAATCTTTTATGTATAACATCCTTTTGGGAAGTAGTTAGGCCCTATTAAGATTCATCATACATTAGGTAAAACTTGCTATCTTTGTACCAATTCTTTTGATGAGTGGTGTTGACTAAGGCTATGAAGTCGCCTTTAGTGTTCTTCATGATGGGAATAACATAGTTCATGGTTAAGGAAGATAACTTGCTAAACATAGCAAGCATCACACTTAGGGCCAAGGTCACGATGGCATCGACTAATGTGTTCTCAATTCAGTATATATGTTGGATACTAATGTTTGTAAATTGTTGCATTAGTTCCTTACCCAGGTCACAATAGGGCTGAAAATGTTTGGCTTTACATGCATAAACCTTTGTTACTTGGTTAACCACAAGTTGTGAATCACCTTTAACCATTAGGTGTTGGATTCCTTGGTCATGAGCTATCATCAGTCCCCTGATCAATCCTTCATACTTCACCACATTGATGGTACATGGGAATTTAAATGGTAGGTGAAGAATTGGATTTCACTAGAAGGTGAGGTTATGATGGTAGCAGCACTAGCCCCATGGGTGGTTGAAGGTTTGTCAAAGTGCATACTTACCTTATAGACAATAGGTACTTTACTAATAATGTTGACATGTTCATTAGGGAATTTAGGGTTAATGGTTACATGGTATTCTACCATAGAGATAGTGAGTTGTGTGGCTATAGCTTGATCTTTTGTTGAGGCTTAAGATATGTAATGGAGGTCAAATTTGACTATTATGGCTTTTCAATAGGCTATAAAACTACTTTCATAGATATTAATTGTTATGGCTCTAAGCATGTTGTCCTTGAAAATGACATTGACTTGGCTCTTAAAGAGGTAGTGTCTCTACTTCTTTAATGAGAAGACTAGGTCTAGACAATACTTCTTCACTTTAGTGTATTAGGTCTTATAGGAAATTAATGCATGGCTTAGGTAGTATATTAGCAACTCCACTCCATCACCTTGTTTTTGATCAAGTAAAGAGATGATGAACATGTTAGAGATGACAAGGTAGATGTAAAAAGGTTTATCATTTTGCTTAAGGTTTTCAAAGGCATCTTAGCATTGAGCTATCCACTCATAGCAGACTCCTTTCTTAAGCAAGTGTTGCATGACTTATAATTTATCTGTAAGCCTGGCAATGAACCTATGGATAAATTGGAATCTACCTTGAAGTCCTCAAATCTCCTTAAGGTTATTTAGTGCTACCATGTTGGATATCACCTTAACCTTATCAAGATCAACACATATTCCTACTTTAGATACTACAAAGCCAAGCATCTTACTAGTTTTGACATTAAAGACACAGTCCTTGGGATTAAGCCTGAGCTCATACTTGAGACATTGTTTGAACACAAGGTCAAGTTCATGCATGTGATCGTTGGCTATTTTCAATTTAACGACTATATCATCCATGTAGTCATTAAGTAATCCTAGCATGCAATCACTAAAGATTTACATGATGGCTCATTGATAAGTGGCACTTGCATTCTTAAGATCAAAGAGTATCATGCTATACAAAAGGTTTCCCAAGTGGTCATGGAGGTCATACAAAGTTGATGCTATGGTTTAATCCTAACTTGGTTATATCATGAGAACTCATCCATGAAGGATAACAAGGCATGTCTAGCTATATTATTAACAAGTTGGTTAATACTAGGCAAAGGGAAATCATCTTTGATAGTTGCCTTATTTAGGTCTCGAAAATTAATACAAATGGATATACTCCTATTTTTCTTAAGGGCTACCACCATGTTGGACACCCATTTTGTGTAATCAATAGCTTGAATGAAATTAGCCTAATATAGTTTTATGTTTTCATCACAAATTGCTAGGGCTAAATCTAGTCTAATCTTGCAAACTTTCTACTTGACTGGTTTGATACTAGGGTCGAGTATGGTGTTATGTTTTACTAGGCATGGGTCAAGACCTGGCATATCTTCATATGACCAGGCAAAAGCCTTAATGTTGTCTTGGAGGACCTTGGTAATGTATTGAGCCTATTGAGGTTTTAGTGAGGAACTTAGTTTTAGTGTTTTCTCCTTACCATTATTTGTTGTGATAGGAGCCTCAACTAGAGAGTCCTTGGTAATGTTACTAGCCTCAGGGTCAAGGGTTTTAACTAGGTTTTCTGGTCACTCAAGAGGTTTCTCTATCAAGGCTATGTAATAGGACTCTTAGGATTAAGATCTAAGTGATTAAGATTAATGAATTATTCAACATCATCATGAGGTCCACTAAGGTTCAAAGGCAAGTTGATTTACTTTCAAGTGTCCATACTCCAATCCTACATATCAACCATAAGCACATTAAGCATCACCTGTGTGATAAAATGAGTAGATAATGCCAAAATAACATAAAATACTCTAGCAATCATCCATGGATAAGCCAAAACATGTCACATCGATGGTCAAATAGGGTTTAAATAAGGTCACTAAAGGTCATAAGAGGTAGGTGAAGATAAATAAGGTGAAACAATAGCTAAATAAGGTCAAATGAAGGTTGAATGATGCTAAGTTAGGTCAAACGAAGCTTGAATGATGGTCAAATGGAATAAAATGGAGCCCAAATGATGGTTGAATCCCATCCAAGGATGTTGTGAATGGTTAGGCAAGGTGATAGTGTTGTCTAATGGTGTAAATTATTGTTAAACCGATTCCTCCAAGGTTAAATGATGTCAAATGATAATAACATTTGGGTGGGACAAGGTCCAAATGATAAGAAAATGATGTAAATAAAGCAAAATGACATTAAATGATAGGGCAACAAATGTCAATGATGCATAATAGGACCAAATCAAGTTGAAACACAATGAAACAAGGCTAAACCTATTAAGGTGGTAAACATGGGGTAAAACATGGTCGATATTAGTTAATCAGAGTTAGATTTTTCCATTTTTAGGCCTTAGTGGGCCATGGCATGAGGCTATATGGTTGATGAAGGAGTTTGAGCACTTGGGAAAGACATTTTGAGTTTGCTTGAAGGCCAAAATGAGATCCCATCTTCCAACGACATTGGATCCATGTTGGCTAGTGTGGATGGGATAAGCTCCAACATGGTTAATGCAAAAATTTGGATTTAAGAAGTTTTTATTGCTAGTTTTGGGGTTTTGATGCTCTTTATTGTTGATGTAGTGGCTTACAAGTGAAGTTTGGTCAACTTTGGTGGCATTTTGACCCTTTGGAAGCCACAAACACTACTAAGAACTACTATCTACACTAGAATTATGCTGGCTAGTGTGGCCACAATGTGGATCCATGAAAAAGATGAATTTGTGGCATCCCAAGGTTAAAATTTATGTTCTGTTGAGTTCCCAAGATACTACAAGGGCATTAGGGTTCTCAATTGGTTGTTTAAAGGCTAAAATAAGTCTTTGGAAGTGAGGTTTCGTACCATACCCCTTGGACTCTGTTGGCCTACATATTTTGGGGTGTCCTTAGTGTGGGTGGATGGAATTTAGGCTTTTGGTGGTTGAAATAGGACCAAATTGTAGTAGGCTTAAAGGTTTCAAGGCCCTAGGCTTCCTCAATCAAGTTTTAGGCCATTTGGGGTGTGTGATAATGCTAGTAAAATCTTCCTAAAATCCTAACTACATTGGAGCCATGCTGGCTAGCATGGCTATAGTCTTCCCTTATGTAATTACACTTGATTTTTAATTTTTGGTGAGTTTTTGTGTCAAATTGACCAAGTTTTTGAGTTCCTAGGATTATTGATGTTCTTGGCTAGGGTGGGTCATTGTTGATTTTGAAGGTTTTTTTAGCCTTAATATGGCCATACCTTCTAGACTATGCTAGCTAGCATAGTTGTAGCATGGATGCAGGGAATGTGATGGATTTTTACCATTTTGACTCAATATTTGGGGTTTGATGGTCTTTGATGGCTCTGATAGGGTTTTGGGGTTGGGATAATGCATTGGGATGTAAATCTAGCTTGTTTCTGATCTGTTTTTGGGTTTTCGTGGAGCATCCATGTTAGGATCACATTGGCTAGTGCAGATAGAGGTTTCTCCAATGTAGTAAGGGGGCTTAAAATGAGATTTAACTTGTTTTGCATAGTTATTTGGTGTCCTAAAGTTACTAGAGGCTTCAGGAAGGTCTAAAGGCTAGGTTTTCCACTTTGAAGATTTTCAAATGCTTCATTGATTTTCATAATGGTAAAAATCCAAGGAGCCACACTGGCTAGCATGGTTGGGGGGTTTTAGCATAGTTTTGTCAATATAATTGATTTTGGCATCTTTGGTATATTCTAGGAGGTTCCAAAGATTGTAGAAAGATGTGAAGGCTATGATGTGTTGTTTGGAAGGTCATTTTTGGCATTTGATGATTAAACCCCATCCAACCACACTGGGACCATGATAGCCAACATGGTTGGGATGCCCCCTAGCATTTTTCCAAGGTTAGAATGGGGCTTTTCTTTATTTTTCTTGGTTATTCAACATTTTAGAATGACTGGAGACCTCAACGAGGTGTAAAGGACAAGAAATGAAACTTCAAAGATTATTTATGACATATGATGGCCAAAAGCCTACCAACCATGTGGGGACTATGTTGGTCAGCGTGGTTGGAGTGCCCCCTAGTGTGTTTCACCCATGAAAAATGATTTTTTACTTTTGTTGACTTTTAGGAGCTTTTGGAGTTATTGAAGGCTCGAGCTAGGGCTTAGGATTTGGAGTGATCATTCTAGAGTTGATTTGAGGCTTTATTAGTGTTGGTAAGTCCCATCCTCCTTAGGACTATGTTGGCTAGTGTGGTTGGGCTTTTAGCTAGTGTAGTTACTCAGAATGACTTATTTTGTTGTGAGTTTTGGCTTTCTTCAGTGCTTCAGACTTTCAATGTTAACATTTGGTTTCCAAATTTGGCATGGGGTTTATTACCCTTAACATGCTATGGAAGGGTGGCTAGAAGGTGGGTTTTGATAGTGTTTGGATCTTGGAATCCATTCCAAGGCTTTTAGGGACATAACCCTAGCATAGATGTGGGTAGGAGTTGTAAATCCCACTATATTGGAATTTTGTGTGTTTTTCTTGGGAGGCGCCTAGTGGGGCCCAACCAAGTTTAAATGGTTTTTTGATTTAAAACTTCCCATCAATCTAGTGTGGTTCCAACTTTCCTCCTATGAACTAATAGTTCACTATCAGTTGAGTGGGTGTTGATGAGTGGCAAGGTATCCCTACACTCAACCATACGAATATGAGCATTACACGTGTGATCTGGTCGAACTCTGCAGACGGACTAGTTATGGCACCTAGATAGTTAGCCTTAGGTCACAGTTTGCTGTCTTCCCACCTGGACCAGTATTATCTTTGTCACGTATGGTTTAGTCCAGAGTGAGGTGTATGATGTGGTTCCTAATCTAATGCTACTCTTGAAGGCAATGGAAAGTAAGATTAACTAAGCTAGGAGAGAGAGGGTAAAAGAATCTAACTAGCTTAAGTGTGATGAGCATCCATTCGTTAATCACCTGTACACATCTTGGACTTTGTGCATGACTACCACTAGGATTACCAAGCACATGGCCTAGGTATGCTACTAGGTTACCAAGTAGTCACACTTAAATGCTCATGATTAAGTCATACTCATTCCGCATGTAACATGAGATAAGGGTGAGAGAGATTAACTAAGAAAGCAATACATAACAATTAAATAAATAATTAATTAAACTAAGTGAATGCTACAATGATGAAGTAATCTCGATCTTTATTTTCAGTCATGTGCGTGTCCAAGTACATCACACTCGAATAAAGGATGCCGTATAATTACAATCACCACAATGCGGGCAGACACTGGAAAATATTCTATCTCTAGAAGGGGAAAACTGCCAGAGCTTTGCTAAGGAACTAAAACTGGATTCCTAAAATTGGGAAAGATGCCTCTTATTTATAGACATTGCAGCAGGCTACGATATCGCGTATGTGATATTACGGCTGATGCGATATCGTGTACACGATATCGTAGCCCATGGGATATCATGGCAGCAATATCACAGCTAGGAAATTCATGACTCATCATACCCCCATGACTGAATGAAAACTCATCCTTGAGTTACAGAGAGAATAAGCTCCATTGATTACACAGTGGATAGATATGGGATTATTGACTAACTAGGATGGATTCATGCCGTAGTGTGGAGTTAAAACAAAATTGAGACACAACACAAAAGAATCCTATGATTACAAAATGGTGGAACTCATGTAGTTCTTGGTGGTGGTGGCTCCTCCATAGGTGTCTTTCCCTTTTCTTGTGCTCCAGGTCTCAGGATTTGATGGCGTTGAAGTATGGCCTGGAGTTTCTCCTCTTGTAAGGCCTTGAGTTCCTTGGCGCATGTGTAAGTTTGCGCTTGTGCTATAGAGGCACCCCAGTTAGCCTTCTCTTTTTCTTCCACCATCCTTTTATTCTCTGTCAATAGTTTATTAAGTGGCTTAGTTCTAAAAGTGTCCAGTTGGTTCTGAGCAACCTTTGGCCCTGTATTCAGAAGTTTTAATACTTCTGAAATGGCTTGAACAGAGAAGTCAACAGTCACACCACAATTTTTAACCATGGTGCCTTCTTCTTTGTTATGCCAAAATTGGTACATTTTCCTAAGTACCAGACACCACTTTTAGAGAGGGTAGGCCATAATGGGGATCCTTTGAGGTGATCCCTAATGGCCTCCAGAGCAAATTTTGCAAAATGTCCAATGTTTAATTCCATGATCACTACAGTGATTATGGACCTTTCATGGATGGTCTGAACACAATCCTAGGTCAGCGTGAGATATCGTCCCTGTTCAGACGCTGCAGTAGCTCCTCCTTTCACCTACCTTGATTGTATAGTAGTAGGGTCTTCTTGATGGATACTAAATGATTGTTCCTCTTGCTCTACATGTTGTTTGACAGGAATTTGTCCTTCACCTCTCCTAGGTTGTTTGATCACACCTTGAGCAAGACCTTCCTATTGTCTATGTTTCGAGGCCATCTGCAATCACACGGGACCAATTGTTAGTAAGGTTTTTTACCAAAGTTGGATTATACCTTACCGCTTGCCTTAATAGATTTACTTTATTTTCATATGATGTTAATTATTGGAAGAACATGTCCCCGAAAGATTATAATGTTGAGTCCTCTTTGCTTAGGTGGTTTCCAAATTTAATTTTCTAGTATAGCTAAGGGGATGAAATTGTTTTTGACATATTCTATTCTTAATTCTACAACTAATTACCCTTAAAGATGACCTTTGGGCGATGATGAATTTCAAAAAATTTATGCACTATTCGGCATCTACCCCTCCCCCATGACTAAGATGAACACTTCGGGTTCAAGTAGGTTTAGATGGAATGAAAATCGGAGTATTAGCGAGCGAGATATAGGTATAAAAGCAAGGTCTAACAATCGCAAGTCGTAGAGAAAAAATTCAAAAAAAGTCCCCCACGTGAATAGTGGAAAATGATGGTAAGTGTTGCGAAGGGGGGGGGGGGGGGTCACGTATATATATTTTCATCAAAGTTAGGGCACTTAGATAATGTACCAAATTTTTAATATATATATATTTTGAAATTAAATGATGTAAACTAAGGACATCTAGATGATTGTTATAGGGTTCCAGGGTAATTCAACTAGTTTTGAAGGCACGAAAATTATGATGGTGTGGGATTTATCAATAAGGACCTCGGATGGTAGAGAAAAAGGCTATGTGATGATTCATAGGTACGTTGAATCGGAGTGATAGTAATAAGGGAAAGAATATCATGAACAATACGCTGAGGGTAATAAATGGTGAGTGTGAGCTGTGTCATAAGTGAAGATTACAAAAGATTACACAAGTGGGTCCTCCCCAATGCAGGTTTCAACCTATAATGCCCTTGTGTAACCACACTTAAAGTGTCTGTGGGCACTAGAATGGTTAGCTATAATCCACACTAACTCCACAAAACACACACATGTAAATATCACCGAAATGAGGTAAGAATTCTATGCTACACGGGACATGAGCTACAATTACACGAACAGTGAGATGAGATGAAGTATAGAAGGGATCGTAGAGATTGGGACATAAGGTAACTGACCCCGGGCATAATGAATCCTATGTGTAAAGCATGATTAAGGTATCATTAACCCATCGTTCCAAGATCAGGACCAAGTCCATTTCTCTAATCAGTAAGATCGCATTGTTTCATCCCATGAGGAGCAACAATGAGAGTACCATAATAGTAAGGTGTATGATCACTTGGTGTTTTGTTCAAGGGAGGAATGATTTTTGTTTTGTGGCACTTACTTTATTTTTTTTTCTTTTTTCTTTTTTTTTTTCTGATTGTTGAATCTAGAGAAGTTGCCAACCTTCAGGCATGGGTACATGTCTTTCCAGTGGGACCCCCTAGAATAGTATTGGATTTTTGAGTGCCCTCTTGATTACTCTTACTCCCATTTTTCATTAGATCTACAAGGATCTTAGTANGGGTGTAATGGGCTCACTATCCAAATAATTGATTGTTCAACACTCGACAACATAGAACACACCTCAACCAACGATCCACATGAGTGTTTATTCATAGATGAGATTACTTATAAAAATGTAAAGAGACAAAAAGACAAAAAGATAAAACAAGAAATTGAAAAATAAAAAATTGAAAAACAAAAAGTTGTAAAATTAAAGAAAATGAAAAGTATTTATTAATCCTACTTGCTATTAGAATGGGGGATATCCCTCATAGCTAAATGGTTGAGGATGGAAAGGATTAATAATTGACGATGGGGATCCTTGCATGTTGGAAGTATTGGAACTTGGCCATACTTACCCCGTTGGGTTTCACACACTAGGTTATAGTAAGCATAGTGGGGCAACTTATACGATGTAGTTCCCAGATTACAAGTTGACCCACTATGATATTTAGGACCATTATATGGTATGCAAGGATCAGGATGATGCCTTCCATGACTGTGTTCATTGGGCCACATGGTTGTTGGAGTGTTAGCTGGTGGCCCTGATGAAGTAACATGAGGTGTTGGATTTGAAGATAAGGGTGCACCACAATGTTGGGCTTGTGCTAAGTTGGAGGATGCAATGGCCTGGTGTTGGCACATTTAGCCATACTATGGAACAACAAGGGTGATATTCAGATAAAAATTATATGATGGTTGTGCTCTATTAATAAGACTAGAGGTTTCATTTTCAAATGATGATACCCATGAAAGGAAAATTTATCATGTCACTATGTGATGGAAAAAAAAAAGAGAAAAAGAATTGAAAGGTTTTATCAATTTGAAAAGCCCACCCCGTTCATGAATGCTTTATTAAAATCCCTGTTAACCATTGTTTGGTCCACGTTTTATGTTTGGCCCTACCTTGCAAGAAAATAAAATAAAATACTCTGCTGGAAAGCGTCATTTTCTGAAACAGTCAGGGTGGCAATGGAAGCGATCTGCAAATATTGGGAACAACTGAATCGTTCTTGAAGCAGCTCTGAACGGCGTTAACAGTCTTGGTGGCAGCATTCAAGGTGTTCATTTCTTCCTTTTTTTTTCAACCGCGGATGCAGCTCGCGAATCTATTTCTTCATCATTGTTGAAGCCGTTAATATTCGCGATGTACTCGATGCCCTCCTGAACATGATCTTCAAAATGGTAGCTGGAAGGCTCTGGTCAAGAATATATGTACAGAAACCCTTGCGATTTCATGGATTAAAACTCTGGAATGATAAAATCACCCAGGAGATCTGGATTATTTACGCCTTGCAGAAACCGGAAATGCCAAAATGGCAACGCCACAACAGCGGCTATGTTTTTTGGAGCGCTACTCACGCTCACGCTGACATTAATCCTTCATCTCATCTCATTTCATTTGCGGGTGCAGTTTCAGTCATAGAAATCCTTATTCCTATCACATGCCATGGCGATCGGACCGCCGGACAGTGCAGGGGTAGCCTCAGGAACCTCGTTTCTTTATTAATTCCCAGCCTCCTCTGCAAGTAACGCCATCATTCCAAAGCGGAGGAGATAGGGATATTTGTTCACCGTCGTCGTAAACAACTACTCCTCGTCCTTCTCCTGCCTCTACACCTTCTCCGTCTGCCATTAAAACACCTCTGTCCTGCCTCATAAAACTCTCATCACTCACACGCACTACACACCAAACCTGCAAACACAAACGTAAAAATATGGGCAGGCCACAAAACCCTCATCCCTACTCAAGCACAAACCCCATCATCATCCACCCTGCAACAGCATCTGGAACAACCCATTACAAGGAGGAGGCGTTACAGAGTAACCCTGACATGAGGCCGAGGCATGGGCGTTTCAGTTTCAGTGCGGATTTCTTCATCAAGCAACCTACAACAAGATTCAGCAATGGAAAACCTCCGCGTTCTACTCTCAAAAAACTAAAAATTACACTAGTTTCTCCCGCCTACGAGAGGCAGCAGTGGGGGAATTTTCCGAGTCGTGGTTAATCAAGAAATTGTGGCGTCGGGTTTATTTTTGCCTGTATCAAGTATGTAGTGAATTTTATGCGCGGTATTGTAACATCACCACAATATTAACAAGGGAATATTTGGATGCTCGGCCTGAGGTTGGATGACTTACGCAGCAAAGAGAATTAAACAATTAGGAGCTAACCTTCTGAAAAATGAGTTTGGACAAGGGATCGATGCTCATGATGCAGTTATTTAAGGGAATGAAGCGGGAATGAAGAGGCACTTTCATCTAATTGCTAGTAAAAGAGGTCATACAAGCCTCTTCAAATTATTTTGCAGCATGGCCAAGGGGAGATAGATGATCAAATTTTATTAATTGACCTTTATGTAGTTCCTAAATATATATATATAAAGTTATATGTATAGCTATTTTATAAAAAGGGGGGATTTATGGACATTTCCAACTATAGCTTTTATTTATGTAATTGTAACTTTATGTGGAAGTTGTAACTTCCTAACCTTAATCCATGAAGTTTGTAACCACCACCAAGGCCACTTGTCAACTAAATGGGCTACTTCTCAACCACCAAGGACACGTGTCAGCTGCAGCTT
>MNCI01035447.1:165281-190915 GCA_015680685.1 Gnetum montanum
GGTTGAGCCTTGGAAGTTTGAACAATTCGTAGATATTGAATTTGGAATAACTTTATTGCGAAGTGTTTACTCGTGTCATTTTACCTTGCTTAAATATTTGAGGTCCACACAAATCTGCTTTCTTTTCTTTTCTGTCTATTTCCATTGAATCTTGCTCTATTTCTAATTTTCTTGTGGAACTATATCTCTCTCTGGGGAAAATTAGGAGTAGATTTGCAGAGTTGTGCTCAAATGTTTATGAAAAATTTTACTTGTTACAAGCAGGCATTATAAGGACCGCGTAGACTAGGTAGTTTGAACAAAATAGGAAACTTTAAATAACTCACAGTACTGGACAAAGTTGGATGAATCTCTTTAAAGTAAGTCATTTGTAGTTCACACACAACGAAATTGTCACATTTCATACAACCGCACGCTGCAACAGCACATACACATACTCACATTAGCTACTGAGTTATTTGGAGGTATCTGGGCCTTGGTGTTGCCAGAGACCAGCAGGCACCTAAATCCTGTTCGAGGACACTCGTTGGCGGTCGCGTCCCAAATGGTCGCCAACACCTGGGAATTGTGTTTTTCCTTCTTATGGCCATGTTTAAAGAAGGGGTACTTTTGATGTTGTTGAGGTTTCTCACTGCTGTTGGAAGTAGTAACACAAGTGATGTTCGTGGGTTGTTGCTATGGTGTAGGTACCTTAGGAATAGTTGGTGGCACTGTGGAAGGAGGGAAAGGATGAGAATGTTGAAAGTTAGGAGGAGTATAAGGTGCACAAGGTGGTGGTTGTGTTGAAGGTATGGGCTGACAGTATTGATGAGAATGGTACTGTGGTGAGATAAAGTGCATTGGCCCAGTTGGAGAAATAGGATGTTGAACAAGATAAGCATTTGGATTTGGATGATATGAAGTATGTCCCCAGTTTAGGGGTGGTCTCCCCCACGACTGGGATTGTTTCCATTGTGATTAAACACAGTATCTCTGCACAAACTTTGGATGTAACGTATTTCCCCAATGCTCATGTAAATGTGACAAGATTGGGCATTGGCCCTTGGGGTGATTGTATAGGCATATGTTACATTCATACGTATGATTGGCAGTTGAGCTCTTATTTTCCTGATCCCTTCTTTCTGATTATCTAATGTTTTGTCCTACTTCTTGGGTTGTCAAAACTCTATCTCCAATAATGTTGATAAATTCTCCACACTTTTGATACAACCATTCCAACATCTTATTGATCTTTGCCTCGACTTCTTTTAATGATCATTGTATTGACAAAGATGATTCTTTCTCCTTGTGATAGGTTGATTTCTCCTTTTTACGATCATGGACCTTTGTTAAGTTAAGATTTTGGTCCCATTGATGTTTTTCAACACTCTCCCATCTAGCCAATTCTCCTTCTTCTCTTGCTACTCACTTAATAAGCTCACTTGATGGGTTCGTAGTTCATATAGTTGACCTTGGGCATACATCCCTAGGGTTTCTCTTGTTGCATCATGAAGCCCATCAATAATATGGTACATTAGCCTTTCTTCGAAAAACCCATGGCCTGGATAGTTATTTGACAGTGTGTAATATCTTTCTAAGGCCATGTCCAAGGGTTCATGTTGTGCTTGTTTCCACTCTTGGATTTGTTTCCTCAAGGCCGACACTCTTGCGTAGGTTTGATATTGTTCGTTAAAAATTTCTACCATTGTTGACCAACGTCGTATTGAATTTAGTTTTAATGATCTATACCATACTTTTGATTGGTCAATGAGTGTCATAGGGAAGAGCTTGAGTTTTTTCCAACCATTATCAATGTTGTTCCATGTGCAAGCATCGTAGAAGGCTTGTAAATGTTGATGCGGATCTAAGTCATAGCCTCTTGAGAAATTAGGGAAGTTGTTTAAATCGAGCCTAGGTAGACAGCTCTCTTTACGATGCCTACAGGAGATTCGAATAGCCTCTTGTATTAGCATTAGGCTCTTAGTGGCCAACAGGGGTTCATGATCACTAAGTAGGTTGTGAGTTTGTAAGTTGGGATGATGTTGCCTTCTTTTATGTTGGCATTCTTGATTTTCTTTATGAGCTCGATTTTTAGTTCTACACTGATCCCTTGAAAGATAGTCATCTGTGTCACAATTTGATGTTGAATGAGTAGAGGAAGAGAAGGAACTGTAAAACTCATTATGAATTTTGTAAGTCTTCCAATCATCCCCAAGTAAGTTCTTATTAGTTATTGAGAAGGTCCTAGGGCTTTCGGACCTCCTCGTTCTATGGGATGTCTCATCCTAACTAGAGGTGTCAAAGTTGGATGACGAGAGTCTTTGAGTATCGTTGGGGTGTTCATAAATGTAGGGGACTCCTGCATAAGGTTGAGTACTCCAATCTTCATTTTCATATAATTCATCGGTTCTCCAATGAATTTCCTCATTAGGTATGACATTATCATAGTCTTGTAGGAGAGGCATGGTTGTGAAGCTGTGTGTGAATTCATATGTGACTTTTTGTAATTAATTCTTCTTAAAAGATATATCGTTAATTCCTATACAGCAACCTTGTATGATATAACTAATCTAGATAACTAGCACCGTCCCCATCAACGGCACCAATGATGAGTGGCGAGGTACCCCTACACTCAACCATATGGATACGAGCATTACACGCGCGATCTGGTCAAACTGCGTAGACGGACTAGTTGTGGCACCTAGATAGTTAGCCTTAGGTCATAGTTCACTGTCTTCCCACCTGGACTAGTATTAGCTTTGTCACGTATGGTTTAATCCAGAGTGAGGTGTATGATGTGGTTCCTAATCTAATGCTACTTCTGAAGGCAATGGAAAGTAAGATTAACTAAGCTAGGAGAGAGAGGGTAAGAGAATCTAACTAGCCTAAGTGCGATGAGCATCCATTCCTTAATCATCTGTACACATCTTGGACTTCGTGCATGACTACCACCAGGATTACCAAGCGCATGGCCTAGGTATGCTATTAGGTTACCAAGTAGTCACACTTAAATGCTTGTGATTAAGTTGTACTCATTCCGCATGTAACATGAGATAAGGGTGAGAGAGATTAACTAAGAAAGCAGTAAATAATAATTAAATAAATAAATAATTAAACTAAGTGAATGCTACAATGATGAAGTAATCTCAATCTTTATTTCTGATCATGTGCATGTCCAAGTATGTCACACTCGAATAAAGGATGCCGTACAATTACAATCACCACACTACGAGCAGACACTAGAAAATATTCTATCTCTAGAAGGGGAAAATTGCCAAAGCTTCACTAAGGGACTAAAACTAGATTCCTAAAATTGGGAAAGCAACCTCTTATTTATAGACATTGTGGCGGGCCATGATATCGCGTACGTGATATCGCGGCTATGATATCACGGTTGTGATATCATGGTAGCGATATCACAGCCAGCAAATTCATGACTCATCAAGTGTTTTGGTCAAAGTGTTTAAGCTGAGGACACATAAGTGTAGAATTCATTTTTAGATATTAATTACACAAGATTCATTTCCAAAACTCATTTCTCATAGGCAGTGCATAGATCTTAGACCATTTTAGCAACTTTTACTCTAAACCTCATCCATCCCTGACATTGTTTAATAGAACTCACGAAGGAGCTACAAAATTGTAGAGGATTTATGGAGATTTGGAGGATTTTTGCCATTGTTAATCAAGATGTCAAAGAGAAGGGCAACTTCAAGCAAAAATCCAACTCTGAAGGAGGTAGACACTACTATCAAATGGCTTTCACAGTTACCATGACATCTACTAGGAGAAGGATCCTCCACCATGACTACCAGGTACACAATTCTTAGTCATTTTTTGCAATTTTCTTGCTTGGAACCTAGGCATTTTTCTTGATGTAGGCATATTTCCTACATGAAATTTGATTTTGTAAAATTCCTACATTATATTTGGATTAGAATTACATGGTTAAAACATTGTTTTGATTTTAATATTTGTTCATGCCTAGTTTTAAATTTTATCTTGCCTTATTCTATGTGTTTTAGTGCTCTCTAGCCAAAAAAAGTAGTGATGCTTTCCATTTTTTTGCCAAAAAAGACATAGAATTTTTCATTTTTAGGGCCATAAGATTGTTGTCTATTGTTTACTAGTCATTCTAGTTGTGGAACCACTAATTTCTAATTTACAATTAATTTTTTATGGATTTTTTGTAAGTAATGCAAAGTGGGGTTTTGGTTTTTTCACTATTTTACCCCCTTGAAACTGGGCAATATTGACATTGTAAGAAATTTTTTCTACTAATGTCCTAGCTTCCTAGGATATCTAAGGCCATATGGAAGGGTTTGGCATCAGTTTTGGAAATTTTAAGAAAATTTTCATATTTGTTTCCACCACTCTATTATAGGCATTTTTATGCAATTTGGTTTTTTTTTAATGAAATTTCAAAGTGATTTCAGGTTGTTGTGTGAATTTTATGGTTTGTTGAACTTAGAAGGGGAGGGGTGATGAATAAGTTCCCCTAAATAAAATTCTTTGGGACAAAGCACACACACCAAATTTAACATGATTCCCCAACTTGGGTAGTCCACACTTGGAGGATAGTTCGCAAGCACACCTCTAGACTTTATTATGCTCAAATGTGGTTTGAGGGGTACCAAACCTTGTACAAGCTCTAAAATTTTCTTTAGAGTGATTCAATGCTACGAATCCACTCAAACCTATAAGGCCTTGCCAAGCTTAGAATGTGGTTTCCAAGATCCTAGAACCTTTACAATCTTGAGCTTCACTTTGAAGTATTATGGTGCTACACCAACACGTAATCTCATAGGATCCAAAAAAACTCAAGCAAGATGTCTTCTTGCAAGAAGCACATCAACCCCTTAGGGTAACAAAAGAGAATAATAATTACAAGGGATGAATGTAACTCAATTTGTCGATCCTTGTACTTGAGGCACAACTCACTTTACAATGTATAATAGATAATACAATGAGGAGCAACAATGATTACAATGATTATCAAATGATTTCACAAGGATTGTACAAAAGCTTGTACATTTTCCAATGATGAGTGGCGAGGTACCCCTACACTCAACCATATGAATACGAGTGTTACATGCGCGATCCGGTCGAACTTCGCAGACTAAGTGCATACACACCTTATAGAACACCTAAGGTTAATCAGTCGTTGTCTTCCCAAGCTCACTTGTATTTGTCACAGTTGTATGGTTAAGTGAACTTGAGGTATATGATTTTTATATCTTTTATGTTTTTATCGCCTATGCTAAGAGAGGAAAGGGTGAAGAAACTAAGTAACTAATTTTAACTAACTAAGCCTTAATTATCCTAGCATTAGTATCTGTTTCCACTTGCCATTTCACACCCTGAACTAATGCAACACTACTGGGATTACCAAACGCTATTCGTTATTGGGATTACCAAGCGTAATGCACGTGCTCAAAGCGATCGTACTAAATGCACTTAACTATGAGAGTTGAGGGTTGAGAGAGATTAAGCCCTTAAGAAAGAATTTAAATAATTAACAATAATTAAAGTCCTATTTAGCTTAGTCCATGCACTGCAATGTTTATCCAAAAGTTCGTCTTTATTGCTGTACAAAATTGTGTGCTTAGGTACAGAATTGCTCGAATAAAGATTTGTTCACTTTGGGACTCCTATTGCGGGCACATGGAAATTATTCTAACTCTGAAATGGAGGAATGGCAAGAGTTTGGCGAAGGTCTAGATCTAGATGGAGAATCAAGAGAGAGCCACCTCTTATTTATGGAACTGGTGACAGGCTGCGATATCACGTACGTGATATTGCAAGGAAAGACGCGATATCGCATACATGATATCGTGGCCTATGCGATATCATGTCCCATCATACCCCCATGACTGAATAAAAACTCATCCTTGAGTTCCTTATAAAATATTTGGAAGGTATGGGATTATTAACTTGAATGGAACTAATGGTGAATGGGATGACAAGGGAACGAATCATCATTACAAAGCATGACAAAACTAGTGTTCATGACANCGAATCATCATTACAAAGCATGACAAAACTAGTGTTCATGACAACAAGAGTGAACACTTTATACATTTGACATCAGGCCTTAATTTGTAGCTGAGAGAGAAGAGAGAAGAGAGAAGAAGTCTGCTACTGCCAACACCAAGATTGCGCCTTTTGTTGTCCATCCGTAAGCACGCCATCAATCTTATTCCTTGCATAATTGCTTCAACACCGATCCATTCCAAGTGTTCTCTCCAGATCCAATGCGTTGTTGTATGATTGCCATCTGCACACATAACATAGTCTTATATTAGCAAGGGTAAATGAATCACAATGCAGTTGATACCTTGCTTTGGTGAAAGGTCCATTGGCTGAGTTGTTGTATGGCTGATGTGGATTCTGGAGATATAATAATGGTGACTACTGAAGGTGTAGGGGTTAGGGGAAAATCGAAAAAATTGGACTGGGACCCCCATGACTAATTGCGAACCACTGGTAGTGAAAGAATGGAAAAAGATAAGGAATAAGGAAGATGGAAAAAAAGAAACAACTGAAATGCTGATGAAAGGGATGTCAAAGATGGAAATGAACAAAATAAATGGTGACTATAGCAATGTTTAAAGGAAAGAAATTAACAGATGCACCAAATACGAATGTTAGTGGATCCTCCCCAAAGTAGCTCATGCCCTTAATGCCCTGACAATCCCACATTCAAAGAGTCCATAGGCTCTAGAAATGTCATTTGGAAGCAAGAGTTAAAGTCTTAACCACAAGAATTTACTAAAAAGAAAACATCACGTCAACCGAAATATACACTAATGATACAACCGGCAATGAGGTGAACAATGGAGAAAGATGATGGAAAGAAGAGGATGGAATGGAATCTCAAGAACAAGGTGGTGTATAGGCCCTTGTGTATTTAATAATTAATGTAACTTAGTAGATCTCATTCCAAGTCCAGCCTCAAACAAAACACATCTAGTGACTTCACATTAATGCATTTGGCCAATCCATCCACGTGAAGTAACAAGAATGCTTCCACCAAAGAGCCACCACCATTCCGACGAAACGAAAGAGGAGAAGGTAGGGAGTGAGAAGGGCCTTAGTTAGAGGGAACATTTTTATTTTAGTTCCATAACCAGTGCTTGTAGTCAAGATGATTATTTTTTCTAAGGGGTGTGCTTTGAATTCTCATCTTTTTTGTTGTGTTTTTTGTGAGAACCACACCATGCAAAGACTTATTATTTTTATTTTCATTCACTTAGCTTCCCGATAATTGGGTAATGTCAAAACGGTAAGAAAACTCAAGAAGAAAACATTTAAGCACCCAAGAGAATGGCCAACACAAATGCATCAAGTTCCCTTGAAGCCACACCCTTTTCAATCCTTGAGTCCTTCCTTAGTTTGAGAAATGCCCAATCACCGATTCGTTGATAGTTCTTATTATTTAGAAAGGGATTGTATAGTTCCAAGCCAAGAGAGACCATAGAAATTTATGGATGCATGGATGATGTGGACTTATTGCCTACTATATCAAAAGAACCATACCTTAGTATCAACATTATAACTTAAAGGTAAAAACCAAACATTAACAACCAATAGAATACAGTTCATACCATCATTAGGAGCACTTATTGGGTGAAAAACTTTACAAAATGGATAAACACAAATAAATGAAAAAGTATGAACGACGTTGTAAAACAAAAACAAGAAAAGTTAAAGAAATTTATAAAACAAAAATGTGTAAAACAAAAATGTGTAAAACAAAAACTTAAAAAGAAACTGAGGGCCTCAATTGATTAGCACAGGTGGCCATCTCCCCCATGACTGAATTGAAAGGGAGAGATCCAAAATAATGAGTGCTTATTTGAATTTTTTAGAAGTGTCCAACTTCTCCCAATTGATGTTTTTAGATTAAGGGTTGGAAGTTGGCGACGCTCATACTCCAATGTATCTATGCTTTCGTTGTGGGAGAAAGTTGTTCCCCCAGTTAGTTCCATGCATATTGGTGGGTTGCTCTCTTGATTAGCTGTCAACCACTGGTTATTCTCTTGTTGTGTGGTTGCTACATACAGGAACCTTTGTATTTGAGTTTCCTGGGCACACCGGTTGCATACATGAAATGCTGAGCACTCCTGTACGTCATCACCCTCTGTATCATTGTATGTGATGCATGGACCTTTCTTCTTCTTAATCTTTCCATAAATATTTTCCTTAGATATTTTCAAGGAAAGATCATGGATTCCTAGGCATGTGTTTATGGTACTGAGCCATGCCCTCCCCATTATAATTGAGAAGTCCCCTTTTTTATTGTTAACTTCTATCACTAGGAAATCAACTGGGTATGACCAACCACACACAGTGGTAACAATGTCCTCCACAAGTCCCAAGGGAACAATGATGAACTGGTCAGCTAGCTTTAATTGAATATTACTCTTCTTTAGTGGAGAAAAGTTCTAGGCTTTATACATTTCCTATGATATCAAGTTGACTCTAGAACCTAAGTCTAGAAGAGCCTTACATGGTTCATTCCCAATGACTTGGAGGTAGATTAAGGGACTTCTAGGATCAAAGAGTTTCCTGGGAAGGTGGCCCACCTTTATCTAGTTAGTAACAGTATGTGTTAACATAACTATATGTGTTGAGCTCTATTGTTGGTTTGAAGGGAGCTCCGAAGCCTTATTTGATGGAGGAGTGATCATGGACTCAACCACTTGTGGTTGTGAGAGCTTGTTTGGACTTTTGGTTCTAAAGAAGGGTCTTCTCTTTGTACGCTTGTTAGAACCAGCAGTGGGTTGAAGGATTATGGCTCTGATAGCGTTACATTACTGCGGTTGAGTGGGGAGTTCCCCTTGCATCGTTGGAACGGGTGGTAGTGGAACTATCAACGTAAGAGATGAGGATGGGCTCAGAGGATGGTATGCATGTGGGGTGTCTCTTCCAGGAGGGGGAGTCCTAAAATACTCCCAAACTTGGTAGTGATGCTGTGGGGCTACATGACTCATAGAGTCACTTAAAGAAACTGATTGCTGCACGTAATAGCCATACGGGTCTGGTTGCCAGTAAGGGTATTGTTGTCTTGGTAGTGGCATCCCTCATGACCATGGGTATTGCCACTGCTAGTGTTGCTCGATAGGTTGTGGCGAAGTTCCACTTGGATAATATGTTAAGGGTTGGTGGAACTGCCTTGGGTTACCTTGGGGATAAGGTAGCCTTCGGGGTGCTTGCCATGTGTTAAATCTTGGGTTGAGTGCATACACCCCAGACTCTTGCAGATGTGAGATTATTAGGCAACATCCCTTAGGATGGTCATACTGGCATATTTCACATCCACTGTCGTCGTTTGAATTAGAGTCCATAACCTCATCAACGTTAGTCATTTTTTCCTTACCCCTGTTACGTGCATGGTCTGAATCTCTTCTCTTTTTCTTATCATGGTCACTACTTTGCTCCTTAGACTCCTCTATGACTTTTAAAAAGGTTTCAAATCTACTATCTAAGGAGTCCCACATTTGATCTACCTTAGTCAACACTTTGGTTGTTAACTTTTGAAGTGGCAAGGTTTTTCTATTCACCAACTCCTCGAGTGGTGACTCATCCTCCTCCTCACAGAATCTCACTCCCCTCTTTCGGAGGGAAGGATCACGGTTATACTTTTCCATGCCTTCTCTTTTCCATAGCTATTCTTCTTCCTTAGCTACTTGCTTCAACAATCTATGAACTTCATGGGACCTAAGTTCTGATAATCTTCCTTGGGCATATGTTCTAAGGGTTCTCCTAGTTTCATGTCTTAGCCCATCTACGAGGTGGCGAAGTTGATCTTGTTGTGCGTAACCATGGCCCAGGAAACGATGTAACAGTGCATAATATCGGCCCATGGCAACATCCAAGGATTCATGAGTTCCCTGCTTCCATCCTTGGATCTGTTTCTACAAGTTGGACACTTAGGAGTACATTTGATATTTATCATTAAACAGTTCTAGCATCGTACTCCCCTCCTAATGGTTTCCGGTTCTAAGGACCAGTACCAGCTTTTCACTTCTTTTATGAGTGTCCTAGGAAACAACTTTAACTTCTACCACTCATTTTCAATATTCTGCAAGGCATAGGCATCGTGGAATTCTTGTAAGTGGTTTTGCAGATTAGCATTGTATCCCCCCTTGAATCGTGGGATATTATTCATGTCTAGTCTCTTGATCAGGCTATCTTTCTAGTGCCTTGTAGGTATTCTAATAGCCTCCGTAATATCTAACATACTTCGGGTGGTGAGTAGGGGTTCATCATTGTCATTTTTTTCATGGCGTCTGTGATGCCTACGCGGTTCCCTACTTTCCCTTCTTCCATGCCTTGATTCTCTCGAATGCCCTTGTCCTTGCTCTTACTCTCTCGTCGAGGGTTCTCATTATGCCTACCCTTGTCCTCATGGTTGTGCTCTTTGTGATTACATCTTGATGTGGAATAAGAGGGTGAATGATGCAATGAAGGTGAATAAGAAGGGGAACCATTGCCATGATGATGTTTCTTACCTTCTCTTCGGTGGCTATGGCCCCGATCGTGATGATGATCAGACTACCCATCCTTATCATTTGTTTGTGTTTCCTCATTGAACACTTGGTGTTCATGGGGATTAGAAGCAAGGTTATGAATCATGGAGTGTAGGTTTTGATACCCCACCTCCTCACCATCATTAGGAGGGGGAACATCATTTTCTGGAGAACCTGTTATAACTGGTTCACCATCCCCAATTTTGCTTAGGATATGTGGGATCCTTTTACCCTTCAACGATGTATGGTAGCTCTCCCACTGCAAGTCACTTAAACGTTGCACTATTGTGGGACGGTAATCCTTGTGTCATAATCACATGCAACGTATTCAGCGTATAGCTGCGTGATGTCTATTTGTGCAAGAGCATGAAGGAGCATGTTAGGGACTGCATGATCTGGGGGTAACACTATGTTACCTTGCAAGTCTTGCCAACGTAGTTGTTCATCTTGATGGAGGATAAAGGTAAAATTGGGTATATACTCATCATGATGAGTATACACTACCCGATACTCTTGAGGAACTGGTGGTTCTTGGCTATGTATGTTGTGCCATTGACTATCTCTTGTGTGATCCCTAGGTGGTGAAGTGCTTTTATGAGAAGAAGAAGACATTATTATCTTGTCAGTGTGCTATTGACCATTGTTTAAATTTTCTTCTGATTAATCGTAAGGGTTTGTTTAAGATTCCCAATGATGTGGATGATTTCCTATGTTCTACTTAGTGCACAAACAACTTAGTCCCCGATAATAGCGCCAATGATGAGTGGCGAGGTACCCCTACACTCAACCATACGAATATGAGTGTTACACGCGCGGTCCAGTTGAACTCCGCAAACTAAGTGCCCACACGCCTTATGGAACACCTAAGGTTAATTAGTCGTTGTCTTCCCAAGCTCACTTGTATTTGTCATGGTTGTATGGTTAAGTGAACTTGAGGTATATGATTTTTATATCTTTTATGTTTTTATCGCCTATGTTAAGAGAGGAAAGGGTGAAGAAACTAAGTAGATAACTTAAACTAACTAAGCCTTAATTATCCTAGCATCAGTATCCATTCCCACTTACCGTTTCACACCCTAAACTAATGCAATTCTGCTGGGATTACCAAACGCTATTCGTTATTGGGATTACCAAGCGTAACACACATGCTCGAAGCAGTCGTACTGAATGCACTTAACTATGAGAGTTGAGGGTTGAGAGAGATTAAGTCCTTAAGAAAGAATTTAAATAGTTAAAAATAATTAAAGTCCTATTTAGCTTAGTCCATGCACTGTAAGGTTTATCCCAAAGTTCATCTTTATTACTGTACACAATTGTGTGCTCAGGTACAGAATTGCTTGAATAAAGATTCATTCACTTTGGGACTCCTACTGCGGGCACATGGAAATTATTCTAACTCTAGAATGGAAAAATGGCAAGAGTTTGGCTAAGGTCTAGATCTAGAAGGAGAAACAGGGGATATCCACCTCTTATTTATAGAACTAGTGGCAGGCTATGATATCACGTACGTGATATTGCGTCCCATCACCCAATAAGAATGATGTCTTCTTATAGCCACTATGTTTAAAAATTTATCTTGGAACTTGTGCAGTAGCTAGTTAACAATCATGGAAGATGTCTTCTTTGTGGTTGAGACATCTTTTTGCATCTGGCCTCCATTATGGAAAGACATATTTTTCTAGTGACAGATGTCTTTTTGTAATTGGCCTACATTCTAGGAAGATGTCTTTTCTTGGTAAAAGATGTTTACTATTTTGTAAAGTGTCTTTAGCTGTGTTGCCTTCAATTTTGTCAAGATGTCTACTATTTCTTGAAGGCATCTTTCTTCACCCTTTCTTTGCACTTTGAATTCTTTGTTCCTTTTCCATGTTCTTAAGCTTCTATAAACCTTCTTGTCTTAATTCAATTTCTTGTCCTACAAACACAATAACCACACAACCGCATAAACAACTTTGTTCTCCATTTTCCTTAATGTTTTGACATACCAAAAGGTCCACAAATTTTTCCTAGGTCTCATACTATAGCATTGATATTAAAATTTGTTGAATTTTTATGTATGCATAGTACTTAGTCTTAGAAAAATGTTTTAGTGCAAATTTGTTATTTTTTGGTTGATATTAACTACCCCATACAATTGTAGTCTTGATTGTTATAATTGCAAACCCCCTAGGCTATACGGGTAGTGTTGGTCTACTTTTGGTATTTTGTGGGCATGTTTAAAAGCCCCTAAGTTTATTTATAGTTGTATTTTGGTTTTCAATAGTCACTAGAATTTTTCAAAAATTTTCAACTAGTCTTCCTAGAGTTTTTGCTACAACTAATTTCCCCATAATCTAGGATTTTTAGTCAAAATTTTGTTGAATTTGTTAACCTTTGGTATGTCAAAACCTTATGAAAAATGGAGAACAAAGAATGTTTGTTGTGGAACCTTGTGGGGTTGAGAGTTGTTGCAGCGATGAAACTCTCTTTAGCGAAGCTCAAACTTTGTAAAGGTTGTGATGTCCTCTAAACCACATTTTGGAAGAAACAAAGTCTAGAGGCATACAAGGAATCTACCCTCCAAGTGTGGACTACCCATGTTGGGAAACCATGTAATTCTTGTGTTTGTGTAATAGGTGTTGCTTGCAATTTGGGGAACTTATTCATCCTCCCTTTCTAAGTTCTTGGTCCTCAAAATTCAAGTTGGAATTTTGTAGCTAATGATGTAGGCTAGATATCGATACATGATAATTATCATGGTTTTAATTTTTTGCATAAAATTTCTACAATTTTTATGTGTATTTTTGCCATGAGGTTGCCATTAGTGTTCATGGGCTATTTGGCTTTTTCCTTGGTTTTTGTTAAGTTTTGTTTTGGATTTTAATTATTATAAGTGCTGTATTTTGTTGTTTAGTTTGATGTAAAAATGTTGACATAATGGCTATAATTTTATTCGCTATTTAATGGTTGTTAAATTTTAGTTATGGTGATAGGAGGCCATAATGGTCATTATTGGGTTGTGCAAGATCTTCTTAAAATCCATCTTGGTGGTGATCAAGCTAGTTGGGCTCTTTTGTTGCATCCACACATCAGAGCCTAACACCCCACCTATTTATATGGTGGAACATGGCTTCCTTTGAATTATGCTTGGGGCAAAGGAGTTTCTAGCTTGCTTACTATAGAATTTTAGTGTGATAGTGTGGTCACACTAAAAATCTCATACAATGACCATCATTGTGGAGACCTTATTGCCCCATTCTAGCAACTTGATTGTCAAATTCATAGTTGATGATCTTGAGACTCATGTTGAGGGTGAACAGTTTGATAGCATATACACCAGAGGGACATGTAAGTTGTCCAAAATCTAGGATATGCCTGAATTCATTCAGTACAATGCCAACAACATATTACTGGTTGGTCACTGCATCAACACATTGTTTTAGAACCCTCCTAATACCATCTACCATGTGGAAGGGTAAGTGTAACTTTAATTTTTTGGTTTACTTGTTGGTTTTATTAGGCCACTTTGGTTTAACAATTATTTAGGTTTGAATGCTTATAGGTATAGGGTAGATGACCATGGGTTAACCAAGAGTGACCAACTCTTATCCTTGGCCCAAATAACATTGGAGGTCTTTGCCAAAAGGTAAGTAGTGAGGCTTGCAGTGATGGAGTAAATCAAGGATGACTTTGATAGGTATACCTCACATTATTCCCAAGCCTACCATAGCTACTTAGCCAATGGGATGGCTTACAATTAGTGGGGTAACCCTAATTTTTGTGTATAGACATGCATATTTGTTAGGGTTCCCATGTTGCCTTCCTCTAGCAAGCTAAGTAAGAATTGTTATGTTTTATTTTTTTATATCATGTCAACGTTTTCTAGTTATATTATTGTTAGGTTATCTAGCATTCAATTGTTTGATTAGTTTTATTAGTGTGGCTACAAGTGTCATTTTTAATTTGTTAAGTTTGTTACATGTATATTTTTATTATTTTTTCAATTTTATATGATGTGCCTATGCCAATGCCAATGAGTCATTTTTTTGTATTGTAGCGGCTATGCCATCATTTTCTATAGCCATGATTAGTTTAGGGTGTGTTGAGGAGACACTCATTTTGAAGTTTGGTGAGGTGGATGTAGCACAACATTAGTTCGCTAGCCAAGCATCCAAGGAGATCCATGCGAGGATCGCTAGTGTAGGTTTGCTTGACTTATTCATGGCTCTTATTCTAGTCATTCCTACTCCTAAGATGGTAAATGTCATTGAATCATTTAACAAATGAATGAAGAAAATCATCACTTAGGTTCATGGTATGCTTGTTACCTTAGCTGTCAACAAATCCTCTTTCAGTAACCTCTTTGGCATCCCTTGTGAGGTGGCGAAGATTGCCACCAAGCTAGGAAAAGAGGAGGGCCACTAGGAGGAGGTGGAAAAATGGCTAAATACTCATCATAGCCACTTTGTAAGTGATTGTCAGGTCATAGAGTGAACCAAGATGTACCCATTGTTATGCTCTTGGATGTTTCCAAAGTTGTCATAGAAGAAGATTCTAGGAATTGAATAGGTAGGGACCATGAAAAAGATCATTATTAAGGATGCTTAATTCAATTGGGCTACTCATTTAATTTTTGGACTATAAGGGGAGATCCTAAAATCTAGGAGAACCTCAAAATGATATGCCACATGAACTATGCATTTTTTTTAGCATATCTAAGGAGGTTTGTGGAGTTCTTGGTGGTGCAAAAGGATGGATGATGGGTAAGTTAAGATCCATCCCAACTTTCTAAGCCATGGATGAAACATATTTTTCCAATAATGTAGGCTTAGAATTCACTAGAGGATGTTGGAAAATCATTATCTATTACCACTAAGTGTTTTAGTGGTATGCATTGTCCTTCCCTTGAAAGCATGGGGATGGAATCCCAAGTTGCTCATGGGAAAATTCAAAATGCTAAGGAGTTACATGTTGAAGTTGACATAGCTGCTAGAGCAAAGTTATAGAGGCCTATTGTTGAATAGACAACACTAGTCATTGAGCAACCTATGAAGTGGAGGATTGTTGTGAAACTTGGTTAAGCACATCATGTGGTTGCAGGTATGTTTTATTTGTGTTATTTTGTTTAAGTTACTTTGTATTTATGTTATATGTTATATGGCTATTTTGTTATTTTGTTTTAGGAAAAATATGCTAAGTGGTTCTACATCTTGTCTTCATTGTTCTTGTAGGCAAACAACAAGAACTAGCGGCCCAAGTAGCAGTAGTGGACATGGAATAGAAGCACTTAGAGGAGGAGGTACTATAATGACATGAGGATGAGAGGCTATCCAGTGTCACATTGGATGAACTTGATGTTATATTTGATGGTTCATAGCTAGGTGAACCTTCCATTATCATCTTGGATGATGTTCTAGGTATTTATGATATCTTGTTTTTTGTGTTGCATTTTGTAGTCTTATGTTGGGACTTGGTTTTAATTGTTAGTTGATTTTCATGCTTGTTGTAGCTTTTGAACCTCAACTCGATGCTTCCACATCTACATTTTATATGAAACCATGGGTAGAAGTTTCAGACAGAATAGAGTTCATGTAAGGGATTACCGAAGACATGATTGATTGGTTGAAATAAATTACTCCCAATGTTGGTAACAATCTTAGTTTATTTTTGTCATTAATTATTTTTATTGGTTATGTGTTTTTGTTTTATATGGATTTTATGATTATATGGTCTTAACAGTTTAAAGTGTTTTTTGTTCATTTTGTTATTTGTTGTTTACATGGTCTTATGTGTTTATGTTGGTTGTGTTGCTTGTAGTGTTAAAGGTTGGATGGGATTCCAATCGTGCCATTGAAATTGATGAACTTCCTAGCTTGGCACTTGAAGTGGAAAATGTTCTATGAAGGTTATACAAAAGTGTCATTAAACATGCACTTTTATGTGCTAGAAACTTATGGAAATGTCAATGTTCCAATGAGTTCTTATGGATATGAGTTGTAGCATTGGAAAGGAAAAAGAAGAAATAGGTTGAGGAGATTAGAGATCTCAAGGATAATAAGAAGTTTGTGGAAGCCTAAGTGGATAATAAGGATTCCTTGTAAATAAAAGAGATCAAATTGGCACTGTATTGAAATGTCATCCACAGTAAGGTTGCTCTTGCTAGGGACCTTGCAAAGTAGAAGCTGTAGATGGACCTGTTGGTCTGTAAGACTAGGGAGTGAAGGGATGATTGTGCTTGGGTTCTTAAGTAGGGCCATGCACAAAAGGACTATAATAAAAAGTACAAGGACGAACATGAGAGTTACCTTAAGTGGTTGTAGGAGGAGTCCATAGATTGATGCAAGCTAGAGCTATTCATGAAGGAGATCCACACAGAGGATGCCTTTAGGCTATTTGAAGGCTTCTTGGTAGTTGCTGATTCCTCAACTCCTTAGGTCACTACATCTTCTAGGGAGGTGACTATTGCTACATTTTCATGGGAGCCACCTACATGAACTGATATCAATGAGAGAAACATCCTGGCCAGCAATAATCTTAGGGAAGTAGATTGGGTCCACATGATTGAAGACCAAATTTTCCATCATTTAGAGGTTGGTCTTTAGAGCTTCCCTGTAGAAGCTATTGTGCTTAAGTCTTGCTAGCTTTGCTTGTTATTTTTGTTATTTGTTAATTACTTTCATTTTAGCATGTTTTATTTTATTTTAATTTGTAATTTGATTTCTTGTTGTGTTGATTATTGATTAAACTTATGTTATGGTGGTACAGGTACTAGGTGACAACAGTGGCCCTAGTGATGATGACATTGGAAATGCTTCTTAACCTCCTCCAGTTGCATCTTTGTTCCATTTTTTGATTAAGTATTTGGTTATTTTTATTTTTTGATGATGTTATTGCCTATTATGGCTAGTCTTAGCTATTGGTTATTGGGAGACAATTTATTATTTTTTATGTTACTACTACACAGTGTAGCCATGGCTGTTGAACTTTGATTTATTTTATTCATTATATGAACTTTTGTCACATTGTGTGACTATAACTATGGGCTACAAATATTTTAGTTATTATTATTATCTTTAAAACTTGAAATTTGTTTATGTTTTTTAGTATTTTTAGTTTTATGCATCTTATGCATTTGATGTTTTTGTTCATGTTATAAGGCTGTAGTGTTATGATTTGGTAAAGTAATATGCAAATTGACTAGACAACTAAAATGTGAACTACGTTCTAATTGGATATAACATGTTATAAAAAATGTTGCTAGTTTTAGGCCATGGTAGGTCACACATTGCTAGTTTTAGGTCATGGTGGGTCATGATGGGCTACTAGTTTTCGACCATGGTGGACAATGTGTTTTTGCTCGTTTTAGGCCTTAGCAGGTCTTGTGTTTTGCCAGTTTTAGGCCTTACCAGGGCCATGCATTAAAATAATTTTTTTTGTAAGTTTCATGTTTTACAAATTTTTATATATTTTTCAAATTTTAAAATTTTAATGGTATTTTTAGGTTTTATGTTTTGAAATAGACAAGGCATAAAAATGTAAATTGTAAATAATGTTGAACTATAGGGTATGTGCTAAATAAGGTTAAACAAGGGTTAAATTAAGCAAAGAAAATAAAAGAAGAGGTCACATGGTTATGGGCATATGGTAAGCGAATAGGAAACATACATTTAGCCATGCAAGTGTTTCTTAATCTTTGAAAGATTAGGAAAAGTGTAAAGTCTATGTTGCATAATCTTGTATTCTCTATTTTCTTTGCTAACCATGTTGAAGGGGAGCTCTTCCCATGGTGCATCCATGATTCCATTATTGTTAATTTTGGCCTCTTCCTCTCTAATGGACTTTTGGACTTTGTCATTAATAGTGGGAGTTTCCTTTTGAAACTCCACTTCAGACCCTTGTTCTATGTCAACATTGTTGACTACCAAAGGAGTTACACTATTGTCGTGGACAATTATTTTACCTACCTTCTAAGGTAGGTGAATTTCTTGGTGGACAGGTGAAGAAAAAGCTTGTAATGAGCTAGCCAAGGCCTCCCTAGGATGAGATTATATTCCAGTATCTCTTCCATTATCAAGAAATTGGCCATTGTGGGGAATTATCCCCCCACTATGAAGTCCAAAGAGATTGAGCCTTTAACTACAACCTAAGATCCATTAAAGGACTTAACAATAGATGTTGAGGTATGTTGCATGTGTTTTGCTAAGTCCAAACATTTGATAATGATATAGGGTATAACATTAGTGGCCACCCCATCATTCAAGTGCACCTTATGTACCTTGTATTGCCCAATCCTTATTATTATGAAGAGAGGAACCTTGGTTGTCTTTCCATCCTAGGGGTTGGTCTTGACCTTGTTGTCATGGAACACAAGCACCGTTGACTTTGTTTCTTCCCTTGGTGAAGGTGGTACCATCATAGCATGGATGGACTCTTCAATAGCAGGGATGTCCTCACTAATAGGGATAGAATTCAACATTTTTACTAATGCCTCACGGTGAGCATCAAAGGTCATTACTAGGTCATAAAGGCTAAGGGATGTATTCTTTTGTTTCAAAGACTACTTAACCTATTCCATTGCATTGAGGAAGTCTTTGTCATTGATTGTTGATTTTTTGTTCTTATTAGCTTTGACTTCCTCCATGTGCCCTAGGATACGAACTTCATGTTTTAATGGTTGTTCTTGGCCTCTTTTCCCTTCCCTTATGGCATGTGATCCTTCCTTGATTAGTTGGTTGAAGCAGCTTGAGTATTAGAGCTCATGGGGATGGATGAAATAGGAGTGGGCTTCGGTGGATCCATTTCCTTCTATGCCTTTGCCTACTTCTTGTATTTAGTTTTATGCTTAGGCATGAACCTTTACTTTGTTTTCTTGGTAATTTATTATTGTTGTTGAGCTCTATAGAAGTCATTGCATTAGCCACCATGGAAGGTTGTTTCTTGGTTGTAGTTTTTGATTTGATTGCAATGGAATGGGGCATTCTAACCACAAAAGGTTTCTTGGGAGGCATAGGTGATGGTATCCTTACAAAAAAAGGGGACCAGTAATAGTGTTGGCCAGTAATATCTTGCAAGTAGGATCTTAATGGTCGTTCGTCTCCCTGCATAGTGGCCCCCACAGGGACCCTCATGAGCATCCTGGAGAACTCTTAATTGATCCTCATTAGGCACACACCATCAAACCAAGCCATCAGGATAGACTTTATAGAGTTGTCCCTTGATTTCCATGAAGTACTTGGTTTTGTGAAGAAACTGTTATTTCTTCCTAAAGTCCAACCCCTGTGGTGTTTGTTGGGAAAGGAGATAAGTAAGAATGCTACTATACCAATTTGTTCCCGTGGGTTGGTTATTCACCACATCGGCAAAGAGGGTTTCGTTAGGAAAATGATCAGATATGACATACTCATCCTCTTTGCTATCCCAGTGCAACCAAGATAAGTGATTTGCGACTACATTCTCAATGAGTTTGTGGTCTACTATTGTTAAATCGAACTCCTGAAGGATTGCCAACCAACATATGATACATGGGCTAACCGTTGGCTTGTTCATGAGGAACCTAATTTCACTATGATCCATATGGATGTATACTTTGTAGCCCAACACATAGTGCCTAAATTTTTCTAGTGCAAACACTACAACCATTAATTCCTTTTCCGTAGTTGTGTAGTTGAGTTATGCACTAGTGATACTCTTACTTGCACAGTGGATGTAATAAGGGCATTTGTGTTCATCTAACTATGTTAGTACGGCTCCTAAGGCATAACTAAATGCAGCGGTCATTATATGAAATGGCCTAGACCAGTCGAGGGCTTGTAGAATAGGGGTTTCAAAAAGCCTTTGTTTTAGGGTTTGGAATGCTCGTTTACATTCCTTGGTCCATTCAAAGGGTGCATCTTCTTTCGTTAATTCTACCAATAGTTTGGAAATCTTGGAGAAGTTCTCAATGAATCTCCTGTAGTAGCTAGTGTGTCCAAGGAATGACTGGATGTCTTTGACCGTTTTTGGTTGTTGAGTAATTCCTTGGATGACCCTAACTTTTTCTGGGTCCACCTTTATTCCTGATTGTGAAATTTTATGCCCCAGTTTACGCCCTCTTGAACCATCAAATGAATTTTCTGCCAGTTGAGCTTTAGGTTGGTTTCAATGCACCATTTTAGTACTTGCTCTAACCAGTCCAGGGCTTGATGAAAGCTTGTCCCATAAGTGGAGAAGTTTTCCATAAAGACTTCTACTCCATTACCTATTTGCTATTGAAATATGCTTAGAACTAATTGTTGGAATGTGGTAGGGGCATTCCACAAGCCAAATGACATTTTTTATATGCAAACATTCCCCAAGGACTAGTGAACGTTGTTTTCGCTTAGTCTTCTGGTGCGATTCGTATTTGGTTGTACCCACTATAACCATCCATAAAAATGTAGTAGCGATGCCCTACTATAGTTTCTAAGACTTGGTCAACAAATGGCAATGGGAAGTGATCCTTGAATGTTGCCATATTTAATAGCCTAAAATCTATACATGCCCTCCATTTGCCTTCTTTTTTCGGGACGATTACTAGAGGACTAACCCATTCGCTATCAGCAATGGGATAAATGAACCCAACCTTGAGAAGTTCCTCTATTTCTTCTTTCACTATTTGTTTCAACTTCGGTTTCAATCGCCTTTGCAGTTGTTTTCAAGGCTTCATGGAGGGGTCTGTGTAAATCCTATGCTAGCATATCCTAGGATCTATTCCAGTTAATTCAAGGTATGACCAAGCAAAGATGGTTGACCATTTATTTATTACCTTTAGAAAACTCTCTTTTTGCTTGGGAGCAAGCTTTGCATTGATAATTACCAGTCTTCCATTTTAAGGATCATGTATTCTAGACCGGTGGAAACAGTTTTAAATCTAGGGGCTCTTGTTTAAATTCCTTAGGAATCTCCAACTTTCCCCAGTTAATTTTTTCAGAGTTAAGGGTTGGAAGTTGGCAATGAACTTGCTCAAGTGTGTCTGTGCTTTCAACATAAGCACTAGTTATCCCCTTAGCTAGGTCCATGCATGTTATCGAGTTGCTCTCTTGATCAGCCATCAACCATCGGGTGTTTTCTTATTGTGTGGCTGCTACATATAGGCACTTTTGTATGTCAATATCTTGTGCACACTGGTTGCATGCAGGCAATGTTAAACTTCGCATCATCCATGATTTCTGCACGCAATGGCACCCTATGTCACTATATGTAATGCATGGAACTCTCTTCCTCTCAATCTTCCCAAAAGTATTTTTCTTGGATATTTCTAGGGAAAGATTGTAGATTCCTAGGCATGCATGTTTCGTACTCAACCATGCCCTTCCTATTATTATTGGAAAATCCCCTTTGTCATTGTTTATTTGGATCACTAGGAAATCAACTTGGTATGACCAACCACCCACGGTGATAACAATGTTCTCAACTTATCCCAAGGGAATAGTGATGGACTGGTCAGCCAGCTCTAAGTGAATATTGCTCTTCTTGAGTGGAGGCAGGTTCCAGATTTTATATAATTCTTGTGAGATTAAGTTGAATCCAAAACTTGAGTCAAGAAGAGCCTTACGTGGTTCGTTCCTGGTGACTTGGAGGTAGTTAAGGGACTCCTAGGATCAGATAATTTCTTGGGAAGGTGGCCTACCTTAATCCAGCCAGTTATAGTATGTGTTAACATAACTGTGTGCATTGGGTGTGATTTTTTATTTGAAGGGGGTCCTAAAACTTTATTTGGTATGGTGGTGTTTAGATGTTCAACCGCTTGTGAGGTTGAGGGCTTAGTTGGATTGTTGGTCCTAAAGAAAGGTTTTTTTGGCATAAAATTGTTTGGACCAACTGAGAATTGAGGATTGGAAGCCCTCGTGACATTGGGTTGTTGCGGTTGAGTGGGAAATACCCTTGGCATTGTTGGAGTGATTGGTGGTGGAGCTATCGGCGTGAGAGGTGTAGATGGATTTGGAGGAAGGTATACATGTGGACTATCCCTTCTAGGAGGGGAAGTCTGATAATATTCCTAAACTGGGTAGTGACATTGTGGAGTTGCGTAACCCATGGAGTCACTTCGAGAAATCGGCTACTACACGTAGTAGCCATAAGGATTGGGTTGCTGGTAAGGGTATTGATGTTCAGGTGGTGGCATCTCCCATGACTGTGGGTATTGCCACTGCTGATGTTGTTTGATGGGTTGTGGTGGAGAACCACTTGGATAGTACGTCAATGGTTGGTGGAACTATCTTAGGTTACCTTGGGGATAAGGCAACCTTCAGGGTGTCTACCATCTGTTAAGTTACGGGTTGAGTGCATACACCCCAAACTCTTGTAGATGTGAGATGATTGGACAACACCCCTTAGGATGGTCATATTGGCAAATCTCACATATACCATCATTATCTATGTCTGAATCCACAACCTCGTCAGAGATAGTTATTTTTCCCTTACCCTTGTCACATGCAGGGCCTGAATCTCTGCACTTTTTCTTGTCCTTGTCACTACTTCATTCCTTCTTAGATTCCTCTACAATCTTTAGGATAGTTTCAATTTTACTATCTAAGGAGCTCCATACTTCATCTACCTTAGCTGATACTCCCGTTGTTAATTTTTGAAGCAGTAAGGTTTTTCTATTCACCAACTCTTCAAGTGGTGACTCATCCTCTTCATCGCAGAATCTCACTCCCCTCTTCTAGAGGGAAGGATCACGGTTATATTCTTCTGCGCTCTCTCTTTTTTGTAGCTCCCCTTCTTCTTTAGCTACTTGCTCCAACAATCAATGAACTTCATGGGATCTAAGTTTTGATAATCTCCCTTGGGCATAAGTCCCAAGGGTTCTCCTAGTTTTGTACCTTAGCCCATCTACGATGTGGCGGAGTTGATCCCATTGTGCGTAACCATGACCTAGGCAACGATGTAACAATGCATAGTAGCAGCCCATGGCAGCATCCAAGGGTTCATGAGTACCTTGCTTCCATCCTTGGATATGCTTACGCAAGTTAGACACTCTGGAGTACGTTTGATATTTATTGTTGAAGAGTTCTAACATTGTATTCCACCTCCTAATGGTTTCCAGTTCTAAGGACCGGTACCAACTCTCTGCTTCCTTTATGAGTGTCCTGGGAAATAACTTCAATTTCTGCCACTCTTTTTCTATGTTTTGCAAGGCGCAGGCATCATGGAATGCCTGTAAATGATTTTATAGATCAGTGTTGTATCCCCCTTCAAATCGTGGGATGTTATTCATATCCAATCTCTTGATTTGACTGTCTTTTTGATGCCTTGTTGGTATTCTCATTGCCTCCGTGATATCTAGCATACTTCGGGTGGCAAGTAGGGGTTCATCATGATCATCTCTCTCATGACGTCTATGACATTTATGTTTTTCCCTAATTTCCCTTCTTTCATGCCCTTGTCCTCGCTCTCGACTCTCTCATTGAGGTCTCTCATTTTTCCTACCTCTATCCTCACCATTATGCTCTTTATGGTTGCACCCAGATGTGGAAGGAGAGGGCAAATGATGAGATGAAGGGAAAGAAGAAGGAGAACCATCGCCATGACGATGTTTCTTACCTTCTCTTTGATGGCTATGGCCCTGATCGTGATGACAATTTGAGTGCCCGTCATTGTCATGTGTTGTTGTTCCCTTAGTGAACAGTTGGCATTCACGGGGATTAGAACCAAGGTTGTGTATCATGGAGCGTAGGTTCTGATACCCCCCTCCTCACTATTGTTAGGAGGGGGAACATCCTTTGATGAAGAACCTGTTATGAGTGGTTCACCATCTCCAATTTCACTTAGGATGTGTGGGAAATCCTTGCCCTTCAATAGCATATGGTGGCTCTCCTACCTTGAGTCCCTTATACATTGTGCTTTTGTGGGATGATAATCCCTTGTGTCAAAAATGCCTATAACGTATTCAGCATAGAGCTGTGTCATGCCTATCTGTGCCAAAGCACGAAGGAGCATGTTGGGGACTGCATGATCTGGAGGTAACACTATGTTACCTTGCAAGTCTCTCCATTGCATCTGTTCACCTTGATGGAGAATAAAAGTAAAATTAGGTATATACTCATCAGGATGAGTATATACCACCCTATATTGTTGAGGAATTGGTTGATTTTGGTTATGTGTTTTGGATTGCCGACTATTTCTTGTATGATCCCTAGGTGGTGTAATGCTCTTATGAGAAGAAGAAGAAGACATTGTGTCTTATTCAGTGTGCTAATTAACCATTATATAATTTTTGGTTTAATTAACCCTAAGGTTTGTTTAAGCTCCTATGTTCTACTTAGCGCACAAAAACTTAGTCCCCAGCAATGGCGCCAATGATGAGTGGCGAGATACCCCTACACTTAACCATATGAATATGAGTGTAGCAGGTGTGATCCGATCAAACTTCGCAGACTAAGTGCCTACATGCCTTATGGAACACTTAAGGTTAATTATTCTTTGCCTTCCCAGACTTACTTGTATTTGTCATGGTTGTATGGTTAAGTAAGTTTGAGGTATATGATTTTTATGTCTTTTCAATTTTATCTCCTATGCTAATAAGGTGAAGGGTGAATAGACTAATTACTAACTTTAACTAACTAACTAAGTCTGAATTAACCTAGCATTAGCATTCATTCCCACTTACCGTTCACACCTTGAACCAATGTAACCTTGGTTACTAAATGCTAGTTGTTGCTAGGATCACCAAGCGTAACGCACATGCTCGAAGTGGTCATACTGAGGGACTTAACTAGGAGAGAAGGGTTAAGAGAGATTTAATGACTAATAAAGCATTTAAATGGTAAATAGTAAATAACAATAAATAAAGTCCTAATTAGCCTATTCCATGCATTGCAAGGTTTATCCAAGAAGTTCGTCTTTATTTCCGTACACAAACATGTGTTCAGGTACAATATTTGCTTGAATAAAGATCCGTTCACTTTGGAGATCCTACTGTGGGCACATGGAAAATATTCTATCTCTGGAGGGATCAAACTGCTAGAGTTTTGCTACAGTCTAGGCCTAGAATGAGAAACAAGGGAGAGCTGCCTCTTATTTATAGATTTGGCGGTGGACGGCGATATCGCGTATGCGATATCATAGGGGAAGATGCGATATCACGTATGCGATATTGCGGCCCATGCGATATCTCATCCC
>MNCI01035449.1:0-63015 GCA_015680685.1 Gnetum montanum
TTCAAACAGAACCTTTAAAAGAATTGACAATTTCTGATTGAAATAGCACGAGAATTCACTTTAAAGATAAAAAGAAGCTATTTAGGTCCCATCAAAATACCAAAGATTCTATGAACCCTCTCGACTACTAAATTGTTCAACGGCGTGACTACAAACAGAGGCTCTCTTACAACAATCCCAATAGCAGTTCCCATATGTTGCACAATAACAAAATTTAATACTAAAATGCTCTAAAGGCTTTTAAACACAAGTGCTTCTATGGCAAAATTTTAATAGAAATTTCTATCGAGCAACAAGAACGACAAGAGCAATCTAAAAATCCCAAAATTACTTGCCAAGGATGATGCTATCTAAACCACTAGCTAAGCAATTTAAACAAAAAAAAATTGAAATGCATAACTCAGAGGACCATGACAAAGAGGCTGAAATCTTTATTCTAGCAAGCCATCTTGCAAGCAATTTTCTTTACAAATCTTCTTTGATGTGAGATGTGATGATCCAATGTTCTTCCCTTCAGTCCCCCTTTTTTCCTACTTGACCCTTGAAGCCTTTTTATAGGGTTCAAAGGTAGGTAGGGAAGTTACATTTTAAAAATATCTCAAAAATATCTTACCTAACTTTTATCCCAAGTAATTGGACTATCCAATTAGAAAATTACTTGCCCAACAAGCTAGGAGATTTCTTGTCCANTTATTTCATGTAGTGATAGGGTAGTAACCATGGATTTGATGCATGGGCTAATGTGTAAATATAGGTATATATTCGAATGCATAAGTGGAGATGTAATCCATATGTTGATTTGTAGCATCCCTAATGTGATCTAATTTAATTTAATTGGGACATTACTTGTAAGTCTTGCTTAGCAAAATATTTGGTTAAAGATTAGAACTTAATCTAGCCTAATTTAATTTAAATTCCTAAGTGTCACTAAGCTCTAAGATTTTATAAAAAATCCAATATAATCTTCCCCTTTTGGTAGTAGCGGTCGTTAATTTTATCTTCCATCCGATAATTAGAATTTGGAATAATCATAAATATGAGCCCAAAGGCGAAGCCACCGCTCCTGCAACTGATTCAAAATATCTTCTTTGATCGAAGACGTTCCAACAACTGCCTTCAACGGAGAAGACTCTGCCGCCGTATCAGAAAACGTCGTCGTGTGTTCTGTTTGGATCAGCAACCACCTGCAAGTTTTGATGTTACGGTTTGAAAATTTTGGCTCTGCACTTTCGGTTGTCCTTCCGTCGCGGTGGCCTACGCTCAGATCGACAAGCAAAAAGGCAACGATTTCAACGGCAAAGGCCGGATTGGTTTGATGCCCGCGGAAGATGCAATGATATCGGCAGTAACAATGGTGGTCATGAATGGTTCTCAGCACTAAGGGGTTCAGGTCTCTGTCCAGTGCCTGTTTTAAATTTCTGTTAGTTGGAGCCATAAAAATGTTGAATAATCGGCAATACTGCAAGGTCGTTTCAGGTTTTCAATCAGGGATAGGGCTTTCAGCTTGCGATAGCTCTTGATTCAACAACATCTCCATGATTGCTCGCAATTTTTTTTTGATGCTGAGCTGAATGACTGATAATTTTTGGGGCGGACTGCTCATTTTCTTTTCTACAAGATGCCGTTTTAGTTGCCCTTTTTGCCTGTGCACGCAAGTTTTTTGCCGTCTTTGTTTTCTTCATGTGCGCTTGCCTTCGGATCTTGCCCCTTGTGTTGAATTTTTCGCGTTATTCATTCTTGAAAACTGCATGTAGTTCGTTCCTGCTCTGGCGGTGGCCATTAATCACATTTTTTCTTTTTTTGCCTCCTCCATGTGTAGGGCTTTATCGCTAATATGATGGCCAGTCCAATCCTTTGATAACCTGACCTTTTGATAATCCGATTTTTGAATAATCCGATAATGTATTATCCATGATTTTCAATATTAACAGGGAGTATATCCTTTAGTAGTAAATAATTTCATCCTTAGTTTTTTTTTTAAATTCCAATCTTTATAACTTGACATTCAAACACTTCAACATCAAGATTATTTATCATTGGCTTGCTCCCTATCAACTCACAATATTAAACTGCAATTTTGTAACCAGGGATTGTGCTATCTTTGAACAAAATATTCCAACTATTCCATGTAATGGCCAAATGTGCCAACAATATTTTATACTATTTTTGAAGTGTATGGTTAGCAAAGTTCACCTTCCTTTTTGTCTTCGTGACTGCCAAGGTGGTATTAGTGCATCACCTAGTTCATCTTCTATGGTTTGTGTTGCTTTCTAAAATTCATGTACATAACCAAAATTTTTTTGCATCCCTTCTACTTATCATTTAGCAACATAGGCCTTGTCTTGCCTGTTTTGTGCCAACATGTTTCCCCACCCTGTAGATCACACTTGGACTAGATTTTCCTACACTTTCGCATCCTAGTTATGTATGCCTTAGATGACATATGAAAAAAATGCTTGTTATGCCTATCTTGTCACACCTACAATATCAAAAAATATGGAGAATGATGGTGTCAGAATGCAAAAAATTTAGCAATTGTGCAAGCATTTACAAGTCAAGTGGTCACAGAAAATTAGTCCATCAAGGGTGCATGTGAAGGAGATAATAATAATGTAGAAACATGTGCAATCAAATACCTTTAAAGGCATGCATATTTTGCTTAGCTTGTGTGAGTGGATTGTAATCATAATGATTTCGATATGTTTTTTACTCTTTTAAGGAAATAAAATCATGAGTTTACACATCTGGAAGCTTTTTAGGATGTGTGTAGAAAATCCCTTCTTTTCCTTCCAATGTTGGAATGAACTTGTCAATCAAAGGATGTGCTTTCTATCCATTGAGACCTAGCTTGGCTTCCAGATGATCTAGAAGCTCCTAATTCACGGGATCAAATTTCATGCTAATAGGTAGCCCTAGCCAATCCTACTTCCACAATGAAACTGTCAATATACCCTCTAGCATAATCTAATAAATAAACATGCTCATGGTACATATAGAATAATGAATAATCCAAGCTCATAGAAGTAAATAGATGTTATGTGTACAAAGTTTTTAGTAACCTATTCCAATGCTCAAACTAGAATGAATGGTTGCTACATTAATGTTAAATGTTGTAGCTTCTATACGTGCCATGGCAAGTAAAGCATTATGTGCATCTTTTAAACATAACGAAAATCTAAAAAGAAAAAAGAAAAACCTCTGGCTCTACATTGCATCCTCTATTTTTTGAGCAATACATGGACACTATACTAAAAATGCTCTTCGAGTATTAGATGTTTTATGATAATTGCTATTATAGTATTATCTACAAATGTGCATTTTGGGTTTTGGGTTTTGTTTTATTTTATTAACACTTAAAAAAACTTTAAAAAACACCAAGAATACATGACATCATCAGAGATATGCACCAAGAAAACCAAACTCATAACCAACTAGAGTATATTACAGAGTAAGAGAAAAAATAGGTATTATTAATGGCAATAGAAGTACTAAGAGGGTGGATAGATTTAACCATCTTAGGATGTCATTACAGGTTTCCAACTTTGTAATCAATCCTACAAATCCTACCCTATGAGATTCTAAATAGATCAAGCATTCTTGTAGTCATGTAAAAGTACCCCAATGAGTTTCATAATAAAAAAATAACATAAAACCATAAATCTTATGGAAGAAAATGGTTTCTAGATAGAAAAAAATGTGCAAGAATAACTCACCACTAGTCTCATCAACATTGTTGGTGAATAAGGTAGCAAGTTCATGGTGATTAACTTCATTAGATCCATAACTCTTGCATTGTGATCGTCCAGAAGAAAGCTAAATTTTAAGTGGGATTTTGACACGTTGTGCTCATGATCATATTTGCAAAAACCATTTCACTTTTTTCATGTCTTGAAACTTCTTCATCAATCTCTGCACCCCAAAGGAATTATTGTGAAATGATGGCATTTAATAGATATTCACTGAGTCATTTTGATCATGCATTGGATCCAAGAATGTTACCTTTCTACCCTTTTTTAGATTCTTTGGTTTTTGGTTTTTTCATTTCAAATTTCAACAATGGCTCTAGATATTTCTTGTTTTTATATTTTTGATGGAATTTTTGAGCATTATTTAAAACTATAGACCTAGTTTGTTGCACCAATTCCCGAATGCTTGAATTCCCCACTCATGGTCTAGAGAAGGAGAACATAGTAATGGGGACCTACCCATTATCTTTTTTTGATCACAAGTTCAATCCTATTTCTATGATATCATAGGTAGTGATCATAGCCAGGTGTTTCCCAGTCTGTGGTTGGTCATAGTGATGGAGAGCTTCTCACCCAAGTACTGATGAACCAATCGCTTGATCTCCAACTCAATCTATTTGTGGGCACTCAAAGTGCAGTAGCAATAGTTATTCTCCGAGGCTATGTATAGATTTAGGAAGCTAGACTTGACCTTCACATCTAGGTGAGGATGCAAAGGATTGATTTCTGCCTGGTGTAGGTAGTCCATGAGATTCATGATCCATTCGAGTTTTTTAACAGTTCCCCACCACATGATGATGATGTCTCGACATTCAAGGTGCTAGATCTTGGTTGGGTCCATGCCCATGATGACAAAGCCCATCTAGTTGGCATGCAGGCTTCAAAGCTTACTACTTGGTGCATGAGGGTTCTGGAAGCTTGGTAAGTTGATGTTGGATGTTGCGTATAATAGCATGTTATTCAGTACCCATTTTTGCCCAAACCTACCCCTTGCAATAATCAAACATTATTAAAAATATTACAGAAAAAATAAAAAAAAGTAAAATGGGTATCTTGGAACCCAAAATAAGTTAATCATATGTACATCCAAAGATAAATAGTTCAATTAGAACTTTATATATAACTAAACATTTCCTACTAGAATTAAATCAATGACCTATAGTTTGTAAATCAATTGTGTTACATTGTTTTTTTATTTTTCAAAACATGGTAACCCTCTTTTTTATTAGCCAAAACATGAAAATCTTAATTTTTTTTTATTTACCAAAACATGAAAATCCTATTTTCTTATTTGCCAAAACATGTCATCATATTTTTTAATTTTTCAAAATTTGATAATACTATTTTTGTATTTTTCAAAACATGAAAATCCTACTTTTTATTTGCTAAACCATGATAAACTTAATTTTTATGTGCCAAAAATGACAATCCTATTTTTTAATATGGCAAACCATAGTAACTATTTTATTATTTTTTCAAAACATGAAAACACTTTTTTATTTGTGAAAACATGGTAACTCTATTTTTTATTTGTCAAAATATAACAACCATTATTTTTATTTGCCAAAACATGACACCCTATTTTTTTTATTTGCCAAAACATAACACCCTATTTTTTTATTTACTAAAACATGAAAAACCTATGTTTGTATTTTCCAAAATATGAAAAATATTTAATAAAACATAGCAACTCTCTTTTTTTATTTGCCAAAACATCACAATCCTACTTTTTATTTTCCAAAATATGATAATCCTATTTTTTCTTAGCAAGTTGGGTTCTCCTTTTCTATTTTTCCTAAATACCTACTCCTCATTCTAGAGTCTATAGCATTGCATGGTTGTAAAACATACTAATGATGAATGAAACTTCCTAAAAATATTTTCTATTATTGCAATAAACAAAGTTAGTTTTAGCTTTTTGCTTTACATCTTCTCTGTTGAGTGTAGAATTTGTAGACAACTGCATAATTTTGTGTAGATTCTTTTAAAAAATAATCTTACATGGAAGATTTAGTGGATCACTACTTGAATCTATACATAGTTCCATGTCATGTTAACAACCTAGCCCTCATACACCTATTTGGTACATTAGAAAATTTCTTTGATGCTTCTTCAAGTTGACCACTTCTTAGATTGTTGTTACAACATCATGGTCTTTATAATAGAAAACAAGCCCCTCTTATCTACAAATTGAATTCCAATAAAATTCTTAAATGTGAGGGTACTCTTAACTCTTATAATTACTCTTCTTCACTAAGAAGACTCAAGTTTCTAGAATGTCATTCAAGATGTAATCACTTGTTGAAGAAATTGTTAAAAACTTCATGCTTTTTCTATCATGAATAATTATAGGGTTCTTTCTTCATCCCCATAATGTCCTATATATTTAAGGTTTTCTTTTTTATTTTCCAAAACATCAAAACCTTATTTTTTGGTCAAGGTGGAGCCATTATTTTCTATTTATTTTTGACTCTTTCTTCACTCTGCAACATTACATGGTTGTAAAACACATTGTTTATGGATGAAACACCATGAAACTTTTGTGTTATTGTAATGAATATAGTTAGTTTTAAGCTTTTTTTTATTTCTTATTTTCTTAGTATAGAATTTTTAGCCTTTTTCATGTATTTCTAGTCTTCTCTTTATAGCTGATTTTTGATCTTTCATAGATGCATAAAATCTCTTCATAAACTTAAAAAGGAAAGTAAAAGGAAATAACAAGGCATATGTCTTAAAGCATACAAGTATATAAAATTAAAGAAAAAGGTTGCTAAAGAATAAAGAAAACAAGATGTGAATGGTTCAAATCAAAAACATAATAATAGGTAAGAAGTATCTAAAGTAGGGATGTTACATATATATAAAGAATCAAAGTCCTTAAGTCACTCTACTTTTACACATGAATGAAAGAGCATCTACTACCATATTATTTTTTCACTTTTATTTTTCATCACAAAGTGAAATTATTAAACCTTCTCTACCCATTTCATATGTTTGACACATAACTTCCTTTATAAACTTAAGAATTGTAATGCCTTGTGATCAGTCAAAAGAAAAAAATTACTTCCCAATAAGTAATATCTCTAATGTTCAATAGCCTATAGCATAGCATACAATTCCAATTCATGGATACTATAGTTTTTCTTTGATTGGTTTAGTCTCTCTATGAAAAATGCAATGGGCTTATCTTTTGATGAAGTGTTAGTTGCTCGTTGCATCTACTAGGCCACATATACGAGACCCCGTATATGCTGTCATGTTGACGCGGCCTGGTATACACAGCCCTGTCAATGCAGCCCCATCGACACATCCTTACAAGGTGTGGGTAGATGGCTTGGTTTGATGGTGTGTCCCAGATGATGATACACTGCGCGTCCTCCAAGATGCTCATGAGGGCCCTTGTGGGGGCCACTATGTTGGACGCCACACTGCCATTAAGATCCTACTTGCAGGGCATTACTGGCCCACAATCTTCAAGGATGCAAAATGGTTTGCCTGCTCTTGTGAACAATGCCAGAGGGACAATGGGATGATGACACGGTTGGATGGACCTCAATAGTGGATCCAACCACTAGAGCCCTTCGACATCTGGGGTATTGACTTCATGGGGCCCATCACACCCCTGTCAAATAGAAAGGCATATATCATCGTAGTTGTGGACTACTACACAAAGTGGGTAGAAGTGGAAGCCTTCGTTGACTGTTCTTCAAATACCGCTGCACGATTTTTCCAACAAAAAATCCTTAACAGGTTTGGAGTGCCACATGCACTCATCTCAAATAATGGCACTCATTTCATGGGTGTCACTTTTCGAAAACTCATGCAACACTTAGGGGTCACACAAATTTACAACACCCTATCACCCCCAAGCCAACGGGCAGGCCAAAGTCACCAATAGGAAGATCACCATGATTCTTACCAACACCATCAACAAATATAGGAGGGATTGGAGCACCAAACTCAACAATGCCCTTTCGGCCTATCGCTCCACTTGGAAACTTCCTGTAGGGTATTCTCCCTATGAGCTAGTGTATGAAAAACTCCCAAAACTTCTAATCTAGGCAAAACTCTGGACACTATCCACAGCCAGTGGCTTAGGCCTTGACCTACCACTAGCACAACATGAACGAATGATTAACTTAAGTGTTCTAGATGAGAATTGATTAGTGGCCTTGTCCTCAAATGAGGTCCACAAGGCCTACAATAAAACATGACATGATCTTAGGATCCAAAAGGTCATGTTCAGACGTGGAGACAAGGTGTTATATTGGAACCCCTCACATGTATCTCAATCGACCAAGTTTCAAACACTGTGGGAGGGACCTTACATTGTCTCTGAAACCTTCCCATCTAGGGCCTTGCTTATCTGCAAACCTAAGGACCCCACCAGAATGTAGTTAGTCAACCAACAACAACTGAAACCTTTCCACGAACTTCACCTAACCAGTGCTACCACCTCATCATCACCTGGTCAGCCATGCTCCATTTTTCACATCTCCTCCTTTCCACCCAGTCGTGGGGGAGACCGTCATCCCTACTAATCCATTCCACTACACCCCTCATTATTTTCAAATTTTTGTTTTACACTTTTTTATTTTTCAACATCGTTCATACGTTTGTCAATTCTTGTTAATTATTTTTCCTTTCTTTAATTATTTTCTATTTCTTTGTGTGTGTTTTCTTTTCATGTGATTGTTAATGCATCATCTTATTATCATCAGGTGTTTGGCATAGATGGTTTTTGTTGTGATGGATCATGTACAATAGTCCACCTAGTTATCTGGATCCCACCCTTGCATTTTTTTTCCTTGGACTTTACATTTATTTTCAGCTCATAAAATCAGTAGTGAGTCCACGTCATCCACCCATTCACCCACACCATGGTTTTCCTTCTGATGGAAGCATGAAACCCCTTCAGTTAAAAACATTTCAATTAATGTGTGATTTTTGTAGTTCCTAGACTTGGGGATGACCCAACCATTGGAATCAGGTGTGACTTCAAGGGGAATGTGACATTCATCATCCTCTTTAGTTTCCCAAGTGGTCGATGTGTCCTTACGGATTTCCTACCACTCCACATTCTTTTCTCCAAGGAATCTCCTAGGCAATTCGGCCTTGCATGGTGTGATCCGCATAAAAAAAATCAAAATAAAAACAAAAGAATAAACATGAGGATTCAAAGCACACCCCTTGGTCTAATGCATGCAAAAAAGCATGGGTCTTTACATGGTGTGGTTCCCATGAATGCATGAAAACAAAAAAAAATCAAGTCATCGCTATGTGGGAATTCAAAGCACATCCCTTAGACTACCTCACATGGGCCACAAACATTAGTTATGGGACTTCCTTCATCCCCTCTAAGTTGGTCCCATTTCACTTCCTTCCTCTCACGTTTGCTGGAGTGGTGTTTCTCTATGGGTTCATATCTACCTACTCAGGGGATGGCCAGGGCTTTGTCTATTGCTACAATGTCACTGTATGTGGATGGTTTTGGGTCTAAACTCAGGAAAGGTTCTACTAGGTCACTTAACTAGAACTACACACTGGGTTTCATGTGACTAATGAATAGAATTTCCATTCTCTCGTCTCTCTCTGCACCCATTTCTCTCCGTAACTCACCTCACTACCTGTTTTATGTTTTGCAAGTTCATCGTGGTCTCCATGGACTTCTCATACCTTGGCAAGTTCACTTGGATGGGCATCTTAACTTACAATCACCATTTCTTAATCCCAAAGCCCATGGACCCTGGTATTAAGGATCTACAAAGGCTATTTAGGCTATCACCTGCTATGGGGAGGACCCACTTGTGTATTCTTGGTCTTGTTTGTTAATCCCCCATCCTTTTGATTTCGTGGTTGATCTTTTTCATGTTCCATCACTCGATTTCCTCCCTGTGGAGTTCTTTTTTCCCATTTTCTCCTAATTTTGACTCTTTTTCTAGCCCAAGTTACCTTCCTCGTGTCCTCAATCTCATTACCAGTCTCTTGCGCTCTTCATCCACCCCAATTTGGAAATTCAAATTCATCATTTTGGGCTTTCTCTGGGTTGGTCAATGCTAGTCAATGGGTGCACACCCCTGCATATACGGGGCCCCATATACATAGCCCCTTGTGTATACATGGCCACATATATGCGGCCCCATTGACATAGTGCCCAACCCCTATATATATGACCATTACGCTTTCATTTTTCATCATTTGAAGCAGAAATTGTAGGGAGATTTTGCCATTTTTTCTGCCCACCTCTTCCCTACACACCTACGTTCTATCGCGCATCCGCATCTACCGATCCTTGCCCTTTTAAGCAACTGAAGGTATGCTCTTAGTCATGGGGGGGGGGGGCGTGAATCCTATGTGTGATTAATTAATTAATTAGTTAGTTAATTAAGACTCGCACCTCTAAGGGATGAAACGAAAACAACGGTTTAGATCCTAACTTATCCCTTGTTGTTTTTCAGTTGTAACTCATGAATTAACACTTCGGGAGAATTAAAGGAATTCCTGTGCCAACAACATAACTTAGTCGAACTGAGAAGGTGTATAAGAACCATCTAGAGCTACTTATGCATAGTCTAATGGGTGGTTATGTTTGATTGCATATGGCACCCAAACCAAGGCACCCAAGGGGTGAAGGACCATCACAACCGAGGGACAAGTGTCCACGCATGGGAAGGGGAGGAGGCATGCAACAACCAGAGCATGTGGAGGGCTCTCATGCAACTAGCCCCCTCCATGAAGGACCTAATGTGGAATCTGTCCATCAGATTCCCAAAGAGAAGATTCCCAGTGAGCAATTGCAAGGGGATGAGACTCCGGGGATAGCATCATAGCTTGAGGTCACCCTGACCCAAGCCTGTCTAGATGCTATCAAGCCATGCGAGGTACAATGGATGGTCCTTCAAGAGCTAAAATTTGGACCATTCCTCGAGAATGCTCTAGAAGAAGTGAGGCTTCAACTGCAAAACTCTTTGATGTGGCCAATCATCACAACCAGTTGTGAATGGTACTTAGGAGAGACCTATCTCTTCTAGACGAATTGACAAATGAGGTCCAGAGTAAGAATCAAAGAAATTTATGTCTCTTACTCTTCAAAGGTGATAGCACAGGCTCTGGGGTTACCCGAGACCAGAGCAAACATGGTGAAGATTCTAAAATAAGCTGACCTAGAGGTAAAGGTAGAATGGACCAAATGGTGCTATGGGGTAGAGCACAAGGAATTTGGCTCTTTGACCACGATGGAAAGGGTGTACTCAAAGATTGCATCTTACCACTTGAACCCAACAGTAAGACCTAGAAAAATTATAGCCTTCTCTGCTTGCACGTGTGCCACCTTAAGTGGAAAATTCCCAATGAGTCTTCCACAATTGTTATTCTTGGAAATCGAAAAGAGGTTCGCTGAAATCGAATATGGAAGATGAGCTCTCCCCTTTCCCTACCTAATCAGGAAGTTGTGCAAACGGGTAGGGATTGCATGGTACTCCAATGATATAATCTAGCACATCCCAATTGCCTCTTAGTGAGAAATGATGAAGGAAAAAACTCCTGCCACCACACAGATAGAGGAGGAGTAGCAACCACCTCCACACCGGAGCAAGCAACAAGGCCAAGTTTTCAAACCATTGCTAAACATATCCATGTAATCCGACAAATGCTCTTAAGCCAACAAGAGCAATCAGGTAGAACTGGTGGAGGAAAAGACCCTTTGGTTTATTGCCCTACATTGAGCCACCTAGAGCAAGTGGCTCAGCTAGTTTGCTTGCTTGAAAGAGCAAGGCTAATGTTCTTCGTAGCTTGAATGCAAGTGCCTGCACAAGCAGATCCTAGTGTCTGAGAGGTAACAGTATCAACCCAACATTTATTTTCTGAAATTTCAGGGAATTTTGCTACCTTATTGGTATGCTTGGAAGATGGTGAAGGGGTGATAGTCCTAGTGATGCAGCACTAGGGACAAGAGGTTGTGGCTGAAGTGGTTGTTGACATAATTGCTACAGTTCTCAATGCACTGATAGTTCCTATACCAGATGTACATGGGTTTCAAGATGTACAGACGTCCGCCGGAACTTCACGTAGCAGGATAGATGCAGCCCAACATGAAGAACTATTGGATCGACTGGTGGGAACTGAGCAACCACTTCCAGATGTCTTTGACCTTCCAGACAACATCACTGCAACCTAGTTGGATCTGCTCTCGGCAAGGGGTAAGAGCCTCATTTTGGAAGGGCAACTTGAAACTACTCAAGCCACTTGTCAATGCTTGGCAATAGAAGTGGCCCAATTAAGAGCCCAACTTGCCGATCCAGCTCTCCTTGACCGTGAAATCACTAGAGATGAATATTTTCAATAGCTTTAGCTCAAACTTTAGATAGTTGAGGATGAGCGAGAGTTGGTGATCTTTGATCAATCCTTCGTAGATGTTCAAGCATATAGTTTAAACAAGGACTTGACAGAGGTTTGCCAGGAGAACGTTAGGTTGACAGTGGGGGTTGATTGCCTGCATAATGTTGGTGCGGAAAATGGGCACATGAAAAATTTTATCCACCAATAGCAGGAAGAGCTAGCCAGGGTGAATGTAGATGTAAGAAGGTTGGCAACCGAGAATCGAAATCTGTCCATGGAGGAGGTTCGGGCCTTGCTATTGAAATTACCACTTGGAAAAAAGAAGCCCTAAAATTTGAAAGAATGAAGAATCATTACAGGGACCAAGTGAGGTTGCAAAAGGAAGTTAATGAAAAGCATATTCAAGTTGCAAAAGCTAAAATGAACCAATCGCTCCAGCAACTCCGAGAGGGAGGCAATGTATGGCAACCTATCTTTGATGTGCTGAATGCCTATAATCAAGCTGAAATCAACCTCAAGGAGCTACAGATCGAAGAAATGATAGAATATATGGAGCTTTCCAACCTTTTTTATGCAAACTTGGCCATGCTCATAGCTAGGACACTACAGTTCGAATTGGAGAAACAAGTGGCCACCTCGTATTCCTTATATGAGGGCGATTTCCAGGTGCACAAAGTAATGAAGCAGAAATTGGAAATAGCCAACAAGGAAATCGAGGTCCTTCACACAAGCTTTGAAGGACAATGTGCAGTTGCAGAGAACTTGGCCTAATAAATGAATGACTACCAATAGTTTCAAGCATCAATTTGAGCATTCAACATCGAATGAAAGTAGTTTGAAGCCTAGTTTGTCAACCTGAAAGAACTCTTCTTGGCACTGCCATGTCCTTGGGAAATTCCAATTCCAGCACTTATTGGTGAAGCTGCCTGGATAGTAAATGATCCTAGAAGAAAAGAGGAAAAAATGAGGGCTCTCCTGGAGGCTTTTTGGTTGCCTCTAGAATTCACAGCTATTGTAGGGTTGGCATCATTCATGCCAATGCCGCCGCATGGGCCAAAGGTTGGTGAAGGTCCGTCGAAACCACTACCCCTAGGGATAGTGTGATCTTCTCCTATAATTTTTGCTTCCTTCTTCACGGTAGAGATTCCAAGACTAGTAAGGTGTTCAATTTTATTTTTGAACACCACATTTTTGTAACCTTTCCTTCTCTGTAACTCATGCACTTGGTAAAATCATTGTGTGTCATGTGTGTTGTAAATAATAGTCCATACCTTCCAAATTGTAAGAGGAACTCGAGGACACATTTTTACTCAGTCGTGGGGGTATGATGCAGTGTTAGTTGGTCACTACATCTACTAGTCTACGTATACGAGACCCCGTATACGTGGCCACATCGACGCAGCCCCATATATGCAGCCCCGTCGACGCATCCTTCCATGTGTCGACGTGGCCCCGTTTACACAACATCTTTTTTGGCCTATAAATAAGAGGGCCTTCTACTACATTGAGGTACCTTTTGTCAATTATAGTGAAGCTCTTGTAGTTTGTTCCTATAGGAGATAGAATATTTTCCAAGTGCCTGCAGCAGATGTAAGAAAAGTGATCGACTCTTTATTCGAGCATTGACATATCTGAGCCCATTGGCGTGATGGCAATAAAGACAAACTCTTCAAGCATTCCTTGCAACATTTGGATTTAGCCATTTTATGCATTCAATAGTTTAATATGTTTATGCTTTAATAATTCCTTAATTTTCTATTGTTATTAAGTTTAATTGCTATCACTTATTCGTAGTTCATAGAAACCATAAGCATGACCATCTTGAATGCTAAACCCAACACTTGGTAAACCTAGTGACGCTTAACATCTGGTAACCCAGTAGTGGTTAGGGGATGCTCATAACATGATCGGCAGATGGGTAGTAGATACTTATGCTAGGATTAGTTAGGATACAAGTTAGGATAGTTATAGATTAGATAATAGCTTATTCCTTATCTTTCATACCTTAATTAGATGCCAAAAGATAAAGTAAAAAGCTATAAAAATCAATTTTCTCAATCTTACTTAACCATCGGCACTAGAACATCACAAGTGAGATTGGGAAGACGACGACTGTTCTAACCCAAGGTTTTACTTGTTAGGGTCTGGTGTATGTTAAGTGCTTACAGTCTATGAAATTCGACCAAGTCACGTGTGAATGCCCATGATTCGTATGGTTGGGCGTAGGGGTACCTAGCCACTCATCACCTTCTTAGAATAAAACTCCATCAATTGGAAGTTCATATGAATCCACCTTCACATCAAAAAGTTTAGAAAAGTGTGCAATGGAAAGCATTGGAGCACTACAGATTTTTACTTTTGAGGCCTGAAATGATTTCTCTCACTTATCAAACTATAAAAATTTATACTTTCATTTAAATAAAAAATATTTTTTCATGCAAGAGAATTGAAATATCTAATAAATCTCCTATGAAAAATAGCTAGCTTAAGAAAACATCTTACCTATCTAACATTGTTTGGTAATGACCAATTTGTAATTGCCTTAATTTTACTAGGATCTATATTCACTTGCTTTTTAGAGATAAAATGATCAAAATATATAATTTTTCTTCTGAAAAATTGATATTTCCTCACATTTATCTTTACTTGAGCATCCTATAGTTTAAAGAATGCTTGCGTCAAATGTTGTACATGCCTACCCTTTTTGGAATTGTAAATAAGTATATCATTAAAAAATAAATTAATTGTCTCAACACCTCATTCATTACTCATAGAAAAGTAGCAAGAGCATTGGTTAGTTCAAATGGCATGAAAAAGCACTCATACAATTCACATGGAGTTCTGAAAGTAGTTTTCACTCATCCCTTGGTCTAATCATTATTTGATGATAATCACTCTTCAAATCAATATTGGAAAATCCTTTAGCATTATGAAGGACATTAAGAATGTCAACCATCTTAGGAATAGGAAAATGATATTTGAAGGTTATCCTATTAACAATGCTAGAACCAATGCACATCCTCATCTCATCAATGTCTTTCCTAGGAACTAGCATTGTTGATACAACACAAGGAAATATTGACTCCTTAATAATGGAACCATTTGAGAGCAATTCACTAACTTGTATTTGAAGCTCCTTCCTTTCATGTGAAGTCATTTGGTAGGCTATTTTATTTTGTATGGTTTCCCCTTCTATGAAATCAATTTGATACTAAATAGAACTCATAGGAGAAAGCCCTTGTAGTGCATCCTTGAATACATCAGCAAATTCTTGTACTAAAGGTTGGACTACTACTAGAAGTTTACTGGGTTGCTCCTTTTTACATGTTGCAATTGTTCATACAATGATAATTTTATGCCTAGATTATTTATGAAATTTTAAATATTCTTCTCACTTAATAAAATCAAAGTTGACTTATTAGAAAAGTTTCTCTTAGACTGATATAATTACATGGAAATAAATTTATGAATTTCATCTACCCTAAACATAGATCAAAGATTTTTGTTCCTATTAAAAGTAGCCTTATTATCAAATTTCACACTCTAACAAGAATTACATCATCAAAATCAATTGAGGAAATATCACAAGATTTCTTATCATGATAAGAATTAATTCTAAAAGATAAAATACATTTCTCCTATACTTTTTGATAATGATCTCTAAAAAGTGAATGAACTTTATAGAGCCTTAGATGGGGAAATTTGAATAGGCCTAATCTTTGAACAATCTCGGTAGAGGTTAGAATTTCTTGTATTTATCAGAAATTAAATATGAATCCATTCCCTACTATATAAGCATCTCAACTTGATTCTAAATAGGATTTTTATATTAGAATCATAAATATTGACATTTCCCATGAAAGTACAAGAAATAAATTGATTGATATCTTTAATCATAGATACATTAGGGTTACCATCACTTGTAGAGGCTGAAGAATGCTTCCCTATTGTTTGAAGTTTCTTCCCTTTGGAGGATTTAGGATTCTTAAATTCTTATTGTGTCTAACCCATTTCTCTACAATTAAAAAATTGAATCTTATCAATACCTTTCCCATTTAATGAATTATTCTTGGATAAATTGTTAGAGCCATTATGTGTTTTCCTTGAAATTCTTTTTCTTTGATTCCTTTTTACCATTGGAATATTTGGGAATTCAATTTATTAGATCATATTCTTGAAACTCCTTCTTAGCTTTGAGAGATAATTCAAATCCCTCATCTAAAATTTGGGATCCATAGAACGTAACCTCTTATTAATACTATCACTTAAGTTTAGTTGTAAAATTTTAGGCTTGTTCTTACTTAGATGATTACGTCTTTGCTTGATTGAATACGATGAAAACTTCCATGTATTAGTCCTGAACATTTTTTTTCTTCTTGTCCTAAACATTTGGGCCCTTGGATTTCTTCTTGTATCTATTACAACTTATTAAAATGTTATTACATCAAATATTGCATAGGTCACCAATCATTAACGAATGAGGAATGGTTGACCACATAAGCATGGCTTTCTCCTTTTCACCAAATTTGTATCATACCCTTCAATTTGATTTTAACATACAAAAATATTTTTTTCTAATGAATATATTTATTTTTTGAATACTTAATTATAGTCTTGAGTCAAAAATTAAAGGAATAAGTACCTTCCATTCCATTAAGGATATTGACCTCAACATGTGTCATCCCTATAGCATGTTTTAAGGTCTTGGTAAGAGTGATTGTAATTTTTTTCTAATTTATTCTTGTTATGTAAAAGTAGGACTAATATTCCTTCCACTTGAAATACTTAACCTTTTGGCTAATGCAAAAATCTTGAAGAATAATAGACTTTCTCCTCTCTAGCTTTGATCTTATCCTCAAAGTATTTAAGATTAATGAGGATATCATCTTTCAAATTAAGCATGGAATGATGACCATTGAAGGAAGAAATGCTAGACTTTACATCTTTCTTAGATATTATTAAAGATGATTTCTTTTTCTCCTTATCTCATTCTAGCTTTACATGTTTCTAAAAAGGTAATTGAAAAATCCTCTTCATCTATTCCATGTCATTGGCAAGCAATATAATTTTCTTCTTTTTGGATGTCATGATGAAATTTGACCAACATTTAAAATATTTACAATAGAAAATTAAAAATGTACAAACTATGGAAATACCCAAAATAAATTTTAGACTACGCATAAAATATTAGAGATACCATAAACTAGTTTTACTATGTATGAAGCAAAATGAAGAAACCCCTAGTTGAATCAAGTTAATGAGAGGAAAAAATTAGTGAAATTATCAAAAACCAATTTAATTAATCTTAACTATAAGAAAAAACAATTTTTTGAAATCCTAGTAAGATTAGGAGAGAATAAAACATAACCTATAATTGTTATAGAATAAAAGGATGAGAGTAAAATGAAAATTATTGAACTCATGTATGAAAGTGAGAAGACTACATTTCCATGACTAAAATATTCTAAGAACTAAATGCTCTAATAGCAATTTGGTATAGAAACCAAGCATAAAAGGTACCAATTTCCTTAAAAATGAACTTTTATAAAATCAAAATAGAATAAAGCATATATAAAATCAAAAATGAACTTTTATGAAATTTGGTTTTAAGTAATTTTGAGCATCACCATTTTTAAGCATTATCATTTTTTTTGGCCTTCTTGCACTTGTGCAATGAAAATCCTACAAATACATTGATCTTGAGCCTCTTGAATCCTCGAACTTCTCTCTTTCTTCTCCTAATATCATAGCATTATCTTAAGTATGCTATGTTAAATACACTAAAACTAGTTTTCCTTTTTAAATTTACAAAAATTATTTTTACATTTACAATTTATTTTAGTCTTTCTTATTTTTGTACTTATATTACTACCTAAGTTACATTTATGATATTACTCTTTTGCATTTATGCTACATCACATTCACTCTATTGCAATGTTCATGCTACATGTAATTCTCATTTACACTATTAAAGCCTATGCTACATTTACCCAATACCTCAATTCTATGTTGTTTATGCCTTTTTTGTTAACCATTTTACCTGATAACATCATTGAGATGGCCAATAACCAAGAATCTACTTGTATCTATGACCTAAAAGACCTAGATATATTGGAGTGTAGATAGTTCCTTAGGTGTCTAGGACACAACCTAGCACATACCAATATTAGTAAGAAACATTATAACTTCATGTATGCAAAAATATAGGATGATCTATGAATTTTGCATAAGAAGTTAGAATCTAGGCATCAATACGATCTAATTAATAGGAATAGGAAAGAATATATCCCTTCCCATTATGATCATATTGAACTATTAAAACTATATGTATACATGCTAGCCTAGTTGATGGATGTTGAAGATGAAATCATGGCAAGTAATGAAGCTAGTCTAGGACAAGACCAAGAAGCCCAAGATGAGTTTGCAGGCTATTATGAGACCAATACCCATCTAGAGCATCTCTCACAAAGACTAATCCTAAAATCATTTATGACCAACCCACTTAATTTCATTTTGATGATAAACTAAGTACCTTCTAAAACCTCCTTAAATCGAGCCTCACAACCTACTTCATTATTTGTCTCTATGTTCACATTGACACCTTTTACCATGATGTCCTAACCTTCACTAGTGGTTTCTTTCATGCCACCTCCTTTTATCATCTCAAAAAATACTTCCTCAAGAAATGAAGTTTTGAAAGCTTTTCTTACCTTCTTTATTTTCTTCATTTCTCAAGATTTAGTACAAACATCATTTTCCATGTTCAACCCTCCAACAATAACTACACTATCTCTTTAGTTCACACCGTTGTCCATTACATAGCCACAAAGCATGAAACCATTGATGTAATCCTTAGGAACCCCACAAGACCTCAATCAAGTGTTCTAGATGATCCAAGTCCTTGATAAGGAGTTTTATAAGCTCAAGGATAACATAACCCAAATGGTTAAAGTGATGAACTACTATCAAGATGACCCCATCAAGCTTGTCATCCCACAAATAACATTACCTATAGGCATCCCTGTTTCCCACTTTACCAAGTATAAAAGTGAAGGTGATCCTAATGCATACCTTATAACCTTTCATTTTGGATGTATTCTATTAAAATCTTGACCTCTCATAGTGCTACAAATCTTTCCTATGTTCTTGTTAAGAAAAGCCTTAGACCAGTATTAAACCTTACTAAGAGGTTTTGTCTCCTTCCTTGATCACTTAATTACCTAGTTTGTTAATTAATTCAAATACAACTTAAGACCTAATACAACACTAGACCAACTCATGAAGGTAAAACAAGAACCACTTGAACTAGTTCAAAAGTTCATTCCAAGATGGAATGCAACACTCAATGAGATTCTAGAGTTCATATTTGAAACTCATCTCTTAGTCATCTTCAAGAGAGTGGTTAATGACTTCATTAAGTTAAAATTATATTACCTAGATTCATGATCACTTATTCAAGAATTTTCCTAAATAAAAAACATAGAGAAGGCCAAAGATGCCAGTAATGATCTAGCTTACATAGCCTATGAAAATCAACATGCAACTATGAGCACTCTAGAAAAAGATGAAAAGCTAATAGAGGAACAAAAGACATCAAAGTCAAAATCTCCTACTATCACATCTAAACCATTGGCTTCAAGTACTTTAGTTCCTCTAATCCTTTCAAAACAAACTTTAGATGCAAAACTAGGTTTAAGTACACTATATTACCAATGAAGCCTTCTACACTACTTGACTAATTAAATAAAGATAGTCATATCCAACATAAGAAATTATTGGAGAACTCTCACAAGAGACACAATTTTCCTTGTGAGATCTCTAAATATCCAATAGTAGCAACCAAAGACAATCCATAAATGCTAACATAGTTATACTTAAATCAATTCTACCACTATCAACAAATTCCTAGCCACAATACATATTTTTGCTTAGCCTTGAAGGATGATCTTTTGAAAATGATCAATATTAGAAAATTAGTCCTAAATTCATCTAATTATATGAAACCTCAAAATCAACTAATGAAAGTGTACAAAGATGCCCTTAATGCTAGTAATGATGCTTACATGATATCCATACTTAATATTCTCAATAAGCCTAAACCTGTTAGGGAGTCATTTTTTATTAAAGTACCCTCTTGTAATGACGAAACTTCAACTTCATGAAGTGTGAGAGCACCTTTCATTGTAAGGGTACCACCACTTATAACTCCTAGAGAGCCATTTTTCATAAGAGTTCCTTCACACTCTACCAACAAGCCTGTAATAATTGTTGACTAGTATTCACCAGTAGTAGCTAATGCATTGACTTCAACTTTGTTAAACAATAAGAAATCATCATCTAAGCAATATAAATCATTAGCTTATAAGCTTAAAGCCAAGGAGAGTAGCCAAAATTTTTTTTGAATGGAAGTAGATCCACCGAAGCCTATCCCAATCTCAAACATACCTATAGATCCTACTACCCAAACCACATAAACTAGCTAGCCCAGAAAAAACAAATCATAAGCAAGATAGAAGAAAGAGGCCTAAATAGCATATGCTTAAACATGAAGTCAAAATTCTAGAAAATATTGATGAAGTCAAAGCCACTAATTCAAAACAATTACAAGCCAATGACAAAGACTTCCTCACCATTATGAAGCATGTAAAACTTTTTCTAAAATTGAAGAACACTTCATTAAGCTTTTATGAGCTGGTTATGACTTTCCTACTCATTCTAAATTACTTTTCAAAATGTTGAGATCAATTCCTATAAGTGAAGACATGTTTACTAGTGTCATGACCCGATTCCCAATTGATGCTACTGCATAATAAAGATGGTGCCTTTTCATAAGAAGTGTTATGGTTATTGTAACAAGACTTGAAAGGGTAGTTGTAATTGAGACAAAAAATAATGGAAATGTCTGTCAATGTGACCTTTGGAGGTTTGACCTAAGGCATTTAAACTTAGGTTTAGAGGTCATTCTAGGAATGGAGTGATGGAGCTAGTATAGGCAAAACACAGGAGCTAGGTGAAGTAGGATAGGAAGGGGACTGACCATCACTTTTGGCTGGGTTATAGGACTAGCCATGGTGGAAAGCTGGATTACCTCTGAGGGATAGATGTCAAAGGATTAAAATCCTAAGGAATACTCTAAGAGCATAATCTAGATACTTTATTCCATATTAATAAAGCATTCTTTTTTTCTCTTTCTACACTTTCTTTGTTATTTCATTTACACATAATGTTGAATGTTACATATATTTGATGTTTGGTATATTGTCTTCTTACACATAATGTCTAATATACATATATTTGACATTTTTTATTACATCCAAGGATGGGATTCCATAATTGGTATTGAAGAAAACCACAACCCAAGGGCCATTCAAAACCATGGACCCAGTACAACATGAACCTGATGATGAACCATGAAGTTACAACATAAGGAAATCCATTGATCATCAGAATGCCATATATTTGATGTACGCCTAAATATACCTTTCCATTTATTTCATGAACAATGGATTAGGCATTCACAAAAGACATAAATCCCACCAACCAATAAAATTCTTTCATAGATATCATTCACTGATTAGATTATGTCTCATTAAGATTTATCAATTGCATGAGATGTTGGTAAGACAAAGATACACAAGTCTATGTAACTCTTACCCATATTAATACTATAAATATTAATTGATTAAGGTCATTATTAATTTTCCCAAAAAAGCTACTAACCATGACCTAAATTAATTTTGTGTGTTGAAGCTCACTATCCTAGGTAACTTAGGGTCATACTCAGAGTCATCTATAAGTCATTATGTCTTACATACATCAACTTAGTAATGTTTTTCTTGGTAAGATAAGCTAGTCAAATCTTTTAAAATCTTTAAAATTCAACTTTACTTTTGAACCATAAGACTATGTCCAATGCATAGTAATCATTGAGATGATTCCAATAGTACAAATTTCATCTCGATTGAAGTTACAATTTGAGAGATATTACTATTTTAAGTTTCTCATTATGCATGTATTAAAATTATATTTAAATATAAATTACTAAATTATTAAATTATTATTTTAAAAAAATTAATTCAAGACTCATAGCCCTATAAGGCTAGTGCCACCCTATGTAGGACTACACTGGCCTTGCAAGGGTAGTGCAGCCTTGCCTAGGACCACACTAGCCTTGTGATGGTAGCACCACCCTTATTTTGAGGGTTGTGCCCTATAATACATTGTTGTCCACCATTCTTCCCAACACCAATCAAGCACAATGCTAATCCATCCCTACCACTATACACCAGCTGCCATGTGTGCCTTGTCATTCCACAACCATGCTACACACTACCCTACCCAGCACTTAGTTACTGCCTTCTACTCTAACATTGAAGACATCATGGATCATAGGCATCCTTGGTGCTCTATGGATACCATTGATGTCATGGATCATAGGAACCCCTAGTGCTCCATGGGCACTAATGGCTTTACCAATCATAGGCATCCCTAGTGCTCAATGGGCATAGACAACACCATCAATGATAGGCATCCTTGGCACTCCATAGACACCATTGATGCCATGGATCACAAGCACCCATGGCATTCCATGAGCACCAAAAACATTACCAATCATAGGCATCCATGGCACTCCATGGGCACCAATAGCATCACCAATAATAGGCACCCCTGGTGCTTTGATGGCACCAATGGCACTGCCGATCATAGGCACCCATGGTGCTTTGCAAGTACCGATGACATCACTAATCATAGGTACCCCTAGTGCTCCATGGCAACTAATGGCCCCATTGATCATAGACACCCTTGATACCCTCTAATTCCATTGATCACATGAACAAAATTGCCTCATTGTGTGGGCTATGTTGGTTATTGTGAGGGTCACACAAACCCTTGCATGGATCATGTAGGGCTTGCTTGAACCACACCCATCTATCATTAGCTGCATAGATCCCATTTTGGATTGCACAAGCCCGACAAAGGGTCATGAAACCCATGAGAAGGGTTGTACAAGGCCTATGAAGGGCCATGCAAACCTAGGAAATGGTTGCACAAGCCCTAAGATGGCTTGTGTAGGCTCTAAAAGGGGCCACACAAGCCCTAGAAAAGAGGCCACATAGGTTTAGGCCATGTTTCCTAGCACAACCTCCTCCCCTCCATAGAATTTTACCACCACTACACTCTCAACATGTCACCCAACCACCCAGCACTTAGCACCATCGCCTTGCACCACCCAAGCCACCATGGCTATTACCATCACCCTACACCTACCATCATTTTGGCCCTAACGGTAATGGAAACATTTTTTTCAAATGACAAAAGTACGAAAATTTTCATTAATTGATGGAAAATTTAGAATATCCATCGTCAAACATACTTGAAAATAAGAACATGCAAAGCTAATTTTTAAAAATATAATTTGATTCCCTACTAGCTATGAGGATAAAAGCTCCGTAATTAAGTGTACTCATTCTAGTGTAGTATAGGGATGAATGACCTCTTGGGAAGTCTCATCTTTCACACCAAAGTTCCTTGACCTTAGAAGCCATAACTTTTGATTTTAGAAGCCTTTTGTGATAAAAAAAGAGTCATTTTCAATAGATTTTAACCTTCCAGAAATAATGGTAAAGTTAGATCCATCCCACAGAATTAGTTAGATCCATCCCATAGAATCCTAAAAAATAGCTTTTATCCTTTGCCCAATATAGTGCTTGGAGACCCTCAAAAATTTAATTTTTAGTGTAACTTGAGCATATGATGTCCATTTTCAACATTTTTCACCCTTATGAACTCAATGGTGAGGTTATATTTATCATCCAGTTACCCAAAAATTCAATGATATTATGGAACTATGCCTTAAAATTTGATAACATAAGGATAACTAATTAAGCCTTATTGGGAAAATAGCCTTTATATATAACCTTAAGATCCCTATGGCATGTCCTTAGTTACAATGCTAGAGTGAGTGTCTTAAGGGTGGTAGAAAGGATAGTAAGATTTTTAGATAATGCTGTTAATATTACTAAAACTAGATAATGTAGTTAAATATTACCAAATTAGTTAAATAATGTATCAGTATCAAGTTGATTATTAGATAATTAATTAGTTTTTGTATTAGTTGAGAAGCAGTTGATGAAATAGAATGGTGTTCAAGATGTATATCAATTCACCTTGTAATCAAAACATATGGCAAAACAACATGGAGAGTCATAATCTCATTTCCACAAGATGTATGATACAAATGAAAATAAATGATGCAAAGGATAACCCAAGAATGAGAATGAAAGTTACAACATACTATGTGCTTACAAGATTCTTAGCGAGTGAGGAGCAACATCTGTTATGTCTACCATGGGTCTTGGATTAGCATGAATATTGATATCCATGCATTTTAGAAAAGTTACAAGATTTGGATGTTGATGTTTTATGCCTACAATAAGTCTTACCATGGGAGTTTCAATAACAATTCCAATCAAACTTGAAAAATATGGGATACAAAGGTATTTATAAGCAAAAAGGTTCTTGTGAAAGTTCTTCTTTTGAGCCATATAGAGTAGCCTATTACAAAAATGACAACATGGATGGTTGTGTAATCTTTTATAAAGAAGAAAAGTTTGAATTAGTACAAAGATTTCAATGGAGTTTAGAAAATATGATTTTTTAAATTTTAAAACTTCAAATCATGGAAAAGAAAGAATAGTTAAGATTTTAAAAAAATCACATAGGCTTGGTGGTGATTCTAAAAGTTCATTTATCAGGAAGATGTGTATGTATAGTCAACATACATTTAATTGCCAAATCAAGATGTCTAGATATTAGACTATGTTAAGGAGCATACTTGAATAAGAAAATAGAGCAAATTTTGAAGAATATGTTATTCCTAAGCTATATTGATCTAGTTCCATTTATTCCTTGTGGAGACTTCAATGCAAAAGTTGGAAGTCATGTTTATCAATTCTTAAAATATGGATATGTAAAAGAATCTTTGGAAGATGAACCTAATTTGAAGAAGATATTTCCATCAATTCAACATGAAATTCAATTGGCTAGTGCATATTCTACTTATTTTGAATCTTCAAAAGATAAATTAGATTGCAAAATTCAAGAATAGATGATGTTCATGGATAGTGCCCATCATGAACCATAGTTTACTAATTACTCTGCTATGATTAATATGGATGTGTCAAAAAAATTCTTCATTGAAATCCAAGATTATATTTGGTATGATTCTTGATTCTTCCAAGTTACCAAATTACTAGAGTTAATTTCTAAAGAAGTTAAGAAGAATCAAGATCAAGCCTTGCCATCCCATACATGACCATCCAATAATATACCACTTATGGGAGAATTACAGTTACTTCCATCAATTCATAAGGTTGATTAAGATCAGGAAGTATCTCATCCTTAATTTTGATAAATATTATTATTTTATTCATTATTAATTTATATTTTAATTAGATAAGTAAAATATCTAAAGTAGTGAAAGTTGGAAATAAAGGATTTTCCCTACCTTCACTTGGGTAACCAAATACGAGTTGCACTTTGTGTGGCCATGGTTAGCATTGGTGATTGGTGGTTTGTAGATCTTTAATTCACATCTTGTGATTATCTTAGAAAATGAAGTAAGTATCAAGGAAGTAATATTTAATCTTCCATATATTTTTCTCACATATATCTTATTTGTAGAATAAGCAAGAAACAACTTCAAGTTCAAAGAAGAAATTAAATTACTAGAGCATGGGAGCATAATAGAAGCACTGGAGATAGAAAAAGATAGTGAACGTGGACTCATTCAAGGATGAAAAAAACCTAAGGTGGGTATACTATCACATCCCCATTCCTAAATGATGCTACTACATAATAAAGATGGTTCCTCTTCATAACATGTGTTATGATTATTGTAACAATACTCGAAAGAATAGTTGTAATTGAGACTCAAAAGGGTGCATTGTAGTAACAGATGTGTCTCTCAAGGTGAATTTTGAGGGTTTGACCTAAGGCATTTATTCCTAGGCTTAGTGTTGGCACATTTTGGCCATTTCATGGAATATGTTGACATGGTTAAAATTGGTTAAGAGTTTTTTGGAGAAGTGGCAAAAAGTTCAGTTCGAGAGGAAAAGGAATAAGTTAACAACAACATTCTTTTAATTTAAGAAAAAGAATATAGGAGAACCATTCCTATAGTAAGCTTATATAAATATATTATGATACACTGGACTTTATGGATGAATATCCTGATATCTCAATGCCTGCTTTCCATCTCTATCACAACTAACCAAAGTCTAGCGGGATTATGGAGGAAGTCCAATTTTTATATCATTCATATGGTATGAATATGTAGAAAATCAAAGAGCATCCCAATTAAATTTTTTTTATATCCATTTTATTTCGGGAAGCATATCTTTGCAACAATGCAAATTTGACAGTCCGGTGGAGGGTAAAGTTGTTTTTCCCGTAAATCGTCTAAAATTTCATGGCTATAGTAAACTTCCATGCTCAAAAGATTTCCACATGGCCATCAAGTTTATATTTGCACTGATTAAGAAGGGAAATTAATGTAAGAAATATAAGCATGCAGAGGTAAACAAAATAGAAAAACTGAAATAGTGACATCTGTGAAGTAATAGTTTTCCGCATTCAGTCGTTGCATCAATGGTAGCTACTGTATCAGTGCTGGAAAGCTAGAGAAAGACAAGAAGAAAAAACAAAATAAAGCCAGGCAGGTAGTAGGAGTGACAAATTCAATGATCACATAGTGCTTATCGTGGCACAGCTGGGCACAAAAAAAATGCCATCACCATGGGCATGGCCAAGTTCTTGGGCGACGAAACCCCCTTTGCCATGAGGGCCGGCAGTGAGAGATGAGAAAAATTGAAACCCTCATCCACACATATCATACATAGAAACAGAGTCATGTTTCATTGAAACCCCAATCTCATTACCATGTTTTCTTACTCCTGTTGATAATATCAGGGCATCTCAATCAAATTAAACTACCCCCTTCTCCAGCATATCACATGCCCCTTATGATCAGAAGATGACCACCACTGCTGTTGCATCAGCGAGCTCTTATTCTACACGAAGGTTCGTGACATGCAACTGAGTAGTGATTGCATCATCATCGCACCATCAAACCCTACTAACCTTTGCGCTATTTCAGGAATTTCATCAACAATGCATGGGAATACATTTTGGTTCTTGTGTTTTGGTTCTGTCTCATTGCTTGAACAGCTTCCCAATGTGCAGATTCGAAGGGGCGTAACAACTCTCAGTTATCACTGGATGATTTTCCAAAGGGTTTTGATGCAGATACCATTATTAGAACCGCTTCGATTAAAATGCATTCCAAATGTAGGGATATGTACGAAGTTAGGAAACTTCTTCCAGAGAAGACTTCGCAATGGTGAACCTGCAAATAACCTTATCAAAAATAGCAGCAGTGCCCTACGCCGAAACATTTGTTATCACCATACCAATCCACTGAATGTGGCAATAGAGACATGAAGGCATAATAAGATAGGTGTACAATCGAATCAACAGAACCAAGAGATGTTTTAGTCGATGCCGATAAATCAAAGTTGCAGTTTATTCATTGTTGAAAACAAATATAAAACCTGAATGCGTGAAATTGGAGTTACAGAAATAAAATTTCAATTTCACATGGTCTAGTGGTAAAAAGATAATTTCAGCAATTTCTCACATATGATAATGGTATGGAGCCCTTATTAAAGACCTATTGTTAATTTAATTATCCCGAGTGAATTACTAAGGATTTATACACAATGGGAAATTAAAAATCCTAATATAAAAATTGAATGAAGCTCTCATAAGATTGAGGTCTTGAATTTATTTTTCAAAAATTATTATATAGGTTGTTGCCTATAAAATATTTGTAATATTTAAAAATGTCAATGTTAGCATAATTTCCTCCTAATTTTTTGTATAACTTCCTAACTAGATTGGCAAGAAATATCTCCTAACTAGTTGGGTAAGTTATAACCTCCTTTCATGGGAGAAAAGTTAGCTAAGATATTTTGAAATATTTAACTACCTTTTGAACCCTATAAAAAGGCTTCAGGGGTAAGAGAAAGAAGGACTATTGGGAGACTACTAGCTCTCACTTGGAGACACACTTTGGAGCTCTGGAAGAGCATTGTAAAGAAGAAATTGTGAAAGATTGTTTATAAGATGACTTGCTAAAGAAAGGATTTCAGCCTCTTTTTCATAGTCCTGTGAGTTATGCTTATTTTTTTATTTTGTTTAGATTGTTTAGCTAGTGGTTTAGATAGTATCATGCTTGGCAAGTAATTTTGGGATTTTTAGATTGATCTTATTGTTCTTGTTGCACGATAAAAATTTCTATTAAAATTTTTCCATAGAAGTGCTTGTGTTTAAAAGCCTTAAAAGCATTTTAGTAGTGAATTTGATTATTGTGCAATGTATAAAAAATGCTATTGAGATTGTTGTAAGAGAGCCTCTACTTGTAGTCATGCCATTGAATGATTCAATAGTCAAGAGGGTTCAGAAAATATTTGGTATTTTGATAGGACTAGAATAGCTTCTTTTATCTTTAAAGTGAATCTCTGTGGTATTTCAATCAAAAATTNGAGGTCTTAACACAAATCTGCTTTCTTTTCTGTCTATTTCCATTGAATCTTGCTCTATTTCTAATTTTCTTGTGGAACTATCTCTTTCTCTAGGGAAAATTAGAAGTAGATTCATGGAGTTGTGCTCAAATGTTTTTGCAAAATTTTATTTTTTACAAGTAAGTATTATAAGAACCGCATAGACTAGGCAATTGAACAAAATAGGAACTCTCAGTAACTCACAGTACTTGGCAAAGTTGGTTGAATCTCTTTAAGATAAGTTATTTGTAGTTTACAAACAACACAATCGTTTCATATTTCACAACAGCACACCGCAACAGCACACACACATATAAAAATTAACTACTGAGTCTATTTGGAGGTATCTGGGCCTTGGTGTTGCCAGAGACCAGCAAGCACCTAAATCCTGTTCAAGGACACTCATTGGTGGTCATGTCCCAAATGATCATCAACACTTAGAGTTTGTGCCAAGCATGGAGTGGTAGAGCTAGTATAGGCATGTCACATGAGCTATGTGAAGCAAGACAAGAAGCGGATTAGCCATTCCTTCTAGTTAAGTTATATGCCTAATCGTGGTGGCAGTGCTAGATTACTTCTAAGGAATAGATGTTGAAGGAAGAAAACCCCAAGGAACACTCTTAGACCATGATTCAAATACTCTATTCTATATCAATAAAGTATTTTTTCCTTTTATCTTTCTACACTCTCTCTAATATTTCCTTTATTCATAATGTTGAATGTTACATATATTTGACATTTGGTATATTTTCTTGTTATGCATAATGTCTAATATAACATATATTTGACATTTGCCATGACATCCAAGGACAGGATGTCATAACTAGTGACGAGTCCATCCATTTTTTCATCATGTCATCTCCACTCAAGGAAGAACTAAAATAAGCCACATTAATATTTAAAGATAGTGAATTTAAAATCAATCCACAAAGTGGTGAAGTGTTACATGTTCCTCTTTTCATCACCATATGATTAGGCTAATACAAAGTCATCTACCATTCTAAGAGAATACTAATAATTCATCTTAAATGAACTTTTACCATTTTTTGATATGAGAAGAGTTATTGTACCTAAATTTATCATAAGCTAAGATATTTTTTCATCTATTTGGCGAATATTCACAAATACATCTAAAAATAGTTAGCAATGATTTATCCACAACTTTTCTTCCATGAATTTATGAATGATAAACACTTGGAAAGAATAACTTGGTAACTAATAAATTACATAATAACCTTGAAAAGTAACTTCTGAATCATACATCTCTATCACTTACAATGTTTAAATGAATTGCATGTAATCTAACAACATGAAACAAATGAGCTACGTGATTTACTTCATTACTCAATTTACAAGGAATGAAATCTAAGATTTTAGAAAAGTTATCCAGTACAACAAAATAAAATCATTTTTAAAGAGCGTCTTTGGGATACCACATAAAAAATGCATATAATACTCTGCCATGGAGCATGAAAAATGGGAAAATCTAAATAGTAACTAGAAATAAATTTTTCTATGAATTTTGGTTAAATATGAAACTTTTTAATAAATTTATTTATATCATTTTTCATACCTAGCTAGATGAATCTTATTTGGAATAAGCTAATAAATTTTTATCTTTCCTGTATATCTAACCATAACACAAGTATACTTCTTATGTAAAATTCTTAACTTGAAATCATAATTTCAAATACGTACCTTACCATTATTGAAGAGAAGTTTATGTTATAGATTATATTCTATTAAGCCATCCACTCTACTAATTAATAAACCATTAAGATGCTTCCAAATCTCACCAAAGTTAAAATAATCTATATACAAAGAAGTAAATGCCTTAATACCCTATGCTTGTGCACATGATATGAGTTACCACATGAATCCTAGAGCATCTACTACCATATTACGTTTTCAAATTCTACACTTCAACAAAAAATGAAACTCTTAGAGGTATTCTATTGATTTCATATTCTTAGTAGTTAACTTATTTTATGAATTTAAGAATTACAATGAATTATGATCACTAAAAAGTGAAAATTTATTTCCCAACAAGTAATGTCTCCAATGTTTAATAGCATGAAGTATAGGATATAATACCCTTTCATAGATACTATTTTTTTACTGTAACTCATTTAGCTTCCTTGACAAAAATGTAATGGACTTACCTTATTGGAATAAAACACAACCAACTAAAACTCCACTTGCATCTACCTCTACTTTAGAAAGTTTAGAAAATTTTCAAATGACAAGCTTTGGAGCACTACAATGTTTTTTCTTTTAACATATGGAATGATTTATCTTACTCATTACTCCACATAAAATTTTTACTTTCCTTCAAACAAGAAAGCATTGATCATGAAATAGAATTGAAATGTCCAATAAATCTCATATAAAAACTATATAATCCAAGGAAAGATCTCACCTCTCTAACATTCTTAACCAAAGATCATTTTCTTTTGTCTTCATCTTACTAGGCTCTATCTTTACTTTGTTTCTGTAGATAATAGGACCTAAATACACAATTTTTCTTCTAATAAAGTGACATTTAAAAAAAAATATTTTTTTTCAAATGTTTTAAATGCTCACCATAATTGGAATCATAAACAATAATATCATCCAAAAATACAATGGAACATTTACCAATAAATTCTCTTAGCATATCTTGCATTAACTTTATAAAAGTAGTAGGAACATTAGTTATCCTAAATAGCATGACTAATCACTCATACAACCCATCTAGAGTTTTGAAAGTAAATTTTCACTTATTTCCTAGGTATAATTCTTATTTTAATTTAACAACTATTTAAATCAATATTGAAAAAGATTTCAACATTAGCAAGAACATTAACAATTTCATATATACAATGAATACATAATTGGTACTTGATGTTTATCCTTCTAACAACCATATAATCAATATACATCTTCCTCTCATTGATTATTTTCATGGAACCTAATACTATTGGTACAACAAATGGAGATATTAACTTTTTAATAAAACAATTTGAGAGCAATTTACTAACCTACCTTTGAAGCTCCTCCCTCCAATTTTGAGTAATCTAGTAGGCTCTCTTATTTTGTATGGTTATCCCTTCTAATTGATGTTGAATAGACCTCATAGGAAGAAGTCCTACCAATTTACCCTTGAACACATTAGTAAATTCTTATGCCAAATGTTTTACTACTATTAGAAGCTTACTTTCTTACATGTTTTTACATGTTACAATTGTTGACATAATGATGAAATCATGTCCAACTTGTTCATGTGCTTAAACATATTCTTGTTCACTCAATAACATAGAAAAATTAGTAGAAACTTTTTTCTTAATTTATTGCAAAGACATGGAAATTAATTTGTGAATGTCATCTAACCTAAATATGAATCAATTATTTTTACTTCCATCAAAAGTAGTAATGTTATTAAAGTTTCAAGGTTTAATATGAATTATATCAACATAATAAATTAGAAGAATATTAAAAGATATCTTATCATGATAAAAAAAATAGTTCTAAAAGGAGAAATTAATTTCTCTTAAACTTCTTGATAGTGATCTTTACAAAGCTAATAAATGTTATAGGATCTTGGATGTAGAAATTTGAATAGGCCTAATCTTTGAATAGCCTCAATAGAGATCACATTTTTCTTAACTCCAACATCAAGAAGAATATGAATCTAGAAATCACTACATAAAGATCTAGCCTCGATTCTAAAAAGTTTATTTATATTAGGATTCTTAACCATGAACATTTACCATGAAAGTTAAAAAAATAAATTAAGTGATATCTTCAATCTGAGGTACATTATGGATAGCTTGGCACGTAAACTATAAAGAATTATTCTTTATGATTTAAAGTTCCTTTTCTTTGGAGGCTTTAGGCTTCTTACATTCTCATTGCTTATGAATCATTTCTCCAAAATCATAGCATTGGCTCTTACCAACATCTTTTTCCTTGGATGAATCCTTCATGAAAAACATGCTATAATTATATTTTGTGTTTTATTATTTATGTTTTTAAGGAATATTTTCCTTGAATTCCATTTCATCTTTGACAAGTTTGGCATCTTTAATCTTCAAATAATCTCTTGGACTACTTTATGATATCCTTGTAGCTTCTTTTGAACCTTGAAAGATAACTCATATGCCTTATGTAAATGTTAGCCTTCATAAAATTTAAGGTCTTAATAAGACTCTCTATTAAGTGTAGCTAGGAAATTTGGGGCTTATTTATACTCATACCATTGTAGTTTTAATTGACGAAAAAATTTGCAAAATTTTAAATAGTAGTCTATGATATTTTAATATCATTATTTCAAATATTCAAACCTTTAGATTACTTCTCTCATATGGTGGGGCTTATCATAAATTTTTTTAAATAAATATCGTATAAGCAATGAATCTTTGATGGGTGAGGCATGGTTGATCACATAAGCATAACTTTATCTTTTCCACTAAATTTATTTCATAACCTCCATTTTTTTATTGTATGATACTTTGTATTTCTCATGAGCATATTCACATTTAAAATATTTATTAATAGTCTTGATCCAAGAAGGAACTAGTACCTTTCATAACATTAAAGATTTTGATCTTAAGATATGACATCCTTGTAACATGTCTAAAGGCATTAGCAAGAGTGATCTTCATTTCTTTGTTAATTTTTCCATGTTATATTTAAACAAGATGAATATTCCTCACACTTGAAATAATTTACATTTTTAGCTAATGCACAACTCTTAAAGAATGATGCATCTTAAATTCTTTATCTTTCCCCACATCTTCAAAGTATTTAAGATCAATGAGGATATCATCTTCCAAATCAAGCATTAAATGATGACCATTGGAGGAATAAACCATAGACTTCACATATTTCTTACATCTTCTTAAATATGGCTGCTTGTTTTCCTTATCTTCTTTTAGCTTCTAAATTTTTTCATAAATTAATTGAAAATCCTCTTCATCTATTTTGTGTCCTTATCAAGAGATTTAATAGTCACTTAACAATAAGTAATATCTCCAATTTAAATACCCTAAAGTATAACATACAATTTCTTTCCATAAAAGCTATACTTTTACCTTAATTTATTTTGCATCTGTATGAAAAATGTAATAGATTTACCTTCTTTGGATAAAGAAACACCATATATAGGTACACTTTCATCCACCTCCACTTAAAAACATTTGGCAAAGTTTGGAATGGCAAGCATTAGAGAACTATAAATCTTCTCTTTTGAAGCATGGAATGATTTCTTTTACTTATTATCCCAAACAAAATCTATACTTTTGTTTAAAGAAGAAATAATTGATCATGTAATAGAACTAAAATGTCTAATAAATATTCTATAAAAACTAGCTAGCCTAATTAAAGATCTCATCTTTCCAACAGTCTTTGATGAAGGCCAATCCCAGATTTCCTTGATCTTACTAGTCGTCATCTTCACTTGATTGTTACAGATAACATGAATAATATAGAAATTTTTTTCTTTAGAATAAGTGACATTTCTTCACGTTTACCATTGTCTTGGCATCATGAAATTTGAAGAATACCTTCCCTAAATATTTTACATGCTCACCCTCATTGCAACTATAAATAAGAATATCATAAAAAATATAAGTCCATTAATTTTCTTAACACATCATACATTAAACTCATAAAAGTATTAAGAGCATTAGTTAGCTTGAGTTTTGAAATCTATTTTTCTACTTGTTCTAAAGTATAATCCTTATTTGATGATAACCAATATAAAAATCAATCTTGGAAAAGACTTTATCATTAGCAAGAATACCAAGAATGTCATCCACCCTACATTCAATACATCTCCTCATCTTATCATTGTCTTTGTTAGGAACTAACACTACTATTACAACACATGGAAATATTTAGTTCTTAATGAAACCATTTAAGGAAAATTTACAAACGTAGCTTTGAAACTCCTTCCTTTGATATGAAGTCATCTTGTAGGGTCTTCCATTTGGTATGGTTACCCCTTATATGAAGATAGTTTGATGCTAAATAGAACTTATAGGAGAAATCCTTCTACCCTTGAACACATCAACAAATTATTATGCTAAATGTTGTAGTGTTATTAGAAGTTGACTTTCTTATTCCTTTTCAAATGCTAAAATTAATGATACAATGATGAAATCATTTCAAGCTTGTTCATAAGCTTGAACATATTCTTACTCACTGATTAAAATCAATGATGCATTTATAAAAATATTTTTCTTAAATTTCTATAAATACATGGGAATAAATTTGTTAATATCATTTTCCCTAGGTAAAAATCAATGATTTTTCACCCTACCAAATGCACACTTGTTGTCAAAGTTCCAATGTATACCAAGAATGACATTAGCATAATCAATTGGAAGAATATCACAAGATACCTTTTCGTGATAGAAACCAATTCTAAAATACATAATACATTTGTCTTTCACTTCTTGATAATCATCTTTGAAGGGTAATGAACTTTATAAGACCTTGGATGGAATATTTTCAATAGGTCTAATCTTTTAACAACCTCATTAGAGATGAAATTTTTTTAAGCTCCACCATCAATGAGAATACGAGTCCAATCCTCACTAGATAAACATCGAGCCTTTATTCTAAAAATAATTTTTTTCTAAGGATCCTCGACATTGATATTTCTCATGAAAGTATAAGAATTAAATTTTGTAATATATTTATTGATATTTCTTGTAAAAGTATAAATTTAGTAATATCTTTAATAATAGGTGCATTAGAATTACCTTGGATTGTAGAGTCTAAATAATCCTTCTTTATGGTTTTAAGATCCTTCTCTTTAGAGGCTTTTTGCTTCCCACATTTCCATTTCTTATGGTCCATTTCTTCAAAATTGAAGTATTGGATCTTACCAACATCTATTCCCTTGGAAAAATCCTTCTTGGAAGACTTCATTAAATCCTCTTTTAACTCCCCTTGTTTATCTTCCTTGGAATTCTTTTCCTTGATTTAAATTTCACCTTTGGAAGGTTAGGAATCTATACTCTTTGAAGAATTTCTTGGACTAATTTTAGCATATCTTTGCAACTTCTTCTTAGCCTTGAAAGATAACTCAAATGCCTCATCTAAAAGTTGGGATCTATAGAATGTAAGAATTTTCTAATACTCTATCTAAATTCTAGCTATAAAATTCAAGACTTATTTATACTCATATCATTCTCGCTTTGACTGATAAAATACCTTGCAAAATTCCATGTAGCAGTCTTTGATACTTTCATTTCCTTATCTCAAATATTTGAGTCCTTGGATTTATTCTTACCTATGTTAGGACTAGTTAAACTTTTCATTTATCAAATATTGCATAAGTAACCAATCTTTGATGGGTGAGTCATGGTTGCCCACATAAGCATGAATTTATATTTCTAATCAAACTTGTGTCATATCCTTCAATTTGGTTTCAACATATGACATTCTTTGTTTCTCATGAAAATATTTATTTTCAAAATACTTATTAGTATTCTTAAGCTAAGAAGTAAGGAAATTAGTATCTTCTATTACATTAAATGTTTTCATCTTAACATGTGACATTCGTGTAGTATGTCTAAAGCCCTTTGTAAGAGTCATCTCCATTACATCTATAATTTTTTTCTTATTATCTTAAAACATGCTTGGTATTCCTTTCACTTATAATATTTGAAATTTATGGTTCATGCATAACTCTTGAAGAATGATGGACCTACTCTTCTCTATATTTTTCTTCATCTTTGAAGTCTTCAAGATTAATGGAAGTCTTCAAAATAGATATAAAATGATGATAATTAAAGGAATAAATCCTATACTTCATGTCTTCTTGAGATCTTCTTGGAGATGGTGGATTATTTTTCTTATCTTCATCTATCTTATCAAGTTTCTCAAAAATGAATTGAAAAATCCCATTCATTTCTTTCCTGTCCCTAGTACAAGATTGAACTGTCTTCTTCTTGGATTCCATGATGGAAATTGAACAAGATTTAAAATAACCACAATAGGAAATTAAAAACCCACATCAATATGGAAATAACAATAACCAATTCTACAATACTTATAAAATATAAGAGATATCCAAAACTAATTTGACTAAGTATAAATAATTCAAAACTAGTTTGAGTAAGTATAAATAAAAATAAAACAAGCCTTGGCTTAGTTAAGTTAATGAGTGTGAGGTATGAGTAAAATTATTAAAACCCAATTCAATTAATCTTAATTATAAACCAAAGGAATTTTTTCAAATTCTAAGAAGTGTAGGTGAGAACAAAATTCAATTTATAATTCTCATACAACTGAAGGATGAGTAAAATGATAATTACCTAACTCAATAATGAAAGTAATAAGATTGAATCTTCATGGCTGAATTTGTTCTAAGAACCAAATACTTTAATACTAATCTTCTAGAAAATACTTATTTCAGCTAGATATTCAAACATTCACTAAAACTAGTACTTCATTCATCAATTTAAGAATCAACCTAGGTCATCTTAGACATTTAGTTTAGAATGTTTCAAACAAAAATAACAAGACTTAACTTGGCAAGACTATAAAATTTCATAATTTATTTCAATAAAATTTTATTACATCAATCTATACCATTAGAAATGTCATTAACAATGATGAATCTAGTAGGAATTAAAACATCTTGCAATGAATAAATATGTAAGATATGTATAGTACAACAAGACAAAATATATTTTTGTGATGACATTAATGGTAGAATTAGTTCTAATTAAATATCTATTAGTCATTAGAATATTGAAGGTTTTTAGAACATGCGAAAAATATAGAATGGAGTTAACGATTTAAAGATGAGGAATTTAATCATAGAAAAAATATTTGTTAGATTAGAAATAAGAAGTAGACCTATTACTCCAATATGACATAACTAAATATTTAAAATTTGGTAACTTCACTTTTACAGGACCATAAGGTAACTCTAGTATTGATTTTCTTCTTCTATCCTAGAAAATGTTAGCAACATAAAATGTTTTAAAGTATGTGAACAAATAATTAAATATTATCATCATCCTTTATGTCATATATTGTTAATAAACTCATAACATACTAGATATTCAAGGAGGTAAAATCACTTTAAAGTAACTTCAAAAGATTTAAAATTTAAATGTGAGGCTTACAAAAAGACTCTAATTATAGCTATTATTAATAGTTTCAAAGATCAAATGAAAAAAATCAAGAATTTTTTCATAAATAATGTTTAATAACTAAAATTATTAAAAACTTAGTAGTTGCCAAAGACTACCAAAATATATATAAACTTGATTTATACTAATGAGAAAAAATAAATTAGACAAAGTTAGACTAGTTTATTCAAATTGATATGAAAAGATCCTAAATGTTTTTGACATTTATTTCTGATCTGCTACAAGCACCCCCTACACCCAACCATACAAATCACAAGAGTTCACGCAAGATCCAGTCAAGTTTTGTGTATGGGACTAGTTTTGGCATCTAGATCATTATGTCTTGATTACAGTTCATTGTCTTCCCACTTGGACTAGTGGTAGCTTTGTCATGTATGGTTTAGTCCAAAGTGAGGTATATGATAATTAATGTTATTACAGCCTTATGCTACTCCTAATGATAATAGAGAAATTAATTATTTAATCTAATTACCAATAGAAATTAAAGTCTAAACTAGCCTATGTGCAATGAGTATCTATTCCTAACCTTTCGTACAAACCATGGACCTCATGCAACTATCGTTAGGAGTACCAAGAGTACCATTACTAGGCATACCAAACTATAATACTACTAGGTTACCAAGTAATTATACTTAGAATTCACGATTAGTTGTACTTATTTTGCTTGATTATAGAAAAAATAAAGAATAATAAATGATAAACATGAACTAAGGAAAATAGTAAGCATTTTAGTAATTAACAATAATAAAGCTAAGTGGATGTTGCAATGATGGAAGTAATCTTGATCTTTATTGTCAAACATGTAATGTGTCCAAGTATGTCACATTTGAATAAGGATGTCGTATAATCACTTAACATCACATTGTGGGCATGCATTGAAAACAAACTAATACCTATCTATTCCTTTCTATATGTCTAAATCTATATTCAAACTGTGCATCCAAGTGTAGTATTTATAGGCTAGCACGGATGAGGTGATATTGGATCCCTGACATCAGAGGTTGTGCCTTGATATCAAATACCCAATAATGTGACTTTGATATTGAATATCTAATATCAGATCTCTACCAAAACATGATTCATCATACCCCCACCACTGAATTAAAACGCATCCTCATGTTAAAGAAAATGAGGAATAAGTTATTTAAAAAATATTTGGAGGGTATGGGATTATTAACTAACTCTAATAGACACACAAACTAACTATTTCATGCTATAGTGGTGTTTTACAAAAAATGAACATGACATGACAAAACAAAAAAATTGGGAAAGCTATGTAGTTCTCAAAGGTGGTGGCTCTTCCATTAGCCACTTTCCTTTGTTGTTAGGATTTTGGAATTTTTAATAATTCAAGAGTAGCCACAACTTCTCCTCCTCCATTCTTGGATCATGCATCATCTAGGTTGATGATCCAATGTGTGTTGGAGCTGGTACATCACACAAACATGGTAGCTATAAGAACATCTAATTGGCTTTCACATACCATGCCATGAACTGCCTCCATTCCTTCTCAAAAGCCCTAGGCTTTTCTCTTAGTTCATGATAATCTATTAGTCTCTTGGCCAGGTTTGAAGCTACATCTCTTTGTCCATGGTAGTAAGCCTTAATTGCTTCCAGTTCTGAGTTTGCTACTTGAAGTTTATGTAGAGTATCTTTCCTATTTGGAAACTCTTTCTCATATAGAGAATAAGTAGATACTACTTGTTGTTCTAGTTCATTTCTAGGCTAATCTACCGTTAACATGGCCAAGTTAGCATGATAAAGGTGATGAACCGTGATATCACATACGTGATATCATGTATGCGATATCACATCCACCATGCGATATCGTGTACGTGATATCACGTCCTGCCTCATCTTCTATAAATAAGAGGTGATTCCCTTGGTTCCCATACAATTAGATTTATACCCTTAGCCAGACTCTTGTGGTTTTATCATTCTAGAGTTAGAATTATTTCTGTCTGCCCGCAGTAGGAGTCATAGAGTGAACGGATCTTTATTTGAGCAATTTGTACCTGAGCACAACTTTGTGTACAATAATAAAGAAGAAATTTATGATAAACCTTGTAGCATATAGATTAAGATAATTAGTAATTAATTATTGTTTAATGATTTCCTAGTTAATTAATATCTCTCTCAACCTTCAACCCCCTTAGTTAAATACACTCATTATGACCACTTCAAGCATGTGTGTAGTGCTTGGTAACCTAGTAACGATTAGCATTTGGTAATCCCAGAAGCATTGCATTGGTTCAGGATGTGTACGGCAAGTGGAAACAGATACTGGTTTTAGGAACATTTAGAAACTAGTTAATGAATAGTTAATGTAAGTTAGCCACTTAGTTCTCTCTCCCTCTCCTTTATTAGCAGAAGACATAAAAAATAAAAAAAGCTATAAAAATAATATACCTCAAGCTTACTTAATCATACAACCATGACAATACAAGTACATTTGGGAAGACAATGATTGATTAACCCTGAGTGTTCCATTAAGGCACGTAAGCACTTAGTCCTTGGAGTTCAATCAGATTGTGCATGAAATGCTCATATTCGTATGGTTGAGTGTAGGGGTACCTCGCCACTCATCATTGGTGCCGTTGTCANATATCTAGGATGTGTTTCCAGTTAGGATTTTGTGCTGACATGGAACTGATGCAAGATTTTTCAATTTGGGTACCATTAATGTTAGAGAATGGAATTGTAGGAATTAAAAGCTTTGGAAGATATAAGAAAAGGGTATTGAATCCATGCTATAGAACAGATAGGTTGTATGATAAGGGAATGTTTTGAAATTAACATTTATGCACTTGGAAGGTTCAAGATGATGTAGTTGTGTTAGATAGGTATAAGTTACAATAGTTATACAAGTGGGTCCTCCCCAAAGTAGGCTCTATCCCTTAATGCATTTGTATAACCACACCTAAAAAGGTCCATAGGAAGCAAAGGGGTTGAATGCAACACATACCTATTTAGCAAAACACATATGTTAGAACCATTAATTTAAGAAAATAACTCTATGTTACACAAAACCACAAGTTATGATCACACAAATAGTGAGATGAGATAGATTTTAGAAAGGATTTCATAAATTGGGATGTAAGGTACCTTACCATAGGCATAATGAATTCTTGTGTGTTATTAATGGTTAAAGTAATCATTAGCCCTTCTTTCTAGGATTCAAACTAAGTCCAAACCACATTCCAATGACATCATATTATTTTTTCTCATATATTTACAACCATAAGACTACCATCATTGCAAGGAGTATCATCACTTGGCATTGTGTCTAAGGGAGGAGTTTATTCATGGCACTTTCCTCTCTATTTTTTCTGATTTCTAAGAAGTCACCAACCTTTATGCATGGGTAAATGTTTTTATAATGGGACCCTTAGAAATTTATTCTATGCTCTTTTATTTTATTTTCATCTATGCTAACCTTACCAAAGGACTACCTTTAGGTATGGGTAACATGTCTTTCTAGTGACATGGTAAGACAACACTTATTTTACTCTTACTTTCATTTTTCATTAAATTTATAAGGATATAATTACAACCTTAGCAACATGATAGAACATAAAAAATTGATCAAAGAGATTCCACAAGTTCCCTTGATGTCACACCCTTCACATTCCCCCTCGGTTCTTCACTTTTCTAGCTAGGCACAATGATTATGAGTTTATTCTTAATTTGATGATGAAAATGAATATCATTATTACCATGGTAAAAGCATTTTATCAATGGGACGGATGGATGCATGACATGACCTCATTATCTAGATAATCAATCCCTTATGACTTTGGCAACATAGAGAAAACCTCAACTCATTAGGCTACATCTTGTCATTTCATTCATAATTGAGATTACTGACAAAGGAAATAAAAACAAAGTGTGGAAAAAGTTGAAAAGGATGGAAAACATTTGTATCAAGAAATGAGAAAATGATAACAAATTATAAAACAAAAAGATGAAAAACACTTATTAATTCCTGATTTTAGGATGGAGCATCTCCCCCACAACTAATCTTTGACCATGAAAAGAATTAATAAGTGGGTAGGAAAGCTCCATGCATTCGTGAAACTGTGTTAGACTTTCATTTTCAAGCCACCAGGTGTCTTCTGGTTTAGTGGAAATTGTGTAGATGGGTTGTTGCTCACGCACTTGGTCTTGAAACATATGGTGGATTAGAATAGGAGTTGTACTAACTTTGTATATGTTTGTCCCATGGCTACACTCTTTATCATGATTAGTGATGCATGGATTCTTCTATCTCTTCATAATGCTAGATTCATCATTTCTATCAGGTGTTGGAGTAATGATGGATATTTTCCTTTACGTAGGATTGAAGAACATTGGTTGTGAAAGGAGGGGTGTTACACTTGATTGGCATTGTGTTGATTTGGATGAGTTAGTAGGTCTACAAGTGTTATGCTTGCACATGGGAACTATCCTAAAGAAAGGGCATTTTTGAGATTATAGTGGAGATCTATTGGCATTATCATTTGTGTGTATGTTTTCCACACAAGTGGCATTCTTTCATTGATGTTGTGATGTTGAACCTTCTTGTGTTGCTAGCCATGACATGTGATGGAGGTCAGTATGAGAATATTGAGGATATGATGGAAGGTGAGAGGTGTGAGGTGGTGATCTCATAGAAGATGTTGTGGGTTGATGATATTCAAGAGAGTGGTAGTAGCGATTTGAGGTAGAGGAAGTAGAACTAGTTGGAGAAATGGAAGAATATTGGAGCCTTACCAAAACATGACTCATCAATTTCTATAGAAAAGCAAAAGAGACTATAAATTTCTCTCAAAGAGATTGAAAACATTTCTTAGGCTTTGTTTCATAGTGGTGATAGAATGAAAATTTTCATAACAATGATAACACATGGTTGCTTTCTTTTAATGACATAATACATGAAATAAAAATACTAAAACTAGAAAAAGCTAATAATGTTAATAACTTATATCAAGAAAATATTAAATGAGAAGGTCCATTGGTATATAATGCTATTTGAAAGAAGTTAAATTTACCTAAGTAGGATTAGAAAGGAAATAGTGAATCAATAAAGTGACTATGCTCTCTAAGAAATAGGATTAAAAAGATAGAAATAATCATAGGCTCATTACAATTGCTAATATTTTTGCCAAGATTTTGGGCACTATTATAGAATCTATGTTTAGAAGATGGTAAAATAAAAATAAAATATATGCAATTTCCTTATGATTCTCATTATCTCATCTCATTGAAATATCTTATTGATAGAGAAAAAGTTCTACACATGAAAATATTTATTTTCTTTATATATTTCTTTAAGATCTATGATTTTATTGTCTAAAGGAAGTATGGAAACTTTTAAAAATGAAGTTCATAGTATACTACTATCTAACATCAAGAAAAAATTATAAATAGGTAGGCATTTAATTTAAATATTGGCATGAAAGAATTCTATTTAATAGTTTTGCATGTTTAAAAAATATGTCATCTTTCTCTTAATTTATTTAGCCTTTCTATTGATAAACTTGAAGAGTGTGTGCATAAAATACCAAGTAATATGCAATTATAGTTGAAAATATTCATATCAGACTCATACTCTGTGTTGATCATGTTGTTTTGATTTCAATTTTAAGAAAATAATTTTTATAGATGCATAATACTCCTTATTTTATATTAGCATTTAGAAATGATACTTAATGTTCAAAATATTAAAATCATGATTTCTAGCATATGTAATAAGATATATACCTTTACTGTAAGTAATAAACATATGAACATAACATCTTGTTATAAATATCTTGACTTATAATTCTCTTATAGTTACAAATAGAATCAATGTATGACTTAAATAATAACAAGTGAAAGTCTTGCTTACTTTTAAAAAAATATAATAAATTTATTTAGACTTTGGATATTCACAAGCAACTTTATCATGTCATTCTTCAACAAACTATTCTTTAAGGATGTATTTCATAAGGTCTTCGTCTAGAAAATAAATACTAGAAATAGATAGAAAAAGTTCACAAGAATTTCTTCATTGATGAATTCAAAGTAAAGAAACAAATACACTATGATAATATGCTTCTTGAAGTAGAGATAATGTTAGAATTTGAAGCTATTTATCACTCTACCCTATACTCATAATATTTCTAAATTCTCATTGAATAAATAATCCAAAGAAATGATGATGAAAATTTAAAATAAAGGATTATTTTAAAAATGAGATTTATGACTTAATACATTGAATATTTAAGAGTGCACTCTTTATTATGATCCTAATTAAGTTCACAAACTAGTAAAAAAAACATAATATATAATACTTTGAAAATTGTATAAGAAATAAAATATTTCTATTTGAATAGTATTAGGGACATTTTAATTCAAATGAAACTATTTATCTACTCATTTTCCTCGGTCATTTGTAATGCACAACTAGTAGAGTATAAAGAAATATTATTGTTTGAAATTTAAAATAGCTTTATGGCTCAAAATTTCTCATGAAGAATGAATATGTTAACTATGTAATACAAATAAAATTGAGAATGAACATAACATTCACTTACAATGTTCTACATTTGACCACATTAAACATATGGAATATTACAGCTATAAAATTGGTTGATTTATTTCAAATGTTAGTAATAATTGATATGATTAGTAGATTTAATACATAATTCCTATGTAATTTAACCTAAAACCATTATTAACCCACATAATTTGATTTCCAAATCATGCACAATTTATAAGAAATAAAACATTAATTAATTCATGAAAATATGAAATACATCAGAATACAATGCGGAAGGGCTTATGCATATTTAAATTCCAATTCTCATAAAACTTATCAATGGATGAGAGGCATAAGGTCTACTACCCCTCTCAATCCATATATCTTAATAAAGGAAGAAACTAAATTGCTAGAAACCTCTCAAACTTCTTAATGAATCCACACAATGACTTCTAGAGCTCTCTCTTAGTACTAAGTAATCCTAATTATGATCAAAAGAATTTTCATTACTCTTTGTTAATATCTTATATAGTCATCATGTTAAATTTTTATTTTTTACATTACATAAACATTTTTTTTAAAATTCTTGAATTGGTTGCTATGAGTGCCTACAAGTCACATCAACTTGCAGTTCCTAAGTGATTGTAACTACTATAGGTTGCATCATTTTACAATCACGTAAATGTTCAAAAACCTAAATTCCAATCATTTCTTAGTGTAATGGAAGTTCAAGTTGTAGTCCCTCATAACCCCAAGAGCTAGAGAACATTTGTTTAGCAATGCAAGGATACTATAATTTACAATGCCTTACAATGAGATATTTTATTATTTTTGCAATAGTAATACTAATAATTACAAGTGTGACTATGTGTTGTAGCCTCTATGTGACATCTCTTTCACTGGATGTTATGGAAAACAACAAATATACATGATATTAGGCATTATGCATAATGAAAATACATGGAAAATGTCAAATATATGTAACATTCAACATTATGCATAAATAAAATAATAGGAAAAATGTGGAAGGAAAAAATGCTTTAATAATGTAGAATAATATATCTGGGTCATGCTTTGAGTGTTTTGTGGGGTTATCTTCTGTCAACATCTATCCCTTAGAGACTATCCAACACTAGTACCATGGTTAGACCTATCACTAGCTAGAAGGGATGACTAGTCTTCTTCTTATCCTACTTCAACCAACACCTATTACTCATCTTTTACCAACACTATAATCCCATGCTGATACAACCTCTAATGCCTAGGTATAAGTACCTTTGGTCAAATCCCCAAAGATCATCTCAAAAGACATACTCATTATTACAATGTATCCTTTCATGTGTTAATTACAACTTTTCCTTTCAAGTCTTGTTACAATAAACACAATGTTAATTATGAAGAGACACCATCTTCATTATGTAGTAACATCATTCAAAAATGGGGACATGACACTTTGGTAGCTTCCTTAGCTAATTATAACCTCCTATGAGTCACACCAATCTCATAGCTTCTTATCTTGATCTAAATAGTTACTTAAATTTGAGTTTTGATTCATTGCAAGCAATATGAATTTGAAGCCATAAATTATAATTGGCTTTGAGATGCATCTAGTTTGTAGCTATTAATCAAAATAATAAAATACATTAATTCAACACCTAAATCATAAAAATTTAAAGTAATTAACCCCCTAATACTTTTAAATGATACAAAATTTTAATTTGACCTTAAAGCTCTATAGAATAAGACTAAAAGATAAAACCCACACTACTAAACACATTGTTTAAACTAACAATAAATAGTGATTAACCAAAAGCTTAATAAAAATATTATTTATTTATTAATCAAAGTCATTAGCTTTAATATTATCGCAATAATATATCATTAACTAATGTTTTTATCAATTCATCAATTTCTTATGAGGTTTTCCAACATTAGACATTAGAGATTCTATAAGGTTGATACTACCTTAACTAGTCATCAATAACTACTTGGTATAATATATTACCAATCTAGTCTAACCTTCATGTCTAAGAATGATGAAACATATCATTGGATTTCATTGACAAGATGTCGTTGACATGACCCCATTGATGGGATCTAATCAATGTAGGGTTTGCTATGTTGACATGTATTTGTCAACATGGCATCCTATTTCTGCCTATAAATGTGCACCTACCTACTACATTTATGATAATCTTTCAATTATTTGTAGCAAAGATCTTGTAGTTTTTCCTTCCAAAAATTATAATATTTTTTGAGTGCCTATAGTATGAGTCAAAGAAGTGTATGGATATTTATTTGAGCACTAATGTACTTGAGCACCTTAGTGTGAATGGCAATAAAGATAAGCTTTTTTGATCAAACCTTGCAACAGTTGGAATAGATTAATTGTTTCCTTTATGCATTTATTATTCATGAACTTTACTTTAAATAATTTTAATTAATTAATTAATATCTATTAAATATAAAACATAAGTATGACCACTTCAAGCATATGCTTAACACTTGGTAATCCTAGTAGCATGTAATGCTTGGTAACCTAGTGGCACTGTAACATGTTTAGGATGTGTATGAAAAGTGGGGACATATGCTTATGTTAGGATTAGTTAAATATTATCTAGTTATTAGATTAATTATCATTTAATTACTTTATTCTTGTTCTTAGAAGATTTAAACCATAAAAGATAAAATGATAAAAAATCATATGCCTCAGTTACACTTAACCATACATTTGCACTTCACAAGTGGAATTGAGAAGGCAATGATTACAATAGTTAGATTCACTTCCTAGAATCCAGTGTACTTAGAGAGCTAAATTCTATAGAATTTGACTGGATTGTTGAGTGAATGCTAGTGATTTGTATGATTGGGTGTAGGGTATACTCACTACTCATCATTAGCATCATTGGCAGGGACTTTAGTTAGCTATGTGCACTATCCAAGACTTACTGAAATTATTTAAAATTGTTATAATGAACCTTAAAGTCACAAACATTGAGAATAATAATAATATTAAAATCATACTACTTTTTTTCTAGCTAAACTATCTTCTTCCCACAAGTCTAATTCTTCACTATTATTCAAGCACACTCTCAATAAAAGGTGCGATGGGTCAAAGCAGTCAATGTTCCAACAATGCAAAGTGGTCTATAATCATCTTGATGAGTATGTGCCAGATTTTATCTTCATCCTACATCAGGATGAATAGATGCGATGGAGGAACATGAAGGGCAACATTGTGTTATTGTCCAATCGATCGGTTCCTACGATGCTACTCCAAACTCTCATGAGGTTGGGCATCTAGGGACTCCATGCTAAATACATTATGTAGGACCCTGACACTTGGGATTATCATCCCATTGAGGCACAATGCAAAAAATATTAGCAATAGGAGGCTCGTTACAAAGCCTTCAAGGGGAAATGGTTCAATAATTTCTTATTCCTGCTAGGCTAGAAGGATGGAGAGGATTCTTTCTTTGGGGATTCTTAATTCATTAACTCTTCTCCCCCTGGCTTTGATGATGGAAATCCAAACCAAAACTTATAGTCCACTATCAACAATCTTGGTTAGGGGAAGAATGGATCCCACGATCATGGGGGATCTAAAGGTGGGAGTCAATGTAGGAACTAGGATAGGCATCATAATGATGATAATCATGATGATCATGACCATGACCAAAGAAGAGGGGATGGTGGGTATCGTGGTGATGCTAGTCCTCCTTCCTCTTCATCTCTGACATCCTCTTCTTCATCCTCTAGCTCTAACTAAAGCCATAGAGGATGTGACCATGATGAAGGTGACTAGCAAGATAGAGATGATCGTAGGACCTACCAAACCAATAGAGATCAAGATAGTGTACATTCAAGGGAGGCTTGCCACCATGAAATAATGGATACTAGAGGGCATCATAGGCATCATGGCCATCATAGAGGCTATGACCATGATGAGCCTTTGCTTGTAACAATGAACATGCTAAACATCATAGAGGTGGTGAGAATCCCAACAAGGCATGTGAGAGAGAATAAAATCAAGTGATTGCATATAAAAAATATCCCCAATTTTGAAAGGGGATATAACTCAAATCCACATAATCATCTTCAAGCCTTTCATGATTCCTATGCTTTACAAAACATCAAAAATAAATGGCAAAAATTAAATTTTTTTTCAAGGATACTTATTAAAGAAGTTGAAAGCTAGTACCATTCCTTAGATCTGAAATCAATCAAATACTGAAGTACAATGCTTAAACTCTTCAACAACAAGTATCCAATGTACAACTAAGTATCCAATTTGGGAAAGCTAATCTAAGGTTGAAAACAAGAAACATATGTACCCTTGGACATAGCCATGGGCAAGTACTATTCTCTCTTGCACCGATGTCCTAGCCATGGTTATTCTCAAAGAGAGAAGCTTTGCCACATCATAGATGGACTCTGAGCAAAAATGAGAAGAACCCTTGGGATTTATGCCCAAGGGAGACTTTTAGAACTCAGAACCCATCAAATCCAAAGGATGATAGAGCATGTTGCCAAAGAAGAAGGAGAGTTGAGAAAAAGGAAAAGTATGGAAGAGTATAATTGGGATCCTTCCATCTACAAAAGGGAGGTTTGTTTTTGTGATAATGAGAAGGAGACACCACTTGATGAGGTGATGCAACACAAAACCTTACTAATTAAAAAGTATATTTTTAAAATTTTGGCCAAGGTAGACAACTTATGGGACTCTTTGAATGAAAAATTTCAAACCACTTTGAAAGTAGCATAGGAATCCAAGAAGAAAAGTAGTGATTATGATCATAGGAGAAGGAAGGAAGCTAAAAATGCACACCAAAGGGGTAAGTCAAGGCCACTGTAGTATAGGACATTATGGACCCAAAATTAGTTAATGATGGTAGGTGTAACATTTACCAATATGAAAATCCTAAGGGATGTTGTCCCATTGTGTCACACTTGTAGAAGTCTAGGGTATATGCTCTAAATCCTAGATTGACAAGAATGCAAGCACCAAAAAGGTTACCTTATCCTCAACACAATCCTAAGTAGTTTCACCAACAACAAGCCTACTACCTGAGTGGAGCTTCACCACAACCTTATGAGTAGTACCTTACCAGTAGCCTAATCCATATGGGTACTATGTTCAACAATCCATTTCTTTACATGAATTTTCTAGTTACGCTTCATTCCAACATCACTACTACCCTCCTGAATACTACAAAGCCTAATCTCCAAGAGGAAAATCCCCATTTCCTCATTACCCTCCTCATTCTTTTGCACATTTCCCTACACTTTCAACTCAATTGCCACCTACTCCATTAACATAATATGAAATTCTAGAATAGTTGCAACAACATAACACCACTAGAGCTATTAACCTACAATCAACTCTTTAGCCAAGTGGTTCAAAAAAAATCCCAAAAGGATCATTCTTTTGAACCAATAATCCTATAAAGCCCTTAGAGATATACGTGGCTAATAGCCCATGCTTCTCTCTCATCCTCCACATCTACATCATTCAAGTTCTCTTCAAATAAAATGCCTTCCAAAGTGCATACTATCATATTCACCCATGTGGTAACCAATGGATAAAGGCTTTTCACCTTCCTAGGAAAAGATTTGATCCTAGGAATCTCCTTATTTACCTACAAATTATTGGGAATGAGCCTTGTAAGGATCTTCTAGATTTAGGTTCTAGTGTAAATCTAATTTTCCATGAGATGTACAAAGCCTAGAACCTACCTCCACTTAAGAAGAGCAACATTCATCTTGAGTTGGTAGATTAGTCTATCACTCTTTCCTTAGAATTGGTGGAGGACATTGTAATTACTATTTATAGGTGGTCCTATCTTACTAAACTCCTAGTGATTTGTGTTGATAACTGTAAGGGGAACTTTCCAATGATCATGGGAAGGACTTAGTTGAGCACCATTGATACACAAATGGAAATCATAGACCTCTCCTTGGATATTTTCAAGGAAAATGAATTTAGGAAGATAGAGAAGAAGTTTGTTCCATGCATCACGTACACTGATATAGGGTGCAACTATGTACAAAAGTTATGTTGCATAAAAAGTAAATCTATCACAACATGCAAGCAATGTATCGATGTGTTGGAAATTCAAAGGTTCCTATACACAATAGTGACAAAATAGAAGGGTGTCTAATGGTTAATAACTAATCTTGATAGTAGCACAACAGTATGCATGGAAACAATTGACAACTTGACAAGTTCCTATGTTGAAGGCATGGATAAATTGGAGCAAGTTCATCACCAACTCTCCAAGTATGAACTTGATGACACCAACTTGGAAGAGTTACAAATCCCAAAAATTTTTAAATAAGAGCCCTCGAAGTTGAAAACGCTACCTATTGGTATAGAATATGCTTTTCTAAATAATGGAAAGTCAATGATAATCAATGCCAACCTTACTCTTGAACAAAAATAAAAGCTATTAAAGTTGGTCAAAAAATTGCAAATAGCCTTTGCTTAATCATATCATGAGCTGATTAGAATTAATTCATAGATATGCTAGTACCACATCTATATAGATGCCTCCATAAAGCTAAATATGTAGCTGCAGTGGTAGTTAAACTCCAAACTAAAGTAGATCTTCAAAGAGAAGATTGAACAACTCCCCAAGGCAAAGTTCATCTATTCCATTGCAGATAGTCACAAAGAAAGATAGAAAGTGGAGGGTTTGTATTGACTTCAAGCTATTGAACATGGCAACCTACAAAGATAATTTTCCATTGCGATTTGTGGATCAAGTGTTGGACACCATTTCTAGACATTACTACTATAGTTTTCTAGATAATTATAGTGGCTATAACTAAATTCAAATTGTAGTTGATGATCAAGCCAAAACCACATCTACAAATCCCTAGGAGACTTTTGCATATAGAAAGATGTCATTTGGTCAATGCAATGCCCTTGCAACCTTCCAATGTCTTGTCCTAAGCATATTTCAATAGTAAATTGGTAGTGGGATCAAAATCTTCATGAATGACTTCTTTACCTAGGGCACTACATTTGAGCAAGCCCTGGACTACCTTGCACAAGTGCTAAAATGGTGTTTAGAGATAAACCTTTAGCTCAAATTGGTAAAAGAGACATCTAATGATCCAAAAGAGCATTTTTTTGGGACATAGAATATCACAAGAAAGGATTGAGATAGACCCTAAAAAAATAAGGGTCATCCAAGGAATTACTTGCCAATTAGAAACTATCAAAGATGTCCAATCATTTTTTGGTCACATTGGCTACTACTGACACTTCATATAGAATTTCTCTAAGATTGCTAAACTATTGATGAAGCTTAGAAAGAAGGATGTTTCATTCATTTGGACAAAGGAATGCAAAAATGCATTCTAGTAACTCAAGAAAAAGCTCATAGAAACTTTAGTCCTATGAGAACTTGATTCGTTCAAACCATTTCATATCAAGATAGATGAACCAACTTATGCCTTGGAAGTCATGCTCACAAAGTTGGATTATTAGAAACATCCTTACTACATCCACTATGTGAGTTGAAGAATTTTAGGTGCATAGCTAAATTACACCACAACAAAAAAAGAACTAATGATGGTGGTGTATGCCTTGGAGAAATTTAGGCACTATGTTCTTGAACACAAGATGCTCATGCACATAGATCATAGTGCAATTTTCTTCCTCATAAATAATCTAATGGTGAGCCCCTATGTCATATGGTGGTTAGTGATCTTATAGAAATTAAACCTCACAATGGTAGATCAAAAGGGAACTTAACATATGATCATTGACCACTTATCTCAATTGAGATGGAATAATAAAGAGAAGGAGAGCCCACTTTATAATTAGTTTTCTTATGAACTCCTCTTTGTTGGTGCTATAAATGAACAAGTTTCCCAATGAACCTAACTTTTATGATGGCATTCTTACCTACCCTCTCACTCAGGAAATGCCACAAGAGTTGGACAACAAGAAGAAATAAGAGTTTCTTCATCACGCCAAATGCTTCATGGAGATCAATGGGCACCTTTACAAGGTGTGCATCAATGGCTTGGTTTGTTGGTATGCTCCTAATGTTAACCAACTGTGTATCCTCTAGGATGCTCATGAGAGTCCTTGTGAGGGCCACTATGCTAGAAGACACACAACCATTAAGATCTTGATGGTAGGGTATTATTGGACAACACTCTTTAGGGATGCTTACCACATCATCTATTCTTGTGATTACTACCAATGCGAAGGTGGGATGATAGCTCATATGGAGAGGCCTCAGTGATGGATTTAACCACTAGAATCCTTCAAAATTTAGGACATTGACTTCATGGATTCCATCACATCCATGTCAAATGAAAAGACATACATCATAGTCATTGTTGAATATTGTACAAAATGGCTAGAAGCAGTTTTTGTCACTGAATATACATCCTCTATAGCTACTTAGTTTGTACAAAAAAATTTTGAAAATAGGTTTGGTATGCCATGTGCACTTATTTTTGACAACTTTATAAGTACTAACTTTCAAAAACTCATGCAACGCTTGGGGGTAGAACATATATTAACATCCTACCACCCCCAAGCGAATGGTCAAGCTAAGGTTATGAATAGGGAGATCACTAATATCTTAAAAAGAACAATTAGCAAATATAGAAGACACTAGATCACTAAACTTAACGATGCCATTTGGGCCTACTACTCAACATGGAAACTTCCTATAGGCTACTCTCCCTATGAGCTGATGTATAAAAAAATTCCAACTTTTCTTATTTAGTCCAACCTCTATACACTTTGAACAACTTGTGATCTTGACCTTGATCTTAGTCTACACAGAAAGAGAGAGTGATTAATTTAAACATGCTAGATGAGAATTGATTGGTGGTCCTATCCTTGAATAAAGTGCACAAAGCATTCAATAAGAAATGCCATGGCCTCAAAATAAGGAACATAAAATTTCAACCAAGAGACAAGGTCCTTTAATGGAACCTCACACATGTGCAAAAATGAACTAAGTTCCAAACATTATGGAAATTATCTTATATCATCTATGAAACCTTTTCTTCTAGGGTCATGTTGATCTACAAACTTGAAAGCCCAAACAAGAAACTACTGGTCAACATGCAACAAGTCAAATTTTTCAATGAATCCAAGAGAGCCAATGACAATAGCACGAACTCAAATGGACAAGCACACTCAATATTTTAGATCTCTTACTTCCAACTTAGTCATGGAGGATATGGCTATCCATGTTGATTAGTTAAACTAGCTCCTCGATTTTTATGTTTTTTTTGTTTTACACTTTTTTATTTTTATACTTGTTTTTCACCAAATTTAGTACATTTGATCTTTCTTAAGTATTTTATAATCTATTTTATATTTTATTTTGGTTATTTTTCATTTTTATTATGTTTTCCTTATGTTTTTTATGTTTATTTTCTTTTCCTTGATTGCCAACAGGACACAGTGTTGTTGCAGCTGCTATTGATGATGGTTTGTACTTCATGTTTTTGATTGCTAATGTCTAGATTCTATATTTGAATTTTGGTATTAATAACTAAGACATGGTTTCTTTTTCATGAAATAGGCAATGAGCCCACATCATCCACCCATCCACAAGACTCTATGATGTTCCTTGTTTTGGAAATATGAGGTCCCTCAATAAACCCTTAACAAACTTATGACTTTGGTAGTTTCCAAACTTGGGAAAAATTAAATATATGGATAAGGATGTGACTTTAAGTGGATTTTATTTTCTCTATACTTGCCTACCCTCTTAAGTGCATGATTTTTTTTATGGATTTCTTACCATTCCACTATCGACCAATAACAGAAAGTTAAGGTCTTTGCATGGTGTGGTTTTCATCCAAAAAAATCATAAAAATATAAAATAAAAAAAACAAAAGTGATGAAAATTCAAAGCACACCCCTTAGACTCAATAATGGACTATAAGCACTAGTTATGGGACTAGAAAGACATGTTACCCATGCTTGAAGGTCCTCTCTAACTAAGGTCCTTTCTCACATTTTTCTTCTCTTTTCTTTTCTTTTAGGAATGGTGATTGATCTATGGGAGAATTCTTGTGTCTTGATGGGGTGGGTAAGTCTTACAGTATCAATGCAAATTCATTGGAAGTGGTTGGTTTTGATCTAGACTAAGGATACACTTTATTGGGTCATCTTAATCACAAAATCCACAAAGGACTTCATGCGACCATAATTCAGGACTCCATTCCATCTTCTCTTTCATCCACTAATGCTTTTCATTACTCACCTCACTACTAATTTTTCATGGTTTTGTTTGATGTGTCATAATTCTTAGGTAGTTTCTTACAAGATTTAGTCCTTAACTTTCCAAAACTAGTAATCACCCATGGGATCCAAAAACTTCTTAGTTTGAAGACATGTAAGGGAATTAAGGGCATGAAACTATTATGGGGAGGACCAAATTGCATAACTCTTGGTTGGGCTACTTAAATTCCTTATCCTTAGGAATTTTTGTGATCAAATCCTTTGTATGCCACATCAATTACATCCAACTCTATACTCCTTTAATTCGTTCTCTAGTTAAAAACTTCTTTTTGTGCATAATCTAGCCCTCTTCAAGCATTTCATCATGTTCACTACTTTTCTAGATCTTTGAGGAACCCAAGTTCATGTTTAAACTCTGTCTAGTTTTCATAGTTTTCAATGTGAAAAATTTCTGTGATATGCTTCATTGATGGAATCTTGTCTATGGAGCCACCACATCAATGTGATCATGTCAATGAGATCCCATCTACATGGAAAAAAAATCTAATAAATACATGTAAATACTTTGCCATTTTTCACATTTGTGCTCAAACAAGGAGGGAGTTACATTTTTCAAAGCCCAAAACCTTTCAAGAGCCATAACTTTCAAATTTTTTATCTGATTTATCTAGCTCTTTATTCTTGTAGCTATTGGAGGTAAGCTCTACATTGTGGGGGCCAAAAACCTCAAGATTTTTGTGGAAATTTTTCAAAATTTTTCTAACTTCCACAAAGGTTTAACTAATAAACTAGCATTAAAATCATCAATTTATGATGTTAAGCCCTTCCAACCAGCTCCAATGGCCATCTAAATCAAATAATATTAAAATAATAATTCTTCCATGATCTTAACTTACCTAAAGTGTAACTACCCAACAAGATAAGGTACTTAAAGGTTCTAAGTTACACATCACATGCTAATCCTTGGTATTTTTGTGATCATAGATGGCACCAAAAGGAAAGCATTCGTGAAGGGAAGACCATCCCAACTAAGGAACAAACATCCAAGAACTATAAGGGGTCAAGAACAATTCTAATAATAGGCAACAAAAACCCATGCAATGAGACCTCTTTGAGAGGAACCCAAAGTGGAATCTATCAAACATATTCCTAAGGTAGCCACAACAGAACTGTCTCACTAAGATGAGACACTAGAGCCAAGACTAAACCTTAAGATTACCTTAACAAAGGCTACCTCAAGAAAATTACATCCAAGGAGATTCAAAAATCTATGCTTCAGGAGTTGAACTTTAAAACCTTCTTGGAGTTTGCTCCTCCAAAAGTTAAAACTCAATTGCAAAACTCTCCCATCTGGCCCATCATCACTTCGAATGGGGAGTGGTACATGAGAGAGACATACCTTTTTTGGAACAATATTCAAGCTAGTTCCACAATGAAAATCAAGGACATATCTATGTTCTACTCAATGAAATTAATCTTAGAGGCCCTTAGGTTGCCTAAAATTAGGGCCACTCTTGTAGAAATTCTGATGTAGGTAGATCTAGGCATCAAGAAAGAATGGACACAATAGTGCTATGGAGTGGACCATAAGAAGTTTGGTTCACTCACATGGTAGAACAAGCATATTTCAAAATTGTAGCCTTTTTACCTTAATCCAATAGTGAGGCCTAGCAAAATCATAGTCTTCTCTACTTATGTGTGTGCCAATCTAAGCAAAAGATTCCCTCTAAACCTTTCATAATTAATCTATCTAGATATAGAAAAGTGCTTCAAGAAGAACAAATGTGGAAGGAAGGCACTCCCCTTTCCATGCCTCATTAGAAAATTAGGCAAAATGGAAGTCATAGCCAACTATACTAATGACGTAGTCTATCATGCTACAACCGCTTCCTAGATAAAGATGATGAAGGACCTATGAAGGTGATCTAGGAAGAGGAGTAGCAACCACTGGCCCCACCATCCACTCATGAAACAACATCAAAGACCTATGCTACCATTGAGCGCATGTGTGAACTCCATGAGCAGCACTTGCAATAGCAATAGTAGTAGGTAGGAATGAGTGGTGGTGATCCATCTATGTATCAACTAGCCATGAGCCACCTCAATGAAGTGGCCTAAATTGTAAGCCAAATGGAGGGTGCGATGCCAATATTTTCTACCCAATGCATCTAAGTTCCCGCAAAGTCAAATCCAACTTCTTGAGAGGTAATGGTATTTCTCTTGTAGTAGTAGAAGTTCTCAAACATCTTTGGGAATGTCACTACATTTTAGATTCATTTCAAGGAAGGTGAGGGAGAAAATGTCCTAGTGATATAACACCAAGAATAGGAGATGGTAGCTAAAGTGGTTGTTGATAGATTAGCTCAAGCACTCAATGCACTTGCAACATTTATACCAAATGTTTCTACACTCAAATATGTTCAAACATCTATATGTACTATCAATATAAGATTAAGTGTAGCCTAGCATGAGGAATTTTGGGATTAATTGGTGAGAATTGGGTAACCAATTCCAAATGTCTTTGACCTTCTAGATACCATCACTACTACCTAGTTAGAGCTGCTTGAGGCAAAGGGAAAATGCATCATCATGGAGGGGAAACTTGAAATAGCCAGAGTAGAAAACCAATGCTTGGCTACAAAAGTTGTTAAACTAAAAGCCCACCTCATTGATCATACATTACTTAGCCAATGCGAAAATGCACAACATTCAATAGTTTCAAACCAACCTCAAAGTGGTTGAGTACGCTAAGGAGTTGATAGTCTTTGACTAGTTCTTAGCTGATGCGACAATGCACAACATTCACAAGGACTTGGTCTAGACTCATAAGGAGAATGAAGTCCTAACCATAGAAAATCACCACTTGTAGAATATTAATGCACAAAAATAAGACATGTCTAACTTCATCTATCATTAGTAAGAGTAGCTTACCAAGGTGAACAATCAACTAAGGAGGTTATCACTAGAGAACAAAAATGTTGTAACTTGGAAGAAGGAGACCCTAAAATTTTAGAGGGTTAAGAACCATTACAAAGACTAGGTGGGATTATAGAAAGAAATTAATAAAAAGAACATTCAATTAGCAAAGGCAAAACTCAATGAGATCCTCTAGCATCTCCATGAGGGAGGTGATGTCTAGAAGCCTATCTTTGATGGGTTGAACAAATACAATAAAGATAAAGTTTGCATGAAGGAGCTACAGATTGAGGAAATGATTGAATACATGAATCTTTCCAACCTTCAATATGTGAACATAGTAATGCTAACTATCAGAAGACCACAATCAGAATTGAAGAAGTAGGTAGCTATCTTGTACTTGTTGTATGAGGTAGAGTTCAAACATCACAAAGAGACCAAGTAGAAGCCTGAGGTTGTAAATTCTAAACTCAAAATTCTTAAGGAGTGATTTAAAAATTAGAGATCAACTACTAATAACTTGACCAAGAGGATGAATGACCACTAAGAGCTTCATAATGCACTTAGGACATTCAACATTGAATGCAAATAGTTTGCACCTCAACAACTACATGTGCCCAAAGTAGGAGAAGGTTCTTCAAAATAGTAAAAGCCTCCATTGCCAAGGACCCTTTGATTTTCTTCATCATGTTTAGGATATTTAAGGAGTTTTTTTTATTATTTTTTTTATCATGGTGTTTGATTTTGTTATTCAAGATACCAAATTTTGTAATGATTGTAAATCCATACACTTGAGCACTCAGTTTTTATTATGTTAGTTTGTGTATCTGTTAGTCAATAATCCCATACCTTCTTAAAATTTTATAAAGAACTTCTTCCTTCTTTGTTTACTCAAGGATGATTTTTCATTCAATTGTGAGAATATTATGAAATCTGTAATTCGATCATGTCAATGGGATGTCATCAATGGGACCTTGTTGACGTAAGGTTCACTACATTGATGTGTACTTGTTAACTTGGAACCTTGTTTTTACCTATAAATGTACATCTACCCACCACATTTATGGTAATCATTCAATTAGTTGTAGCAAAGATCTTATAGGTTTTCCATTCTAAATTTAGAATATTTTCTAAGTGCCCATAGTAAGAGTCAAAGAACTGTATGAATCTTTATTCAAGCACTAATATACCTTAGGACCTCAATGTGAATGGTAATAAAGACAAGCTTTTCTAATCAGACCTTGTAGCACTTGGAATAGATTAATTATTTTCTTTATGCATTTATTATTCATGTACTTTACTTTAATTAATTTTAATTAAGTAATTAATATTAATTAAATAGCAAACATAAGTATGACCACTTCAAGCATATGCTTAATGCTTGGTAACCTAGTAGCACTATAGTGTGTTTAGGATGTGTACAGAAAGTGGGAATGGATGAATATGTTAGAATTACTTTATTCTTATTCTTAGGTGACTTAAACTATAAAAGAAAAATGATAAAAATCATATGGCTTAAGTTACACTTAACCATACATTTGTACTTCATAAGTGGAACTGAGAAGACAATGATTGTAACAGTTAGATTCACTTCCTAGAACCTAGTCTAGTTAGAGAGCTAAAGTCTATGAAATTCAACCTAATCACTAAGTGAATTCTAGTGATTCATATGGTTGGGTGTAGGGTATACTCGCTACTCATCAAACAAGATCAGCTATTAGATTAGAAATCCTAATGAATTTCAATCTTTAGCTATTGTATTATATCATATTTAGCATTAAACATATAACTATTCCTAGCTCCTAGCATTTTCACTATGATTAAAAATTCAAGATTGATATCGACTAAATTATAATCACTATTAACATGGACTAAGTATCATGTTAATGGATCATAGATTGGCCACATTGATGAGGCCTCGTCGACTAGGCCCTATTGATGCAGGGTTTATTCTTGCCTATAAATATGTGTTGACCTACCATTCTTAGGCATCATCTTGTCATAGTTGAAGTGAAGCTCTTACATTTTTTAAATTTAAAAGTTAGAATATTTTCCTAAGTGCCTATAGTAGGAGTCATTGAGTGTATGAATATTTATTCGAGCACTGTTGTACTTAAGCATGATAGTGTGTGCGGAAATAAAGACAAGCTTCTTGATAAATCTTGTAGCATTCTGGATAGCTTAAATATTTTATTATGCATTTAATGTTTTTAGTTATTTATTCTATGTTCCTTAGTAATTAAGCTAATTAAGTAATTAAGTAAGAAAATATAAATAGTAATTAAGTAAACACATAAGTACAATTGATTCAAGCATGTGTATGACATTTTGTAATCCTAGTAGCACTTAACACTTGGTAACCTAGCAATGCTATATGCATTCAGGATGTGTATGATAGGTGGGACGACATACTTATTTTAGGACTAGTCAAACAATAGTTAGTCATTAGATTAAAGTATACATTAAATTACTTTATTTTTTATTCTATTTCTTTTAAGCACCAAAATCATAAAATATAAAATGGTAAAAATCATGTGCCTCAATTACACTTAAACCATACCCTTCAGCTTCACAAGTGTAGTTGGGAAGACAAAAAATATTCTCAACACCCAATCTACTTCTAAGAGAACTAGTGCATTGGAAAACTATAGAGTCCATGGAATTAAACTAGATCATGCATGAATACTTTGTGATTGGTATGGTTGAGCGTAGGGGTACTTCATTGCTCATCACTTGTCCTATCCTTAAGAATACTATCTTATTACATAACTCATCATTCTTGTATCAGTTTTCTTTCTACAAATCATGTGTTAATAAAATGCTATTGATATTAACTACCTATTAGTAAGGTTGATGGTCCAGCTTCAAAGTTAACTATACCATGGCTAACTAGCCAATATTAGTAGCCTAATGTTATCTTCTAGATTTTCAACTTCTCAAAGATACCTATATAGCCTTGAATCATATCCTAACTATTATCATGTTCAAGTTTCATTCTACACCTTGAGGTAACTCCAGTAGACAAGGATCTAATAACTAGCAAGTAAGATCATAAGATTGTAACTTTTTCTATAACATAACTACTCTTCATAATTTTCTAAAATTAAGAGTATCAAAATTATTATTAATTGAACTACTTATAAGTCCTATTATGGTAAATAAAGTTATGCTAACTTAATTCTAAACTAGTGATGGCATCTGAACTCAAGAGTGTATATTCTAAACTTCCTTTCAACATTTAGTTTCTTTAGTTAATATTTTATGTTTGCAAATTTATGAATATTATAAATGCTTTCCTATATAAAAAAATTAATGTGTTCTTTTTGTTTCCTTAACTTATGAATTTCAAAACATGATAGTAATCTCCTTGATAGATTTAATTAATTACAATCTTCTTTTCTCCTTTAATTTTAATCTTTATTAATGTCTTTAATATTCCTTCATCCCATAATATCTAATCATAAGTTTCCTATCACTTAGAATAACATCATGAATGTGACATCCTATTCTTGAATGTCATAAAAATATGAACGCTTAATTTATTACATTCACCATTTTCATGGAAAATATACCATAAATATTATAAATACTTTAAATAATGAATTAATTGGAAAATAAATAATTGGTACTAAATAATTAAGTAAGGAAAATGGAAAAACTTATATTAATGGAAGAAAGTATTGTAACACCCTTTTGGATTGTCTTCCTATGCCATTTAAGCCTTAGAGGCAATCCAGCATTACCACCATGGTTAGGATGTCCTGCCAAAGGGGTGATCAGTCCCTTTTTGTTCTGCTTCATCCAACTCCCATTACTTGCCTCTCCAAGCTCTACAACTCCATGCCTGGCATGACCTCTAACCCTATCCTTAAATGGCATAGGTCAAACGCTTTCTCAAGGGACACATGAATAGTCATAACTCCTCATAACAAGGTGCCCCTTCATTAGAAGGTTAATTACATTATTTATAGTTGTTTCCACCCTTAACAAGGGATGGTATGTTATAATCTACCCCACTTAAGCATCTAGCTCATCCTCAAGTGCTTCCTCTATATCCAACTGTTCAATAGCTGCTTCATTATTATGCTCCTTAGCTTCAGTTCCCTCATTTTCCTCATTATTATCTGATGAGTGGCAAGGTACCCCTACACTCAACCATACGAAACGAGTGTAGCATGCGCGATCCAGTCAAAATCCATAGACTAAATGCCTAAACTCTGCAAGGAACACCTGGGGTTAATTAATCATTGTCTTCCCAGACTTACTTGTTGTTGTCACGGTGTATGGTTAAGTAAGTCCGAGGTATATGATTTTTTTGGTCTTTTTAGGTTTATCTCCTATGCTAAAGGGTGAAGGGTTGAGAGACTAAAACTAACTCTAACTACAGCACTAAGTCCTAGCATCAGCATCCATTCCCACTTACCGTACACACCCTGAACTGTGCAACTGTGGCTACCAAACGCTAATCATTACTGGGATTACCACGCGTAACGCACGTGCTCAAAGCGGTCGTACTAAGGCACCTAACTAGCCTAAGTGTGACAAGTAGCTGATTCCTTGACTAGTGTACACATCCGTAGATGCTCGTAATCAAGTCGTACTTGTCCCACGTTCTAGGAGATAAGGGTGAGAGAATCTAATCGCGATGAGTAGTTGATTTCTTGGCTAGCTGTACACATTTGTCAATGCTCGTAACCAAGTCCTACTCATGTCGCATTACTAGGAAAGTAATAAATAACATTAAATAAACCTATCCATGTACTACAAGGTTTATCCACAAAGCTTGTCTTTATTGTCATACACAACTTGCATTTAGGTACAAAGCTGCTCGAATAAAGAACCGTTCACTTGGGAGACTCCTACTACGGGCACATGGAAAATATTCTATCTCTTGGGTGATCAATCTGCCAGAGCTTCACTACTTCTAGCCTAGGATGTCAAATGAAGGGAATGCCGCCTATTATTTATAGATTTGGCGGCAGAGCACGATATCATGTATACGATATCGTAGGGGACGATGCAATATCGCATACGCGATATCGCAGGGGACGATGCAATATCGCATACGCGATATCGCAGGGGATGCGATATTGTGGTGGCCGCGATATCACATATGCGATATCGCGGCTTGTGCATATCGTGTCTCGTCATACCCCCATGATTGAATGAAAACTCATCCTCAAGTTCCTTACAATAATATTAGGAAGGTATGGAATTATTGAGGGGAATGGAACTAATGGGATGACATGTGAACGGATCATTATTACAAGAATTGACAAAACTGGTGTTCATGACAACAAGGATGAACACCTTATTACAATGACATCAAGCCTTTGTTGGCAGCTTGGGAGAAAGAGAGAGAGATAGAAAGAAGTGTTGCTACTGCCAATGCCAAGATTGCACCTTCATTGTCCATCCATAAGTGCACCATCGATCTTGCTCCTTGCACAATCGTTCTAGCACCAGTCCATCATGAGTGTTTCCTCCAGGTCCAGTCCATTGCTGTATGATT
>MNCI01035449.1:65726-157712 GCA_015680685.1 Gnetum montanum
GCACATACTCATCGGGATTAGTATATGTCACCTTAGATTGCTGAGGACTTGTTTAGTTCAGGTTATGTGTATGTCACTGACTGTCTTCCGTGTTATCCCTAGGTGAGTTAACCTTATGAGAAGAAGCCATTTTATTGGTGTGCTATTCACCATTATATATGTTCTTATTTAACTAATTAACCCAAAGGTTCGTTAACGCTCACAACGATGTGAAAGATTTCCTAATGTTCTAATTGGCATACAAACACTTAGTCCCCAGCAATGGCACCTATGATGAGTAGCGAGGTACCCCTAGACTCAACCATACGAAATGAGCATAGCACGTGCCATCTGGTCGAACTTCGAAGACTAAATGCCTAAACACCACAAGGAATACTTGGGGTTAATTAATCGTTGTCTTCCAAGACTTACTTGTTGTTGTCATGGTCTATGGTTAAGTAAGTTCGAGGTAAATGATTTTTTTGGTCTTTTCAGGTTTATCTCCTATGCTAAAGGGTGAAGGGTTAAGAGACTAAAACTAACTCTAACTACAACACTAAGTCCTAGTGTCAGCATCTGTTCCCACTTACCGTACACACCCTGAACTATGCAGTTGTGGCTACCAAACGCTAATCGATATTGGGATTACGACATGTAATGCACGTGCTCGAAGTGGTTGTACTAAGGCACCTAACTAGCCTAAATGTGACAAGTAGCTGATTCCTTAACTAGTTGTACACATCTGTAGATGCTCGTAATCAAGTCATACTTGTCCCATGTTCTAGGAGATAAGGGTGAGAGAATCTAATTGCGATGAGTAGCCGATTCCTTGGCTAGCCGTACACATTCGTCAATGCTCGTAACCAAGCCACACTCATGCCGCGTTACTAGGAAAACAATAAAAAACATTAAATAAACCTATCCATGTACTGCAAGGTTTATCCACAAAGCTCGTCTTTATTGCCGTACACAACTTGCGTTCAGGTACAAAGCTGGTCGAATAAAGAACCGTTCACTTGGGGAACTCCTACTACAGGCACATGGAAAATATTCTATCTTTGGGGTGATCAATCCACCAGAGCTTCACTACTTCTAGCCTAGGATGTCAAATGAGGGGAGTGCCTCCTCTTATTTATAGATTTGGCAGTGGACCGTGATATCATGTACATGATATCGTAGGGGACGACACGATATCGTCTAAGCGATATCGCGGCTTGTGCATATCGTGTCTCATCACTATCTATACAAATAAAATATCAAAAATTATAAACATAATTTATTTCATCCATAATAAATTCAACCTATCATTCAATGTCATGATGATCAAAAAAATTAAGGGTAAGTAGTTAAAATAAACTCCCTATTTTCCCAAGTCTATTGATAACAATTTTACCATTGAACAAGTACTTCGTTGATAGTTTTATTTTGTAATTTCTTAGTTCGTTGGTCCTTAATAGCAATGGGTTTTACTTAAAAGCTAGCGTTGGATTATAATGGCAAAGTATTCAAATCCAATACATATGGTACATTATTTTCATAGAATTTCTTTAGCAAGCTCACATGAAAAACTAGATGAATTTTTAAAGTTTCTAGAAGATTCAACTAATATGCTACTTCACCAATTCTTTCAAAGATTTCAAAAGGTCCAAAAAATATAGGTGCTAATTTAGTATATTTTCCAAATTTAAGAGAAATTTTGGTAGGTTTTTCTTTCAATAATACTTGATCACCTACTTGGAATTATTTTTTAAGTCAATGTTGATTTGCATATCCTTTATATTTATCTTGGGTAGCTCACAAATTTTTTTTAACCCTTGTGAAATTTTTTTTCATTATTTTCATTTCTTCTTCCTTTCATTCCACTCTTAAGGTTGGATCTACCCAAGTTAATGGTGTACAACAATTACGTCCATATACTACTTTGAATGGTATTTGATGTATGGAACCTTGATAATTGTTATTATAGGAAAATTCTGCTAGATGCAAATAATTCTCCCATGTTTTTGGTCTACTCCCGATGTAGCTTCGTAGGATATCTTCTAATATTCTATTTACACATTCAGTTTTTCCATCAGTCTCAGGGTGATAAACTATGCTAAATTTCAATTGGGTTCCAAGCTCTCTAAAGAAACTTTTCCAGAATTTAGATATGAACGTAGGATCTCTATCTGAGGTGATATATTTTGGACAACCATGTAATTGAAATATTTCTCATATGAATTTTTGGACTATTTCTTCTACTGTGTTTGTAGATTTGAAAGTTATAACATGTGCTATCTTTGATAGATGATCAACTACTACAAAAATCAAGTCATTTCCTTTTTTGGTTACTAGCAATCCCACAATGAAATCCATAGTGATATTTCTTCCCATTTCTAGGTTGGAACTTCTAGAGGTTGTAATAATCCATTAGGTTTCCTCTATTCAACTTTTATTCTATGATATGTTAGACAATTTTTAATGTATGTGGACACATCATTCTTCATTCTAGGAAAAAAACAAGATTTGCAAATTATCATATCGGCCTTAATATAACTTGGGTGTCCTACGTATAGTACTTCATGTGCTTCACAAAACAACCTTAGTCTCCAATTTCCTTCTGGTATGCATACTCTTTGTTCTTTCATCAATAAACCATTAGAAGTAAGTTGATATTGAGGTTCATAAGAAATATTGGTTAAAATATTTTTAAAGTAACAATTTTATTTTATTTGTTCCTTACTTTCTTCTTCCATAGGGGTCATTACTACATCTATCATTAAATTCCACATTTAACTAAGGACATCAGCTACCACATTTTTCTTGCTAAGAATATATTTGATTTCAAAATCATATTCTGCCAATAATTCTATCCATCACCTTTGACAAGTATTCAAAATAGGTTTTCTTTGCAAATATTCTAGACTTTTATAATCTATTTTTAGTAGAAACCTTTTTCCGCAAAGATAATGTCTCCAAACTTTTAGAGCATGAAAAATTGCTAGTAATTCTAAATCATGGGTTGAGTAATTTACCTTGGATCCTCCTAATTTACAAGATTTATAACATACCACTTTATCTTCCAATGAAATAACTACACTAATTCCTATTCCATAGGCATTCGTGGATACTTCAAATGGAAGATCTTCATCCAAAATTCTCAAAATAGGTGTAGTTGTAAGTAGCATCTTTAATCTAAGAAAAGATTCCTTGCATTTTTCATCAAACTTGAAATTACATTTTTTCTACAAAAGGTTAGTTAATGGGCTACTAAGGTAGAATAATCTTTAATGAAACGTCAATAAAAATCAACTAACCATAAGAAACTTCAAACTGTTGTAACATCTTTTAATTCAAGCTAATCTCGGATCACACTAATTTTTGGTGGATCTACTTGCAATCCTTTCTTGAAAAATATATGTCCTAAGTATGAAACTTCTTCCTTAAAGAGTTCACATTTACTCAATTTAGCTTTAAATTGATGTTCTTTAAGAATTTCCATTGTAGTTTTCAAATGTTTGATATGTGTTTCTCTTGATTTAGAATAAATAAGTATATCATCCATAAATACTCTAACAAATTCATCAAGATATTCATGAGAAATATTATTGATTTATGTCATAAATATTGTAGGTGCATTATTTAATCCAAACATCATCACAACAAATTTGTATAATCCATATCAAGTTCTAATAGCAGTCTTCTCAATATCTTTCTTCTTGATCCTTATTTGGTGATAACTTGATTTTAAATCAATCTTTGAAAAATAACATGCACCCATAAGTTGATCAAATAAATCATCAATTCTAGGTAAAAGATAAGTATTTTTAATCGTCACTTTATTCAATACTCTATAATCAATGAATAATCTTAGTGTACCATCTTTCTTTTTAACAAATAAAACTGGTGCAGCCCAAGGTGATATGTTAGGTCTAATTTTTCCTTCTTCTAATAATTGGTCTAATTGTACCTTTAATTTTCTTAATTCCGAAGTAGAAAATATATAAGGAGCTTTTGAGATAGGTTATTTACTAGGAAAAATATCAATGACATGTTCAATAGTTCTTTTTGGAGGTAGTTCTCTAGTTTCACCAAATACTAAATCTTTATATTCCTTAAGTTTATTCGGGATCTCAACACTTGAAAATTTCTGAGGTTGGGTTACTTTAACAACCAACATTGTAGCACCTTTCTTGAATAATCTTTTAGCTTACTTAATAGTTATCGTATGAATTTTCTTTGTTGTTCCTACCCCACTTAGAACCTTCTCTCCATCAATGGTTGGGACTTTTAAATACGAGTTTCAAAGTGGGAAATAACATCATTTTTTTGTAGGAAAGACATCCCTAAAATTACATCAATATCACCTAGTTCAAATTCAAAAAATCCATCAACGAAAGGCATGTTTTGCAAGGTAAAGTTAATTTCTCCATACCTAATATGTTTGCTCACATTTGTTTCATCTACCAATTCTATCTTAATAATTTTCTTAGAAGGTAGACTTAATTTCAATAAATTAATTAACTTTGGAGAAATAAAGTTATCACTAGCACCACTATTAATCAAAAAATTAATTTTTTTACCTTCAATTGAACCTTCAAAAATTAGTAAAGCAAATTGAAATTTATGCAAACCTAATTTAGTTAATGCAGATATCTTCTTGATGGCTATGGTAGTGGGTGGAATTTTTTCTTTCTTCATGTTTGGGTTTGGTTTCTAATTTCTGATTTGGTTTATCCTTTTTAGTTTTGCTCAAAATTTTGGGCAATCTTATTTAAAATGATCTTCATCACAAAAGAAACATCTAGATTGCCTTGAGCAAGTACTGAAAAGATGTGTTGAAACAAATCTTAATTGGCAGAAAAGCCATTTAATGGTCCAAGAAGGCATAGTACTAGGCTTAGAATTACTCAAGCAAGGATTTAGGTAGACCTAAAAAATATAAGGATCATCCAAGGAATCACACACCAACTAGAGATAATCAAAGGCATCCAATCATTCCTTTGATACACTAGCTACTATGGGCAGCCCTACCTAGGACCACACTAGCCCTGTCAATTTTTTTCTTTCTGACACCATCATTCTCCATATTATTTGATATTGTAGGTGTGACAAAAGATAGGCACAACAAGCATTTTTTTCATAGGTCATCCAAGGCATACATGACTAGGATGCAAAAGCATAGGAAAATCCAATCTGAGTGTGATCTACAAGGTGGGGAAACATGTTGGTACAAAACAGGCAAGACAAGGCCTAATATACTAAATGACAAGTATAAGGGATGCAAAAAAAATATTGTTATGTACACAAATTTTCGAAAGCAACACAAACTAGAGAAGACGAGCTAGGTGATGCACTAGTACCACCTTGGCAGTCACGAAGACAAGAAGGAAGGTGAGCTTTGCTAACCATACACTTCAAAAATAGTATAAAATATAAACCATGTTTACATCATGATGAGGGTTTGGATGTTATCATAATTGAATGACTTATTCATTAGTAAAGAATAACATGCATAAATGACTTATTCATGCAAAAGATATGATTAGTGATATAAGAGGTTACACATGATCTCCTTTAAAGATTTGATATGGATGTTGAGATATATATCCTATTATGGGTGAAAACTTAGGTGGAAAATTAACAACAAATAGCTTTGATGGTCAAACTAATGTGATAGTTAAGGTAGTAAGCTAGGTAATAGATGGAGGAGAAAGATAATATGGAGTTAAATCAATTGCATATGAAGCTGTAAAGATTGAGGAATATGCTACTAAAAATGACTTGGTGATAGTAGCATTAATGATGGAAAATTCATTACAAAAGGAGAATGCATATTAGTTGTTTTCTACGTAGTGTGTGTTATTTAGTGATGATGATGGATGTTTATAAAAGAATATTTTTAGGTGTTGGTGATGCAATAAAGATAGATGGTTGATCACCAATAGATATGAGTGAAGGGGTGTTAACTTCGAGATCAAGAATAACAGTAATCTCTTCATCCTGAGGAAGGGAAGTGGCTTCTTGAAAAGTAGTTAAAGAAACTATAAGATGATGATAATCATGATAAATGATTAAGACGGTCTTCATTTAAGGGATAGGATTAGTAAAGTAGAGATATCCTTCAAAGTTTGATCTAATGCTTGATGATTTAATGTTGATGTAGAAGTGATATTGAAAAGGAGTTGATCTACCCCCATTGAGTTCATAGCAAAAAAAACATTAGTAAATTATACAAAAATAGAAGAAGAAGAAACATGTACCTTCATCTTCTTTGAATGTCATTTTTTCTTAAAAAATAAAAAATAATTAAATTCTACTCATTGCCTATGAAACCGCTCCACTAGCTTAGATATATATATATCAATTGGTTGAGATGATTTTAACAAAGCCCAACTACTAGACAAGGTAACAAGATATCTAAAAATAGAATCATTCATCCCTCCTTTGTTTCTCTACCACTTACTCAATTTAGTTTTACCCTCTCAATTAAGTTTGTTCTATTTGTTAATGGCATTTTTGAGAATTATTTATGCGAGAGATTTATTTCTCAAAAATGTAATGAACAAACAGAGATAGAACAAAATTGACCAAGAGGGTAAAACTAAATTGAGAAAGGGCTAGAGAAATAGTGGAGGGATGAGTGATTCCATTTTTAGATATCTTGTTACCTCATCCAGTAGTCGAGCTTGGTTAAAATCATCTTAGCTAATTGAAGCTAGTTTATTTACATATGTGATTATTTCTATTTCGTTTGAAAACCAATGTTCTGACATGCCAATGTTGACAAACTTTATTCCCCTACCATCCACCATAGCACAAGATGGGTTGGCCTCTNTGGAGTTTTGATTTAGCAGGTATCAAGCACTAGATTGATCATTGGCACATAGGTTATTAATTTGATCATGGTATGAATTATATGAGTTACTTTATATTTTTTTGTAAATAAATATTATATTTTTTTTATTTTTTATTTTTTAGCTTATGTTTTTGAGGTTCTTGTAATTGTACCTTGGTTAGTTATGTTTTGACCTTAGACTTTGTTATTAATTTCAGCTTACACATAACTATTAGTTATTTCTTCTAGGGAATCCTATTAGGCCAACATTGGGTACTAGTCCATGTTAGCATATTATTTTTATTTTTTATTTTTAAAAATTTACTTTCTCTTTTTGTTTTTAGTTTTTTAATACATTACCCTTTTTACCAACCATTCCCTACTCTGATGGGCATAAATACTTAACAACTTTTCTATGAGAGATCATCAAATTACTTTGCTAGCATCTAGAAGATATAACTAGAGAGGGAGATCTTGCTAGTTTGGAGAAGAGCTAGATCTAGATATGAAACATTAATAAAAAAACCTAGCAAGATTTTATTTTTAGGTCTGATTTTAAGTTTTCCATGGATGCCATCATTGACTTATAGTTTTACCTAGTGTTTAGAGCCTATTTGACAGATCTCAACCACATTAAGATTTCTTGATGTTGCAAAGTCATTTCATGTAGGGTAAATTTTATACATCACCCCAATTTTAAAATTTTTGGCATTTTTGTTTATGCACATTCATTTTGATTGATCTTTGTTTATTTAGTAATAGGTTTGATGGAATGTTTGAGTTTCAAATATGATTATCTTATTCATATTTTCTAATTTCTAGTATTCATCAAAGATTTATTATCATGCATGCAATGATAGTTAATGTTTTAAGCCTTTTTTTATTTTGCCAAAATTTTCATTTATAGAACTAGGGTGTTAAGACATAATTCATATTTTTGACGCTCAAAATGATGTTGGATAAAGATAGGCTAGAAGAAAAATTTCTTAAACTTACTAGTGCAAACTTGAAGTATCCCTACATATCCATCATGACATAGGTCATGATGAACTATGATGTCATATTTCAACTTAGCACAAAAAATTAAGGATATTTTATGAAGTGATCCCCAACCTCCAAGTAATGGAAAATTAAGAAAATAGAAAAAAAAAACATAGTTTCTAGTACTTCCTAGAACATTTAAAAGTTTGCAAATAGTAACTTATAAAATTTTTTAAATATTCATAGCTTAGAATAAGCTTCAGAAGCTTAGATTCTTTTTTGTAATTTATAGTCATCCATTAGGACCTATATTTTTAGTCTTAGCTTTTTTTAGTCATCGTAGAATCTTTACTTGACAATACCTTTCTTGACTTTCAATCTCTATTTGGCTTCATTAAGAGATTTTGGGTATGCCTACCCACCATCCAAGGACTACTTTCTATATTATGTGTCCTATTTTGGTATTTGAATTATATGCGTTTGGATTTAAATTAACAATGCCTACATAGGTTTTCTTTCCTAGTGGTGGTTCAATAATATTTATGACATTTACATGCATCATCCTTCTCAGTAAGGAGCTTGATACTTACACAAATTACCTTTCTCAAAAAGTAGCATATATCATTGTGGTGCTTACATGGGTTTTCCTTCTTGTAGAGAGATGAAAACTTATGGGGGTCATCTTTATTGATAAATATTATTTGTTCAATTTTGGTTTAAGTTTGTGTTTAGTAAGTGATGGTGGAGCCTCTTTTTCTATTTTTTATATTTAGATATTTATTTTTATTATAATTTGTTATTTTATCTATGCATAGTTGTATTTTTAAATGTCAATTCTTTACTTGTAGCTACCTCTTGTGCATGACAATCTAGCTACTTGATGCACAAAGTCAAAACTTATAAGGACATATTGTATAGCTTATTTTTCCTTCTTATTCTTAGGATTAATTCAATTTCTATATTTTTTGTATTTGCATTTTTCTAGCTACCTCTTGTGTATTTGCATTTTTCTATCTTTTTTGTAGGCCTAACTTGGTCACAAATATTATTTTAGCAATGTTTGTTACTTTTTAGCTATTCTTATCCAGTAGATTTTGTTATCATTAAAGCCTAATGCCTTTTGATGTACTTATCATATTATGTAATTTGTCATTAAGTAATTTTTATATATTATTCTAATTTTTCTAGTTTCTTGTTAATGTTATTTGAACTTGGGTAATAGGAATTCATACTACTTTATCAATAAGCAGTTTTGATTTTATATGCATGAAGCTATTGCCACTATGTTACATTAATTTTATGTTTCTTACTTAGTGTTTTTCTACTCCTATGCACCTATTTTTATGAATGCATACTACTTTATCTATTATATTTTCTTAGCATCCAACATTTTTTACAAGTAATGCTTTATGTTTTTTTAAAATTTCCTTTATTCTTAAGTAATGTCTTTCTAGCTTGCGCCTAGTTAGTAGGGTGTTACAACATTGATGATGCTAGCTTTGGTGAGATTAGAAAGCACCTCAATGCTCCATTTCTTACTAGAGTGTATGGTGTCGGACCCAAAAAAGAGAATTTTATTAATTAAATAAGATTAAGTNAGACCCAAAAAAGAGAATTTTATTAATTAAATGAGATTAAGTACATGATCAACATCTGAACATATTGATGGTTAAATAGGGAGAAGAACAATGACAAATGCAGGTGTTGAAGGAAAAAATTGTGATACATAATCCTTCATAGGGTGTGAGAGTACATTTCAAAGAGAAACCTCATGCTAGGATCAATAAGAACTATGAGTTAATAAGACCAGGGGAACAATAGAGAGCTAACAATGCTCAAAATTATGATGAGACACTCCGATGTAGCAGATCGAGATGCGTAAGAGTGCACGAATTGGTGTATCTGCTCCAAGGCTGCAAACAATAAAACAACTGATTAGTATCCAACTTTAACTTAGAAGTGTGAGATATAATTTGTAAATGCAGAAGGTGAAGAATTTGAAATTTTTCTATAATAGTTAAATGGTTAGAGTTAGATGAATCAGTATTCTAGAAAAGAGTAGTGCATCTGCGCTTCCATATATAGTAAAGGATGAGGGGCCTAATAACTTCCCAAAGAAACTAAAGGCTAGCAAAGGGGGTGGCTAGAAGGCTGAACAAGATATCCTCATGGGAAAACTTTCACAAAGGGAAAACCTTAGAAACCCACTCCCATGAAGATTGAGTGAAGGGGCAATGCCAAAAAACGTGGACAAATTCATCNGGGTAGAAGGTTCAATCCATTAATCCACTAAAGACCATGGAAGAGAATAGGAACCAAAGCATCCAAATGCAAGTAGTGATGAATGAAGTGATAAAGTCTGTCAAGGAAGTGGTGCATAGATCTGGAAGCCCCATATAAGCTTTCGAACATATCCCAAGTAATCCAATGATTGGTGAGATGAAGACATCTAAGTGAAACAACTCCCTTTTGAAACCAAATGGTGGCTATCCTGGCATTTGAGGTGGCTAGAGGGGCAGGCGATAGGGATAGCCACCAAGGGGAAATCTTAGAAAGGAGAGTAGGATTGATATGAACATTACTCCAATTCACATGAGAATGTAAGACCTACCAAGCCTTCCAAATTCTTTTAAAAACATGTGTTCCAGGAATGATAATGTCATGAGGAGAAATGATCCAATTAACAGGGTGGATACCCTTCTAGATGGACTTGTTCTTAGGGAATGCTTGTTGAAGCCTTAACTAAAGAAGATTCCCAATAATATTGGGGGCATCCAGGTGTTGAACCAACCACTTAGCAACAAGGGTGAGACCTTTCTTAAAGGAATTCAAAAGGCCCAATCCACCTTTGTTCTTAGGAAGAGTTACTATATTCCAGGCAACCTGATGAAAGCCTTTTTGGGAGTCTTTAGCCAACCACATGAAGTCTCGAAATAAACGTTCAAGCTTTTGATAAGAAGCATGGTAAGGGGCCTAACATGACGAATAATAAACATGGATAGAGGCACAAATAGACTTACAGATAAGATACTTACTAGTGAGCATGAGGGGTTTGGTTTTCCATTTTTTGATTTTCCTTTGAATTCGAGAAAGTACTTGGTCCTAGAGCTCTAAAGATGGGCCTCTAAAGTGAAAAGGGATTTCCAAAAGCTTAATGATTTCATGATCTTGAATACACTTTGAACTATAATTGCACAAATGGCTGTAGTTATTGGTGAAGCTATATATTGAAGATTTACGGTAATTTATAATAGATCTAGAGAGGGAGCAATATTTCTCTACTCAAGACAAGAGATGTTGTACATTAATAGCTTTTTTTTGAATAAGGAAAAAGGAGTCATCAATGAAATGCATATTAAGCAGCTGATGTTGAGGAGAAGATAGATGAACCCCAGATAAAACATCATTTTGAATATCCAAGTTGATTTGATGACAAAGAAAATCAGCAGCAATGATGAAGAGGTAAGGAGCAAGAGGGCAACCTTGCCTAACAGACCTATGAATAGAAAAGGAAGAAGTGATGCCAAAGGTAGTTGCGATCACGTAGTAGCATCTAAGAATAAGCATTCTACCATATGAATGAACTTAGGGCCAAAACCCAATTTAGTCATGGTTTGGATAATAAAGTCCCACTTAATATTATCATAGGCTTTAGCATAGTCAAGCTTCATCAGGAGGATATCCTGACCCTCATCCTCATCCCACTTAAGACCTTCCCAAGCAGCCACCATGTTATTTATATGTATCTTCCTGGGACAAAGCCTGTCTACTCGAGGAAAATAATAAGAGCAAGGATTTTCTTTAATTGCAAAGCCAAACATTTAGCCCAAATTTTGTAAACCACATTAAGTAAGGTGATGATCACCAATTGGACATACAAGTAGGATCTCCTGATTTAGGGAGAAGACGAATAATCCCTTGATTTAAGATTGGTCCCAAGGAACTAGTAAGCATAGCCTCTTTGATAACATGGAAAAGGTCAAAACCTACCAAATCCCAATGCTTTTGGAAAAATTCGACTCGAAAACCATCATAACCAGGGGCTTTCCTAGGGCTTAGTTTAAAGCAAGCCTGTCGAAGCTCAGCTAGAGTAATATCAGCTTCTAAAATTGTCAGCATAGAAGAATTAACCAGTCTAGGATAATTTAGAGTGGCAGCAATGAAGGATGTGGGATCCATAGGAGTAGTGGTGAATAAGGCCTCAAAGTGTTCCTTAAGATAAGAGAGAAGACTATTTTGGTCAGTGATAATGGATCCATTTATGGAGAGTTTATCTAAAGGGGGCGAAGGGGAGGACCAGCTAAGGTACTTAAAGAATTCCTTACAGTGCTCATCTTGAATTTTTAGCCAAGTGAGTCAACTTTTAATCAAGGCACCTTATTCCTTATATACTTCCCAATGTTGAAAGGCTATATGGGCTCTAGCAAGCTCCCCTTGAAGGGGACTATTAAAGGGATCATTAGTTAGTTTGGTCGTAAGGTGCTCAATGGAAGAGCATATGTTGGTGTACTCTTGCCAAGAACGAGAGGCAACTACCTTACCATAATGACAGGCGAGATTCCTAACTCTACTAGTAGTTTGAAGCCACTAGTGGATCTAACCCTTTGGACCTAAGAGTCTAGGTTCAGCGTTCCAAAGGCTAGAAAGAAGTTGTTGGGTAGGAGGAGAAGAGAAAAATTGACTATGTAGTCTAAGGAGATGATAATTCCATCATTGGTGGTCATTATGGTTCTACATAGATAAAGTAATGCGGAAATGATTAGATAAGGTTGCATGTTGGTGGAATATAGTAATAGAAAGGGTCTACCAAAAAGAAAGAGTGGAAAAATAATATCTATCTAATCAACTATAAATGCAAGCTTGTCCCCTTACTAAGATTGTTCCAAGTGAAGCTATTTAGAGAGCCACTGGTAGTGTCTGTGATGTCGTCCGAAAGATAGAAAAATTTCTTAAAATTTGATCAGGCTTGATATTCATGATGAGGAATTTGAGAGAAAGCACCCCCAAGCTTATCTTGAGAGAATTCCATCATGTTAAAATCACCACCAAAAATCCAAGGAATAGAAGGAAGACTATGAATGAGTTCATGCCACAATCGGGCCCATTCGGTAGAGTCATTGGGAGCATAAATAGAACAAACTCCAAAGGGACCATGTGAGGAGGAGAAAATAGCCCAGGCCACCTTATGACCTAAATTAGACCCATGCTGTAGGAGTTTGTCTTTCCAATAGGCTGGAGAAAGAATGGCTGCTCCACCTTTTCCACACTCATGAGAAGTAGCAAGAATAGAAGAATGGGGGAGAAACCAATGGGCTGAAAGAGATAATTGGTCAGCTGAGATCTTGATTTCTTGAAGAAGAAGGAAGTCCAAAGTGAGATTTAGACTAGAGAGGAAGTTGCTAGCTCATTTGCGATGAAGCCTATCAGTTGGGCCTCAAACATTCCAAGATAGGAGATTCATGGAGAACCTCTAGATGTTATGAGTGACACGGTAGTAGAAGGATTTGGGTTAGGGATGTTAGTCATCATAGTAGTGGAAAGAATTGTAAAGGAGTTGCTTGTATTAATAGTTAAAGCTGGGTTAGTTTTGGGTGAAGGAGAGGAATGGGGAGTAGTGTTTTTAGATGCTTTGGCCCTTTTCCTTCCCCCTACNCAATGGGGAGTAGTGTTTTTAGATGCTTTGGCCCTTTTCCTTTCCCCTACCATTACAAACTCATCACGTAAAAGTGAATCTTTGACTGATTGTGATTGGATTATTGGTGCCTTGGACCTGGCCTTAATGAGAGAATGGGATTGGGAGACTCTTGCCTTAGAAGGAGCATATGTGAAAGAAAGGTGTGGAGCATTGTTAGAAGTAGAACCAAACTTAATGGGATCAAGTGGTGGGTTAGGTTGAGGAGTGACTACAGGATTGGATTTGGGAGGATTGGTTTGGGATTTTTTCTTAGCTAGAAAAGGATAGGTAGAGATGTGATGCTCTGCATGATGGTAGTAGCTCCAAGAGTTGGGAAGATAAAAATAGTCTACCTTTTGAGTAAAAACTTTGCCTCCAGCTCCTAATGTTAAAGTGGTTTTCTTTTGGGAAATGTCAAGTTCAATATAGTAGCGATGGAAGTGAGCCTCGTTAACCTCAATCCCATGGTCAGAGATGACTTAACCTAAGGTGCTAACTATGTCTCGTTCAACAGATGAAAAGATTAAAGGAAGATTAGGTAGCTCTACATAACATGGGATGATATTAAAGGCTAGGTCCTTGACATTGAAATCAAATTTCCAAGCCCGGGCAATAACTGTAGCATTACGAGCAGGAAAAATTGGAAGAGAGAGAGCTTTCTCGATGTGAGAAGCCTCAAAAAGTTTAGCAAGGACAAAATTACGAGCATAGTATCTAGCATGTAAGACCTGTATCCCATGGGTTTGTAAAATATTTTTAATATGCAAATTGATGCTTAATGATTGAGGTAGAAAACCTACTATTTGAGAAAAGATAAAGCGTGCAGAAAAATCATGAGAAACAGATTCAAAAATGTCATCAGGTAAAAGAAAATCTAAAGATTCCAAGTTGGGAGAACTTCCCTGAAGTGAAGAAGTAGCAGCTGCTGAGGATTCATCCATACCCTTGCATGAAGGAAGCCCCACGTCCATTTGAACAAGCTCAACGCTGGTTATTTGGATTTTTGCCCTAGAACCATTGCAGTTGAGCTCCTATGCCAAAAATCATCTGCTACTGCCACTACTGCTACCGAAATTTCCGCTGTTGGACCGATCTACACTTTGCTGCTACGGTCACTACCTTGCACGCATGTCTGTGCACCTACCGTGCTAGCCATGCCTACCTACGTGTTATATCGAGTGCTGTTCGGTGCACCGATTTGAGCAATTGCAGCCATGGCCAAGCCCGCGATCTATGAGCCAGTGCTGGCGTCAAATCCCTCGAAGAGTAGGTAGGCGACGACAGAAGAAGAAGAAGGCAGGGTGCTATCTTGGCCACGGCTACAGCTGCAACCACGACCCCTGCCAAATGTAGTGGATGGGGTTGAAGGATCTAATTGTGCGACGCACGAGAAAAGGTCAAAGTGTATCCTTGATAGTTATTTTTCAGAAAACGGCTAACCTATGATCAGGCAGTGAATGTTGACAACCGTTGAGCATCATACAATTTACTTTAGAATTTTTCTTTAACACGTAAGGATAGTAGAGTGTATATATGAAGAGAAAATCATCCACAACATTGACTTCTCTTCAAGAATGGAAAGGTATGTATGCGAAATTATGATTTTTAGTTAAGGATTTTACCTAAGAAACATACTTGTGGTATTGCTAGACATATGAGTAAGAAAGCAACTGATGAGCTTGTCAGAAAAAGCCACATTTAATCAAATATTCAAAATCATGTAAATAAATTTATTAGGAAGTATCATGTTTAATAAGACTTTAAATGAGGAAAAGGTATATTTTCTTAGTATTTATCTTTTCCAATTCCTAATGCTCTATGGAAGAGTAATTCTATGAATTTTATGTCTGGTAGTCCAAAGACACAATCTTGCCATGATTCTATTTTTGTTGTAGTAGATATATTTTTCATAATGATACATGTCATTGATTATAAAATGAGCAATCATGCATATTATGCAACTCATTTGTTTTTCTATCATATTGTGACATTACATGGAATTCCTTTAAACATTGTAAATGATAGAGATGTGACATTCAAAAGTCACTACTAGTCATTGTGGAAGATATTAAATACCAAGTTATGCTTTTTAATTATCTATCATTGAAAAAGTAATGGAAAATTTATAAAATCATTATTGAATATTTTGAAATATCTTTATGGGGTTCAACCAAATAGATGAAAAAATTTGTTAGCTCATGCTAAATTTAGCTATAATAATTCTTCTCATTCCAATGCTAGTAAAAGTTCATTTACATTGATCTATGGATATATTCATAGAATGGTAGATAACTTAAAAAAATTTTATGGTTATTCTCATGTTAGTTAAAATTTTATGCCAAGCATGCAAAACTTACACAAGAAAGTAAAGGTAAAGCTTGAGGGCATGGCAAAAGTGCTTATCTCTAACAAGAATTTAACAAACATAAAGAAGAAATTTGAAGTTGGTAACTCTATTTGACATTATTTGGGTAGGAAGAGACTACGTAATATGTACTACTCCAAGCTTAAATTAGGAAGAATTTTTCGATTTCATATCAAGGCTAAGATAAATGACTCATCATATGAATTGATATCCCTAATGATTTATCTTTTTCTTATGTTTTTAATGTTTTAGACCTAACTTCATATCATTAAAGGGTACTTGCATTAGATTTGGAGGATAGAAAAGGGGTAGTTAAACATGTATTTGAAAAAGCGAATTAAAGCATACTTAGAAAACCAATTTTTCTACAAGTATAAGAGGATCTTATAATAATAGGAAGAAAGAGACATGAGTACCTAATCCATTGAAATTATGAGAATCCTAAGAATACATTATGGATTCATGAAAATGATTTATGTATGTTGTGTCTTGATGCCATCCCAAATGTGAAATACAATTAAGTAGAGGCATCTTTCTCAGATTGTGGGAGATGATGAGGACATTAACCTAACTATTTAATGTATTTTTCATTCTTAGTATTATTGTAAGTGATGGAAGTTAAATAACTATGTTTATTTTTCTTTTTGGATTTAATCGTGATATTTATATGGGTTAGTTAAACAACCGTGAGTCATAACAGATCACAATCTCAAACCATGAGCTAGTGTAGTTGGCCACCCAATGGAAAATCTCTCATGTTGGATGTTCTTTAATGGATTATGAGACCAATGCAATCAAAATAGATCATAGGTTAAGATTACGTACCACAGACTAGTCAAAGTTGGTAATATGTCAATTACTAGTCATCATAGTCTATGAGATGCTAGTTGCTACAACCCATAGGCACTCATGATCTCAAGAAATTTAAAACTTTTAAACATAAAAATTTTAAGAGGTATATGAATGATTAATTGAGGATATATAAAGACCTTCAATGCTTCTAAACTAGTGCCTTTCCGACCATAACATTTAGAGCTCTTAAGAGGAGAAGAGTATCTCCATTTTTGGGTCCCTCGAAGTTTGCTCATCTCAATCATTTTCCTTAAGGATTGTGAGAGTAAGAGAGGGTTATCTTGGAACTTTCTTTATATACTTATTTATATTTTTCTTCTAGCATTTATATCCTTATTTTTCACATTGAATAAAAATTATTCCTTATTATTCATTCTCTTTTCTCTTTTGATTTCATAAAAGTTAGTCTTTAGCAAATTGGATATTTGTTATTTAGATCTACACTAGATTGGTCTTAGAGTATTTGAATCTTATAATAATTTATCCATGGAGATTTAATATTATCACTTCAATCCTTACGTATGGAAATTTTCATTTTACTCTTATTCTTTAATGTATGAAAATTACAAATTGTGTTTTGTTCTCTTGTACTCTTATTAGGATTTGAGAAAATTCCTTTGCCCTAAATTAGGATCAGTTGACTTTTTTTGATAATTTCATTCATGTGTTATACCCATTAACTTAATTGCACTAGTTTTTGTTTCATTTTTATTTAGACTTACTAAAATTTTTTTTAGATATTTATAATATTTTGTGGATACTTTAAAAATGGCTATAGGTATTCCCATATTTTAGTAGATTTTTAATTTTCTATTGTGAATATTTTAAATCTTAGTAAAATTCTATCATGACATCCAATAAGAAGATAATTAAATATCTTAACAGTAAGATGAAAGATATTAATTATATTTTTAATTAATTTTTGAGAAACTTATGAAGCTAGAAAAAGATAAGAAAAATGCACCACAAGAAGATCTAAACAATATGTATAGGATTTCTTCCTCCAATGGTCATCATTCAATGATTGATTTGGAATATGACATCCTTATTATTGTTGAGGACTTTGAAGATGAGAACAAAGTGGAAGAAGAGAAGGACCATAATTCTTAAAAAGTTGTGCATCAAACACAAAGGTTAACTATTCCATGTGGAAGAAATATTAGGCCTATTTCAAGATAATAAGAAAAAATTGGATAAAAAAGCTAGATCACTCTTACATGGTCTTTAAACTTACTATAATGATGCACATGTTGAGATCAAAACCATTACTAGAATAGAAGGTGCCAATTTCTTTACTTCTTAGCTCAAAACTATTAATAAGTATTATGAACTTAAAGATGTTTATGAAAAAAATAATTTCATATGCTAAAATCATATTGGAGGGTATGGAATTGGTTTAATGTGAAAGAGAAATTCATGCTTATGTGCTTATCCATAACTTACCCATCAAAGATTGATCACTTATGCAATATTTAATTAAACAAAAGTTTGATAAGTCCTACCATTGGCATGAAGCAATGTAAAGACTCAAGTATTTAAGACAATAATACTAAAACATCATAAACTACTATATGAAATTAGGAATATATTTCATAAAGAAAATGTACAATTGTCTAAGTATGAATAAACCTCAAATTTTATAAGTAGACTTAAGAAAGAGTATTAAGAAGAGCTTACATTCTATGAATCGTGAACATTAGACAAGGCATTGGAGTTATCTCTCAAGGCTAAGAAGAAGCTAAAAGAATATGCTAAAATTTATCCAAGAAATTCTTTAAAGGATTTATATTCCATAGCCTTTAGATAAGTAAATAAATCCAAGGAAAAAATACCCAGAAAGATACAAGAGAGAATCCAAAAGAGGATTTTGTGAAGTATTCCAAGAAGGATTTATCTAAGGGAAAGATTTTGATAAGACCCATTGCTTTAATTATGAAGAAATGTATCATAAAAATTTGGAATTAAAGAAGCCTAATAAAATACCTCAAAGAAAAATTCAGTTGTAAACAAAAAACCTTTTGACCAAAATTTTGATTATAATTGTGATTGGATTCAAGATGAAAAAAATATTTTGTGATATCCCTTCAAAAAATTTCATCTTATAGTCATGTTTTAAGAAACTACTAGAGCTTTCTCACTTTTTTAAAGTGTAATTCATTATATGGGATATGAAAAACATCATGAATTATGCTAAAATATCGTAATTAAGCTCATAATGTCAAAAATGTTTACATTCCAGTGTAATCACTCAAAAAAGATATAGTAAAAAACACTACAATTTTTTGACCAATATAAGTGTCAAAAATGTTGTGGAGAATGCCTAAGAACTTGTCCAAGCCAAGTAAATATTGAAAAAAAACTATCATCTATTTAAGAAAGAATCAATACCATTTCAGGGGACCTTTTAATGATCAAAATTCTTCTAAACATGAGACCTTTCTGGAAAAGTAGAGATCTAAAAGCCCAAAGCCAATTTTCTAGTGTTGATCATTAAGAGCATCAAGAACTTATTTGAAACCTATAGATTGAGTGAGCCAGATGTGTTTGGGAGGACTATGGAATACACCCCACCCACCTACATGCTAGAGCTTTAGCAATACTTTCATAGAGATTTGTGGAACATCCATAGTTCTGTACTTTGAAAAATTAAGGACTTTCTTATCTGTATTTTTGTACTCTATATTTGTTCAAAATTAATACAATTTTTTAATTATTTTTCCATTTTTTATCCATGTTTTCTATATTTCCTCCTGCTTCATTGTCAGATCCATCATTTATCTAATATTTACAAGTAATTATCCATTTTCTCTTATTTTAACTCAATAATAGACTCTTAAATCATTGCATGATCGAAAAGACCATCTAAGACACCTTAGAAAATATTAAAGTCATATATTTCTTGAGATAAAACTATTCCACATAGATCTATTTGATTCCTAGCATTAAAGGTTTCTATCATTATAATTTTCTAGTGCTAGAAGGAGGGCCTCTATCTACTTTCTTTATCCAAACCTAAGCATAAGCATTGCTTCCCAATTTCAGCTAGCTTCACATTAGTGTATGTAGCTTATAGAATCTATTTTGAGTGATTTTTAATACTAATTTTTTAAGCCTCATTGTTTTTATTTTTGATTTCCTACACCAACATTTTCCCTTGGTTAGAATGTCTCTCATGCAGTAAAACTCCTATAAATATACTGACCTTGGGTTTCTTGAATCCTCAAACTTTACCCCTATTTTCTTTGAAATCCTAGCATTGCCTCAAAAATGTTGTGGTAAAAATGTTGTAGCTAGTTTACTAATTTACATTTACAAAAATTATTTTTACATTTTTAGTTCACTATGCTTTTCCTATTTTTGCACTTACATTTTTACGAAGTTTTTTATTTATGCTAGTAGTTACATTTATGTTGCATCTTGTTTATGTTCTTTCAATTTTTATGCTACATATAATTTCTCATATATGATGATAAAACCTATGCCACATCTACCTAATCTATTGGTTCTACATTGTTTATGCCTTTTGTGTTGACCATTCTACCAAATAACATCATAGATATGGCCTTCAACCAGGAATATTCTCATATCTATAACCCTAAGGATCTAGCTATAGTGGAGCATAGGTAATCTCTTAAGTAGCTAGGCCTCAATATAGCCCAATTGAACATTATTGAGACATACTAGAACTTCATTGATCTAAAAATCCAAGCTACTCTACATATCCTACACAAAAATTTAGACTCCAAGCATCAATATGAATTTATTCATAGGAATGAGAAAGAGTACATTCCATCCCCTTATGACCATATCAAAGTATTAGAATTCTATATACACATGTTATCATAGTTAGTAGACACACATGATGAGGTCAAAATAAGTGAGAAAGCCAGCCTAAAAATCAATTAAGAGGATTAAGATGAGTTTGGAGCTTATTATGCGACTGATACTCACTTGGAGGATCCTTCATAGTAATGCATTCCTAATATATTCATTATCAATCCTATACACTCTATCTTAGTAATAAACCTAGCACCTTCTATGACCTTTACGAATTAAGTTTCTTAACATTCTTCCTTATTCACTTTCATGTTTATCTCAACAACTTTTGCCATAGTGCCTTGACTCCTTCCAATAATTCCTTTTGTGTCACAAACCTTCAAAATTTTAGTTGATCCCTCTTCTAGACCTCAAATCCTATTCACATAATCTATTAATCTCTAATACTCCCTTTGTTTCACTTATTCTAGTGCGAACATCCTTCTCTATGTTTAACCTGATTGCAACGATGACTACACAACCTGCTCAATCTATATCATTATCCATTACAAAGAAAAAAATTGTTCAACCATTGGTGGAGCGCTCAAGAGCTTCACAAGCCTTGGATCAAGCCTTCTAGATGATAAGAGACCTTACTAAAAATCTATGTAACTCAAAACTTGTTCAACTCAAACTGTAAAGATCATAGAATTTTACCAAGATGATCCTATTAGTCCTAAAAGTTTCCAAATAACATTACCTACATGCATGCCTATCCCAAATTTCACCAAATACAATGATGAAGGAGATCCTAACATGCATCTTATCACATTCCATTCTGAGTACCTCCTGTTGCTAGCATGGCCTCATGTGGTGCTACAATTTTTTTTATGTCCTTTATGGTGAACATATTGCATTAGTATAGGATGTTACTAAGGTGGTATATGAATTCACTTGATGACTTTATTACCAAATTTGTTGATAGGTTCAAATACAACTTGAAATCTGATACAACTTTAGACTAACTCATGAAGTTAAGGTAGGGCTAGTTGAACTAGTCCAAATTTATTAAGAGATGGAATGTAGTGATTAATGAGATTCTATAGCATATCTCTAAAATCCATTTGTTAGAAATTTTCAAGGGGACGGTCAACAAATTCATCAAGTTAAAACTCTACTACTTAGATCCTTGATCATTAAGCCAAGCCTTTTCACAGATTAAGAACATAGAGGATGCCATAGAAGCTAGCAATAGTCAAGCCTATTTGGCCTACAAAATCCTACACATAAGGAGGAATAATGATAAAATCAAGTAAGTAGAAGCAACCATCACCATAGTAGAAAAAGATGTAAAATGAGAAGAAGGATGAAAGTCACTGCAATAAAACACATCTTCTACCCCATTGCAACCATCTACTTCATATTCTTTCAACTAAGTAAAATCAAACTTTGAGTGCAAGGATAGATCTAAGTAAATAAAACTATCAATGAAACCCTTTGATCTTCTCAAATAATTTCCTAGAAGCAACCATATCAAACATAAGTAACTATCTGAGAATTCTTGTAAGAGACATGATCATCTTTGTGAGATTGCTAGAGATCCAATAGTAGCTACTAAAGATGATCCTCAACTACCAAAGTACTTTAAATTTGAGAGGTTTTTCCATTATTATCATCAACTAGTTGATCATGATATTGATTTTTGGTTAGCCCTAAAGGACAATCTCTAGAAGAAGATCAATCGTGAAGAGCTAGTGTTGAATGAATCCAACCCTTCAAACATGAATGATCCTTACACCATAGCCTCATTCACCACATCTAATTAGTCTAATCCTCTTAGAGAATATTTTTTCCTCAAGGTATCACTAGCTAGCACTAATCCTCTACCTAAAACTAAGAACATCCTTTATCATATGAACATTACCAACTTTGGCCCCATAAAGAATATGTTATTATATGTGTTTCATCTTCAATGGCATTAATATCATAACCTAAGAAAAATACTATTAATTGCTCTAAGTTTAGGGAGCCATCTCTTATTACGATTCCTCCATAATCCACAAGAAAACCTGCAAAAGCTCACAACTAATGCGTACGTATTATGGCTAATACTTCAATATTGTTAGTCATAACCAACTTGTGACATCCCATTCCCAGATGTCATGGAAAATGTTAAATATACATTATATTAGAATTTATGCATCAAATGATAATATACTAAATGTTAAACATATGTAGCATTTAACATTATGTGTAAAGAAAATAATAAGGAAAATGCAGAAGGAAAATGAGAAGAATGCTTTATTGATGTGGAATAGTGTATCTGGATCGTGCTTTGAGAGTGTTCCTTAGATTTTCTTCCTTCACCATCTATCCCTTAGAGGCAATCCAACATTACCATCATGGTTAGGCTTACAACTAGTTAGAAGGTATGGCCAATCCACTTCCTATCTCACTTCCCTTGGCACCCATTACTTGATTTACCAGCTTCACAATTCCATGCTAGCACAACCTCTAAGCCTAAGTATAAATGCCTTAGGTCAAATCCTCAAAGGTCACCCCAAGGGACATGTCTATCATTACAATATGATCTTTTAGGTCTTAATTACACTTCCCTTTTGGGTCTTTTTATACTAATCTCACAATTAGTTATGAAGAGATAATGTCTTCATTATGTAGTAGCACCATTTGGAAATGGGAACGTTACAATCTACCCCCCTTAAGTTTCGTTCATCCTCAAACAAGTCCATGTTCACTATCTTTTTCCAACTCCAATGCTCATTTTTATGATCCTATGCTTAAATAATTTGATTTTTCCTTTGAACTTGAAGTTGTTTCTTGCTTACTCTACAAACCAGAAATATGTGAATAGAATATATATAAATTTAAATGATACTTTATTAATAGTTACCTCATTTTCTAAGAAAATGATAAGATGTGAATTAAAGGTCTACCAACCACCAATCACCAATCTTAACCAAGGTCACACAAAGTGCAATTCATATCTGGTTATCCAATTGAAGGTAGGGCAAATCCTTATTTCCAACTTACATTACCCTAGATATTTTATTTATCTAATTAAAATATACATTAAATAATAAAGAAAATTATCAAAATTATAAATAAAAGTAAGGTTAATGTACTTCCTAATCTTGATCAACCTTAGGAATTAATGGAAATAGTAGTGGTTCTACCATAAGTAGTGTATGATTAAAGGGTATTTTTGGGATGGAAGAGCCTTCTCAATTTCTTCTTTAGAAATTAACTCTAATAACTTGATAAATAGGAAGAATCAAACATCATACCAAATATAATCTAGGATCTCAATGAAAAATTTTGTTGACCCATCTTCATTAATCATGGTAGAGTAATTGTTAAAATATGGTTCTAGATGAGTACTATCCATCAACATCATTTGTTCCTAAATTATGGGATCTAATTTATCTATTGAAGATTTGAAGTAAGCGTAATATGCAATGGCCAATGGAATCATATGTTGAATTGATGGAAACATCTTCTTCAAATTAGGTTTATCTTCCAGGGATTCTTTTACACATTCATTTTCTAATAGTTAATAAACACTACTTTCAACTTTTGTATTGAAGTATCCATAAAGGATAATTAACATTGGATTGATATGTCTTAGAATTAACTTATTCTTCAAAATTTCCTCTATTTTCTTAATCAAGTATGCTCCTTGGCACAATCTAACATTTGAACATGTTGATTTGGAAATTAAATGCGTAAATCATGCATACATATCTTTCTAATAACTAGATTTTTAGTATCAATGCCAAACCTATGTGGCTTCTTTGGAATCTTAACCATGCTTTCCTTTCCATGATTTGAAGTTTTGGGATTTAAAAAATCATATTTTCTAATCCTCATTCAAATCTTTGTACCAATTCAAACTTGGCTTCTTTATAAAAGATCGTGGAGCCATCCATGTTGTGATTTCTAAAATTGGCTAATTTGTATGGCTCGAAAGAAAAATTTTCTTAAGAACCTTTTTTCTTATAAATACCTTTGTATCCCATCTTTCCCAAGTCTATTTGGAATTGGTATAGGAATTCCCATGACATAATTCTTGTAGGTACAAGACATTAGCATCCAAATCTTGTAACTCTGCTAGGATGCATCGATATCAATATTCATGCTAATCTAAGGCCCATGGTGGACATAGTAGATGTTGTCTCTTATTGGCTAGGGATCTTGCTATCACATTGTATGTTGCAACTTTCATTCTCATTCTTGGATTCTCTTTAGGGCCATTACTCTTTATGGGTATCATACACCTTGTTGGAACAAGATTATGAATCTTCATGTTGTTTAGCCATATGATTTGATTGCAAGAAAAATTGATATACATCTTCTTGACCATTTCTGTTCATCAACTAATTTTGGTAATATTTAATTGCATTATCTAATTCTTAATAACCTTTCTACCCTGCTTATGACACTAACTCCAATAGTGTAATTAATGACAAACTAGAGGTTTATGAAGCTAAGACTATATATCTACATACATTAAACACTTAATCTTAAGTTTTAAGAAAATTAAATTTGTAAGTCTTAATAACTAAATTGTTAGGCATGATTAGTTACCCTAAGTTATGATCTTTTAAGGCATAGTTTATAATATCATCAAATTTTTGAGTTCCAAGATGATAAATCTAGCCTCACCATTTAGTTCAAAAGGTTGAAAAATGTTGGAAATGACTATTTATATATGTTAGAAATGGGCATTGTATACCCAAGTTATGCTATAAATAAATACTTTGAAGGTTTTGAGGTACCATGTTAGCCAAGGAGTAAAAACTAATTTTTGGAGCTTCATGGACTAGATCTAATTTAATCATCACATTTAGAGGTTGAAATCTATAAGAGTCAACTCTTTGTTTGTCAAAAAAGGCTTCTAGGATCAAAACTTATGTCTTACAAAGTTAAGAACCTTTGGCATAGAAAACAAGACTTCTTGAGAAGTCATCCATCCTAGTACTACTCTAAGATGAACATGCTTAATCACAATATTTTTATCTCATTTGCTACCAAAACACCAAATTCTCTTTTTGGCAATGTTTGTCCATGTTGTAAATTTAGATTTTTACCTCCTATTCCATGAATAATTTTAAATTTTTATGTTAATTTTGAGTTTTTTTGTCAGTTTTGAATGTTTCCATCAATTTTGAATTTTTTCCATTACTTGATGAAAAAAAAAATTCATCACTAGGAGACAATTTTTTCCTACATTAGTGGTGTCTACAAACACCAAAGGAGGCAACTTTTCGTAGCACTGATAGTGTCCATAGGTGTTGGAGGAGGTGACTTCTCCAGGCACTAGCGATGTTTCCAGATGTCGAAGGAGATGACTTTTCCCAATGGAAATGGTGTCCATAGGCACCATAGGAGGGGACTTTTCTTACCATTGATGATGTCTATAGGTGTAGGAGGAGGTGAATTGTTTTGACATTCACGGTATCTGTGGGCATCACAGGAGGTGGCATTTTTCAACATTGATGGATAGTAGCAATGTAGCAGATTTGGTAGCAATGAAAATAGTGTGCATAGTGATGGTGGATGAGGGTTTTGTATGGCATAATGTAGGGTTTTCATAGCACAGTAATGGTTATGGCAACATCATCCAGTAATGGAAAAGATGATGCAAGCAATGGAAATAGTAGTAGCAATGGTAGTGGTAATGATGGTGTAGGCATCAACAAAAATGGCTCACGTGGCCTATAGTGAAAAATGCAATGAGGGTAGGACGACATAGATCTGAGTGATATTCCTGAAGCATAAAGGTAGTGTAAAGGAGCAAATGTGGTATGGATCTTGGTAGGTGCAATGACAGATAGGGTGTAGGTGGATGAGGGGTGTGTAGTGGCAAAGTAGCAAGTAATGGTTTATTTTTCCTAAGGTAGAAACTAAAAATGCTATGGTTAAAGTAGCAATTTTTTAGCATGAAGGTCTTTAGCGTGACCTCATGCAAGACTACATGGCCCTATTTAGGGTAGTGTGACCCTTTTCAAGGCTGCAGGGTGGCATGGCCTTTACATGTTAGTGCAGTCCTTCAAAATTTATTTATTTATTTATATTTATATCTTTAGTTATTACATTTTTTAAATTATATCTGTAGTAGGACCCATCTTTTAGCAAAGACTATCTCATGACATTATTGGGGTAAGTAGTGCATGTGCACGATGCGATGGAAAGTAGTGTGCAAGCAAGTAGCATAATGACCAAGCAGTAGAAATGGTGGTGATGGGTAGGGGTAGGTAGTCATAGAGGCATGCATAGATAGGTAGATAGAATGATGGTGGACCTTTTTTGTAGTGGCCTACCCCTTCCTTCATCGTCTATGTGATCCTAAGGACCAACGTCGTCTTGTATAAGGCTACATGGCCTTGGAAGGGGTGATGTGGCCTCATGTAAGGTTACATGACATTGTAGGATAGAGCTACCCTCATAATTTTTTTAACTTATTATTATTATTTTATTCTTCCTAGCCTTGATGGTTGGCTTGGTGGTTCAACAAATGATGGGGTATGGTTTGGTTTGCATAAAGGATGATTCTAGGTTAGATTCTTGATCCTAAATTTTGACATTTTTTCATTTGGACACACATAACTAAAAAATTTAAACATTGACATCTCAAAAATTGTAAGTTCAATTGAGAAAAAATTTGTACCATTGAAATTGTCTCAATGAGTAATACACATTGAACATGGTCTTAAGATCTAAAACTATATTGGATTTTTAAGATTTTGAAGGGTTCAAACTAGTTTATTCTACAAAATGGTATTATTAGGTTGATGTATGAATGAAATTATCACTTATAAATGATTTAAATTTCTTATAGATGATATATCAATCTTTGGACATGAATATAATAATTTGAACTTATAAATTAACAAGTATGATGTAAGCCTATCCTCTTAAATTAAACTTAGATCCTAGGTACTATGGAGAAGCAAGATATCTCAACATGAGTAATGAGTACTAGTTTCCCTATGGATCTCATGATAATAACCTTTATTAATTGGATAAGGATGAGCCAATCTTATTAATAGGATTACCTCCTAAAACTTACTATTATCTTTACAACTATTAAGTAAGGATAGGTACCATCAAGTTATAAGGAGTAGATATTTAGAGATAATAAGTTGAAAACTAGATAAGATCAACTTAGACCATGGTTACTAGCCTTCTAAAGAAACTCAACAATGACATTAATCAGTCAATATCACTACAAGATGGGTAATAGTTACCTAGACTAGTGTATCCTTTTCTTACCAATGTTTTTGGAATTGATGAATCTAGATGAGACATAATTAGATCTTCCTTGGTCAGTGATATCCATAAAAGAATGTTGTTGGTTGGTGCAATCTATGTCTTTTGTAGATGCTTGATTGTAACTTTTGTTATCTATGAAAAATTTCTTGAATGATAAATCATGGTTCATCTTGGACATGAGGCATCTTTGATGGTGATCCATGACTCTCCCTGGGTTGTGGCTCCATGGTTCATCCTTAGGTTGTAGTTAGTCCATGGTTCTGAATAGCCCTTAGGTCATGGTTTACTTTGATACCAAATGTAACATCCCATTCCCAAATGTTATGGCAAATGTCAAATATACATTATATTATACTTTATGTGTAAGATGATAATATAACAAACATCAAACCTATGTAGCATTTGACATTATGTGTAAAGAAACTAACAAGAAAAATGCAAAAGAAAAAAGAGAAGAATGCTTTATTGACACATAATAGTTTATCTAGATCATGCTCTAAGGGTGTTCCTTAGGGTTTTCTTCCTTCAACATCTATCCCTTAGAGGCAATCTAGCACTACCACTATGGTTAGGCCTACAGCCAACTAGAAGGGATGGCTAGTTCACTTCCTATCCCCCTTCACCCAACACCCATTACATGCCTTTACTAGCTTTGCAACTCCATGCTAGCATTATGTTTAAGCCTAGGTATAAATGCCTTGGCTCAAATCCCCAAAGGTCACCCCAAGAGATGCATCCATTATTACAACATGCTGTTTCAAGTCTTAATTACACTTCCCTTTTCAATCTTGTTATACTAATCTCATGATTAGTTATGAAGAAATATTATCTTCATTATGTAGCAACAACATTTGGAAAAGGGGATGTTACATAACTAGTAATAATTCACTATAGTGGTGATGAAAACAACCTATCATTTAGCCATCAACTAAGCTCATTGAAAATAGCCAGTAATAAAAGGCTTAGAAATAATTTGGCACACTATCTAACACTAATAGTAGCCATACCTATGAACAACATTACTCAACATGCATCAACTAGTTAACCAAGTGAGAACTATAAGGTAGATACATGCAAGGGATATAGGAAGCATGCATTGAAAAATGAGCTAAGAATCTTAGGCAAGATGAAGGAGACCAAATATACTCAATCTAAAAAGTCACATGCTAACAAAGAAGACTTCATCACAACCATGGAATAAGTCAAACATTCCTAGAAACAAAAAAAGATATTGTAAAATCTATACAACTTAATAATGACCTCTCCAACTTATACAAAAGAACTAGTTAATCTATTAACCTTTTGATGAGACGCAATTCACATAAGCCGCGATATCGCATCCCATGTGATATTGTGTACACGATATCATGGTCTTCCGTCATATCTATAAATAAGAGGCGACACTCCCCTTATTTCCCATCCTAGGCTAGAAGTAGGGAAACTCTGGCAGATTGATCACTCCAGAGATAGAATATTTTTCCAAGTGCCCGCAGTAGGAGTCCCCAAGTGAACGGATCTTTATTCGAGCAACATTGTGCCTGAACGTAAGTTGTGTACAGTAATAAAGATGAGATTTGTAGATAAACCTTCCAGTGCATGGAATAGGATTTTATTACTTGTTATTTCTTACCTGTTATTTATTACCCTGCAGTAGCACAGCATGAGTACAACTTGATTACAAGAATTTACGGATGTGTACAGCTAATCAAGGAATCAGCTGCTCATTGCAATTAGATTCTCTCACCCTCAACTCCTAGAATGCAGAATGAGTACGACTTAATTACGAGCATCTAAGGATGTGTACNAAACATTAAAAACTATAAAAATCATATACCTTGGACTTACTTAACCATACACAGTGACAACTACAAGTAAGTCTGGAAAGATAACAAATGATTAACCCCAAGTGTTCCATTGGGCATGTAGGCACTTAGTCTATACAGTTCAACCAGATCAAGTGTGCTACGCTCATTTTGTATGGTTGAGTGTAGGGGTACCTCGCCACTCATCATTGGCACTGTTGCCGGGGACTAAGTGTTTGTACGTCGAATAGAACATAAAGGATATCACTCACATCGTTGGGAGCCTAAAAGAACCTTTAGGTTAATTAATTAAACAAGAATTTATATAACAGTGAAATAGCACACCGATAACAATGTCTTCTTCTCATAAGAGCAACTGACCACCTAAGGACCATACATGAGATAGTTGGTAACATAAAATACATAGCCAAAATTAGCCAAGTCCTAAACAATACAAGATAGTTTATACTCATCTCGATGAGTATATTCCAAAATTTAGTTTTATCCTCCATCAAGATGAATAGCTATGATGGAGAGATTTGCAAGGTAACATTTTGTTACCCCTAGATCGTGTTGTTTCTAACATGCTTCTCCATTCCTTGGCATAAATTAGCATAATTGAGTTATACTCTGAATACGCTGTAGAAGATTTTGACATGAGGGATTATTATCCCACAGAAGCACAATGTATGAGGGATGCTAGGTAGGAGAGTCAACATACACTGCTGAAGGGCAAAGGTCTGCATGTCCTTAGTGAAATAGAAGACGAGAAACCCCTTATAACGGGTTCTTTAGCAAATGATGTTCCCCCTCCTAACGATTATGAGGAGGTTGGGTATCAGAACCTACGATCAATGATACATAACCATGGTTCTGATGCCTGTAAACACCAACTATTCACAGACGGAACAACCGCTCATGCTAAAGATGGGCACTTAGATCGTCACCACGATCGGGGCCGTAGCAGCTGAAGAGAAGGCAAGAAACATCATCATGGCGATGGTTCCCCTTCTTCTTCCTCTTCTTTACATCACTCACCCTCTCCTTCCACATCTAGGTGTAGCCATCATGAACACAATGGAGAGGATAAAGGTAGACAAAATGAGAGACCTTGATGGGAAAGTCGAGAGAGAGGACAAGGGCAAAGATGTAGGGAGAGTAGGGAACAATGCAGACATCACAGGAGTCATGAAAGAGATGATCATGATGAGCCTCTACTCACAACTTGAAGTATTCTTGACATAACAAAGGTAGTTAGGATTCCCACAAGGCANTCTACTCACAACTTGAAGTATTCTTGACATAACAAAGGAAGTTAGGATTCCCACAAGGCATTTAAAAGATAGTCGGATCAAACATTTAGACATGAACAATATCCCACGATTTGAAGGGGGATACAATGCTGATCCGCAAAATCATTTATAGGCATTCCACGATGCTTATGTCTTGCAAAATATAGAAAATGAGTGGTAAAAAATTAAGTTGTTCCCAAGGACACTCACCAAAGAAGCAGAGAGTTGGTACCAGTCCTTAGAACCGGAAACCATTAGGAGGTGAAGTACGATGCTAGAACTATTCAACGATAAGTATCAAACGTACTCCAGAGTGTCCAATTTGTGTAAGCGAATCCAAGGTTGGGAGCAAGGTACTTATGAACCCTTGGATGCTACCATGGCCCACTATTACACATTATTACATCGTTGCCCAGGCCATGGGTACACTAAGAGGGATCAACTTCGCCACATTGTGGATGGGCTAAGGCATGAAACTAGAAGAACCCTTGGGACTTAAGCCCAAGGGAGACTCCCACAACTTAGAGCCCATGAAGTATATCACTTGTTGGAGCAAGTAGTAAAATAAGAAGGTGAGCTACGCAAAATGGAAAGTGCGGAAGAATACAACCATGATCCCTCCCTTCAAAAGAAGGGAGTGAAATTTTGTGATGAGAAGGATGAGTCACCACTCAAAGATTTGGTGAACCGGAAAATCTTGCTGATCCAAAAATTAACAACTGAAGTATCAGCTAAGATAGACCAATTGTGGGATTCTTCAGACTCCAAACTTGAAAGTGTCTTGAAAATTGTAGAGAAGTCTAAGGAGGAATGAAGTAGTGACAAAGGTAAGATAAAGCGGAGACATTCAAGCCCTGCACATAACAAGGGTAAGGGGAAAATCACTATTTTCGATGAGGCTGTGGACTCTAACACAGACGATGACAGTGGATGTGAGATCTGCCACTATGACCATCCTAAGGGATGTTGTCCAATTATCTCACATCTACAGGAGTCTGGGGTGTATGCACTAAATCCAAGACTTAACTAACTGCAAACACCCCATAGGTTACCTTATTCCCAAGGTAACCCAAGACAGTTCCACCAACCCTTAACGTATTATCCAAGTGGAACTCCACCATAGCCCATTAGATAGCATCAGTAGTGGCAATACCCACAGTCATGGGAGATGCCATCGCTGAAACATCAGTACCCTTACCAACAACCTGATCCTTATGGTTATTATGTGCAGCAGCTAGTTTCTCCAGGTGACTCTATGGGTCACACTACTCCCCAACGTCACTACCAAGTTCGGGAGTACTTCAGGAGGACTCCTTCTCCTCCAGGAGACATCTCATACTCATCCCATCCTCCAACACCATCTGCACCTCTTCCACTTGTAGTTCCCACAACACCTCCTGCTCCAATAATGCAAGGGAAACTTCCTCAACTACAGCAACGTCACACTATGAGAGCTGTAAATATTCAACATGCTACTAGTTCTGACAACTGTAAAAAGAGAAGACCCTTCTTTATAAGAAAAATCCCAAAAAAAGTCTCACAAAAACAAGCGGTTTGGTCCATATACACTCCTCCACCATCCAACACTTTGAAGCACCCTTCAGTCCAACAGAGCTTAATGCATATGGTTATGTTAACGCATACCGTAACTGACTGGATCAAGGTAGGCCACCTTCCTAGGAAATTAACGGACCCTGGGAGTCCTTTAATCTATTTACAAGTCACCAGAAACAAACCACATAGGGCTCTTCTTGACCTAGGTTCCAAAGTTAACTTAATTTTACAATAGATGTATCATGCCTGGAACCTGCCCCAACTTAAGAAGAGCAACATTCAACTTGAGTTGACAGACCAGTCCATCATCATTTCCTTGGGATTTGTGGAGGACATCATTACTACTGTGTGTGGTTGGTCTTACCCAGTTGATTTTTTGGTGATTTAAGTGAACAACAATGAATGGGACTTCCCAATTATAATGGGAAGGGTATGGCTAAGCACAGTAGACACATGCCTTAGGATCCGCAATCTTTCCTTGGAAATTTCCAAGATAAATATTTATGGAAAGATCAAGAAGTGGAAAGTTACATGCATCACATACAATGATTCATTAGGTGATGACATGGAGGAAATGCCTCCATGTAACAGGTGTGCCATTGAAACTTTGAAACAAAGATGCCTGTATGTAGCAACCACACAAGTAGTAGACACCCCGTGGTTAACAGCTACTAGAAGGAGCAAAAAAGTATGCATGGAACGAACTGAGGAGAAAAACCATGCCAACAATGAAGGCATAGACACATTGGAATATGAGCGTCGCCAACTTCCAACCCTTAATCTAAGATCATCAATTGGGAGAAGTTGGGCACTTCTAAGAAACTCAAATAGACGTTCATTATTTCAGATCTCTTCCTTTCCACTTAGTCATGGGGGAGATGGTCACCTATGCTAATCATATGGGGCCCTCAGTTCTTTTAAGTTTTTATTTTACACATTTTTGTTTTACACATTTTTCTCTTACATCTTTTTGTTTTACAAATTTCTTTAACTTTTCTTATTTTTGTTTTACAACATCATTATACTTTTCCATTTTTTGTGTGTGTGTGTGTGTGATCCACCCTGTAAGTTTGTCACCCAATAAGTGTTCAAAACGATGGTATGAACTATTTTTCATATTGATTGCTAATGTTTGGTTTTTACCCTTAAGTCACAATGTTGATACTAAGGTATGTTCTTTTGATATGGTAGGCAATGAGACCACTTCATCTATCCATCCACCAGTTTCTATGGTCTCTCTTGGCTTGGAAATGTATGGTTCCCTTATTAATAAGAACTTAAATGAATTAGTGATTGGGTATTTCTCAAACTAAGGAAGGACTCAAGGTTTGAAAAGGGCGTGACTTCAGTGGAACTTGATGCTTTTGTGTTGGCCATTCTCTTGGGTGCTTGGATGATTTCTTCTAGAGTTTTCTTGTCGTTCCGATGTTACCCAATTATCGGAAACTAAGACAATAAAAATAATCAATTCTTTGCATGGTGTGGTTTTCACACATAAAAACACAAAACAAAAAGAAAAAGAAAAAGTGAGAATTCAAAGCACACTCCTTAGATGAAATAAACTTGGGCTACAAGCACTGGTTATGGAACCAAAAGTGTTCTCTCTAACTAAGTCCCTTCTCACTTCCCATTCTCTCCTTTGTTTTGTTGGAATGGTGGTGACTCTTGGGAAAGCATTCTTGTTATCGAAGTAGATGTTTTAGCCGAATGCATTGATGCGAAGTCACTAGATGTGGTTGGTTTGAGTCCAAACTTGGAATGAGATTTGCTAAGTCACATTAATCATGAAACACATAAGAGGCTGTACACCACCTTGCTCTTGAGATTTCATTCCATCCTCTTCTCTCCACCCTTCTCTCCATTGTTCACCTCATTACCGATTGTATCATTAGTATATATTTTGGTAGATGCATTGTTTTCTTTTTGGTAACTTCTTGTGGTTAAGACTTTAACTCTTGTTCCAAATGACATTCCTGGAGCCTACGGACTCTTTGAATGTGGGTTTGTCATGGCATCAAGGGCATGAGCCTGCTTTAGGGAGGACCCACTGACATTCCTATTTGGAGCATTAGTTAAATTCTTTCCCTTAACATTTTGCAATTAATTTTATTTTGTTCATTTCCATCTTGACATCCATTTCATCGATGCCATAGTTGTCCCTTTTTATCTATCTTTCTTACTCCTTTTCTTTCTCCATTCTAANGTGCAGATGGTAATCATACAACAACGGATTGGATCTGGAGCAAACACTTGGAATGGCCTAGCGCTGGAAGCAGCTATGCAAGGAGCAAGATGGACAGTGCACTTATCGATGGACAATGAAAGGTGCAATCTTGGCATTGGCAGTAGCAACACTTCTTTCTCTCTCTCTCTTTCTCAGATGCCAACTAAGGCCTGATGTCATTGAAATAAGGTGTTCACCCTTGTTGTCATGAACACCAATTTTTTCAAGTCTTGTAATGATGATCCGTTCACATGTCATCCCATTAGTTTCATTCTCCTTAATAATTCCATACCTTCTTGATATTATTGTAAGGAACTCGAGGATGAATTTTCATTCAGTCATGGGGGTATGATGAGACATGATATCTCGGCCGCCGCGGTATCGCATCCCATGAGATATCACGTACGTGATATCGCGGTCCACTACCATATCTATAAATAAGAGGTAGCACTCCCCTTATTTCCCATCCTAGGCTAGAAGTAGGGAAAATCTATCATATTGATCACTCCAGAGATAGAATATTTTTCCATGTGCCTACAGTAGAAGTCCCCAAGTAAATGGATCTTTATTCGAGCAACATTGTACCTAAACGCAAGTTGTGTACAACAATAAAGATGAGCTTTGTGGATAAACCTTGCAGTGCATGGAATTGGATTGTATTACTTGTTATTTCTTACCTGTTATTTATTACCCTGCAGTAGCGCAGCATGAGTATGACTTAATTACGAGCATTTACGGATGTGTACGGCTAATCAAGGAATCAGTTTCTCATCACGATTAGATTCTCTAACCCTCAACTTCTAGAATGTAGAATGAGTACGACTTGATTACGAGCATCTAAGGATGTGTACGGTTAGTCAAGGAATGGATTCTCATTACATTTAGGCTAGTTAGGTGCCTCAGTATGACCACTTCAAGCACGTGCGTTAAGCGTGGTGATCCCAGTAACGATTAGCGTTTGGTAGTCGTGGTTGCATAGTTTAGGGTGTGTTCAGTAAGTGGGAACGTATGCTGACGCTAGGTAATTTAGACTTAGGTAATTAGTTAGAGTTAGCTAGTTTCTCAACCCTTCACCTGAATATCATAGGAGAAAAACATTAAAAACTATAAAAATAATATACCTTGGACTTACTTAACCATACACCGTGACAACTACAAGTAAGTCTGGGAAGACAACGAATGATTAACCCCAAGTGTTCCATGGGGCGTGTAGGCACTTAGTCTACGGAGTTCGACCGGATCGTGCAAGCTACACTCATTTTGTATGGTTGAGTGTAGGGATACCTTGCCACTCATCACCTTTATTCCTATGATTGAAGATATGTATGCTAATGAGAAATCCATTCGCTTAGTCATTATGCTATCTCCACTTAGGGAAGATAAGCATCAAACCACACTTACTTTTTTTGATAGTGAGGTTAAGACTATATATTAAAATAGAGGAGTGCTATGTGCTCCTATCTTTATTACCATATGTGTCAGAAAATATAAGGCTCATCATTTCCATGAAAAAGATCTATAGCAACTAACATAATTCTATTTATGATCATTGAGTAATTGGGTATGGCCAATAACATTCAAGAGACCTCTAATTTAGCATTAAAATCTTTCAATGAATCTAGGATAGTAGTGTGAGGTTATCTTTTTTGGACTTTATAGCTGCAAAACAATTCCCAAAATCTACCGACTTCTTAGTAGTTAACGAGACACATGGTTTTAACTTGATCCCAAGAAGACTATGGTTAGCAAAGCTAGGAGCAGTTTCATCTTTCATACACCAAAAACTTCACTTACCTTATGAGGATGGAGAAATTATAATTCATGAAGAGAACATATTTCACCCTTTACTTAACAACATTAACATTAATCAAGGTTCAAAAGTTCAAGATGAAATTCTTAACATCAACAATGAACACAATACTCAAATTCAGGTGAACAACAAACATGCTAAAATTACCAAATCTATTATATTAGATGATCCACAAGAACAAATGATGATTTTAATATTGAACAAGAGGAATGGTAAACATAGGATTGTGTACAAGAAGCTCCTTGATCTATTGAAGATCAAGCAAAAAATCTACAATTGACATTGTATCCCTTTCTTTATCAATGATCATTTCTTTACTTTTGTAGCCTTGTATCATGTTACAACATTTATTTTATTTTTGTATTCTCTTTTAACATCATATCATGCTTCCCAAAAAAATGCATAGCCATGCCTTATCAGGGCCTAAAATTTTTAAACCATGATCTACAAAGCCTAAAATGAGATACAATGGCCTACCATGGCCTAAAACTAGATACACATTAGATTTCCCATGCCCTAGGAAGCCCAAAAATGCTAGTTTTCAAGCTTGAGAACAATAAAAATGCTAAGTTTTCTTGAACTTGAAAGCATACATGTTTATCTTTCCTCTCCCAAGAAATCCAAGGGAGGCAAAAATGCTAGTTCCTTGGAGCAAGAATGCAAAAATCCTATGTTGCTATAGGATAGATGAGGAAAACCAAAAATGCTAACAATATGGTTCAAAAAGCCCTCATACGCTATCCTTGGAAGATCTAGGATTAAAAATGTTGCTAACATAAGTAGGAAGAACAAAAACATTGCCTATTTAGACTTAGAATGATGAAAAATGCTAAATTTTGACTTTTTTATACACCTTGATTTACCTTGATTCATCTTGAAATCCTCGTAAAATTTACACTCTATACTTGAAACCCTACTATATTGCATTTCTAAAGCAAAAAGATGAAAAATTCTAATCATTAGGTAGGTAGATCTCAAAAATGCTATTTCATGTGGCCATGAAAAATCTAGAAATGCAAAAAATTCCTTATTAGATGGGCTTGGAAGCTTGAAAATAGTACAATCTCTTTTTCCTTTACTCTACACTATCAAACCTTTCCTAAGAAATTCCAAAAAAAAAAAGCAAGTATGATCAAACACATTGTGGGAAATCCCAAATTTTCCTTAAAAATGTTGGTGTGGGAAAAATCCTAGTGAAATTGCTTAAAATTGCTGTCATTATGCCTTAAACATGTTGGTGCTAGGTGTCACCTAAAAGTGTTTGGATCAAAAAAGTTGCACCAATTAAAAGGAGTAGCTTAATTAACCAAAAACGCTAGTGAGATAGGGATGCACTTTTCACAAGCTATTGAGACTTCCAAAAACACTATCAAGATAGAATACACTTCCTACATGCTATTAAACCTACCAAAAAATGCTAACCTTAGAAAATACCCAATAATTAAGACTTGATTTGATAGTCACATATTATAATTTTATGCATTTGTGATCTTTTCATTGAATGATTACTTGTTTTTTCCACATGATAACCAGGATATAAAACTAACATTTTTTATGATCTTATTTTACTTTATTTTAGCCTTGTTTGATAAATATATCATGTAAATTCTATTTAATGTATTTATGTTGACATGCATGGTAAAACTATGAAAATTTAAAAACAATTCAATTTGCGTTTGATCCTAAATGAACCTTTGGGTAATGTTGTTCAACCAGTTGACCTTGAATCGCAAGATCTTGAGCCTAAAATCCTTATTGACCACATAGCCTTGGCCAAAAAATCCTTAGAATGGCCAGACTACATCATCAAAGATCTAAGATGTAGAGACTACAGACATCATAAAGGATTCCTTGGTTGAAATCTCCATTACAACCTATAACAATGAGAGAAAACATTGAAGCTAAGCTCCTCACTAGAAGCTCAACTAGCCCAAGACATCACTAAAACCTTACAAGATAACATTAAAGCATTTTCATGGTCATATGAAGACATTTTAGACTTGATCCACATCTAGTTCAATCATTCCTACATCAAATAACATTACATCTATGCTATTTTTATTTGTTTTTGTTTGCCTTTTCTTAAAGAATTAAATGGATATGAAGCATTGATGGACCTTGTAGCCTATGATAAATGAGTATGCATGACATTATCTCTCCTAGCATCTTAAAACACTATAAATTCTATACAAATCTACAAAGCAAGATATAGTGTTCTCAAGCATGACTAATTATGTTTCATGGTGGCCAATGTTTTCTTGTTGTCTTATGTTATCTCTTGTAATCCCATGTTTCTTTGATCTATTTTATTATTCTATCTAAGTTGTGTTTGTAGGATGAACTTGGATTTGTCACAAAGGTGTGACTCATTGTAGTAGTAAATTACTAGGTAGCCTTAACACACTAGATTTGACTAGCTTATTTGATCATGTGAACAATGTTTTCCTCATACCATTCTTGCTACTCTTTCATAATGATAGCCATATATCAATTTTATCCTTTCTTTGCTAATAGTAAAAATATATGTTTGAAATTTATGTATCATGGCCATGGAATGCCTACTTTACATGCTTCATCAAGAATTTCACTAAATCTCTAGACACTTTATTCAACAAGATAATATAAGTTTAGCCTTAGCATCAAAACCCAAATAAGGTTTAACTCTCACAAAAAAAGGGAGAAATGCCAAGAAAGCCAAGTGTTAAAAGTAGCCTAAAGAAAAATAACAAATGACTTTAAAAGATAAGACCAGTAGCCAAAGCAGCCCATAACAAAGCACTAGTTTTTCTAAATATAATTAGTAACCATCAATTCAAGCATCAAGCTCAAAGCCCTCATCAGCAAATGAGTACTTCACTATGCCATAACCATGATGTCAAAACATTTGGAATTCTTTTTTAGCCTATTTATCCATCTCTAAATACATATGTAGCCATAATACCTCATTTTTAATTCTCATTATTCCCATATTAAACTTACTTCACCATCATGTGTACTCCATGGCATGATTCAACAACTATAGAATCAAGTGTGGAGAGAGAAGTGTTGGTGATGAAATTGTGGTAGTGTTTCATATTCTTTGTTTATGTCTTTCAAGTTAACCCTCAAAACATAAACAAAGAGGAAGCAATGAAAAACCTCAAACAAAAATTTATTTTTAAACATAGAAGCTTTATGACAAAATTTTTTATTGTAATTTTGGAAAGATTTAAGAACAAAAAAAATACCTTGATTTCCCTTCAAAAAATTTCATCTTATAGTCCTATTTTTCAAAAACCCTAGAGTATTCTTACTTTGTAAAGTGTAATTCATGGTATGTGATATGAAAAATGCCATGAATTATACTAAAACAATGTAATTAAGCTCATAATTTCAAAAACACTAGCATTCCCAATGTAATCACTCAAAACACTATAGTAAAAAACATGACAATTTTTAGCCAATGTAAGTGTCAAAAACACTATGCAAATTGTTTGGAAACTTGCTCAAGCCAAGTAAACATAGAAATAGCAAACCATGACCTATTTAAGCAAGAATAAATACCATTTTGAGGTTCTTTTGAATTATAAATAATTTTCCAAATTTGAGACTTTTGGAGTAGAGCAAAGATCTTAAATCTTGAAGCCATTTTCCTAGTGTTTCTTGTTATGAGTGTCAAGAACCTATTTGCAACCTATAGATTAAGAAACTTAGACATGTTTCAAGGACTCTAGAACACACCTCATCCACCTACATCCACCTACATACTATAGCTTTAGCAACAAGTTCACAAATATTTGTGAAACCTTCACAATTTTGTACTTTAAAAGCCTAAGGGCTTTCTAATTTGTATTTTCTTACCCTATATTTTTTAAGACTTAATACAAGTTTGTAGTTGTTTTACCATATTTTCTGACATGTTTTCTATATTTTCTCTTGATTCATTATCAAATCTAGCATTGGATTCAACATTTAAACATAATCTTCTATTCTTTCTTATTTTATCTTATTAACAAACTTTTAAGCCCTTAGGTGATTGACAAGAACACCTAAGGCACCTAGATCCTTTTCAAGGCTCATGAATCTTGAGGTAAAACTATTCAACCTAGAATTTTTTAGTTTCCAGTGTCAAATTTTCCTATTGATACACCTAAAGGCTCTAAATAGAAGGAAATTCAAGCCATAGAGAAGGATTTCTCAATCTCTATAAGCCAATGTAACCATAATGCACCTATGATTGAAGATATCACTAAATTTAATTATTATACTTTCATGTGAAATGTCAATGTTTAGGGCCCTAATAGAGAAATTATTTTTAGAATGTAAACTTGATGTTTATTTAGTAGAGAATGGATTCATATTATCATTAATGATGAAGCTTAATAAAATGTAATGTCTACCTAAGGTGACTTAAAGATTAGTCCTATCCAAAATTTTTCATCCAAGATCCTATAAATTTCATTGGTCTTCCAAATATCATTATCAAGTACTATAAGATAAAAGAAATTTATTCTATCTTATGATATTAGTCCAATTTATTGTATTGATATAAATTTCAATAGACATTTAAACATTAGAAACAAGGCTACTTTTGATGGGGACAAAAGTCTTTTGTTTCTACATAGGAAAAATGACATTAAAAAATTTATTTCCATGTCTTTATATTAATTTAAGAAAAATGTTTCTACTGGTTCATCTTTTATTTTATTTAGTGAACAAGAATATATTCAAGATTATGAATAATTTGGACATGGTTTTATGATTATGTCAATAGTTATAACATCTAAAAAGAAGCAAGAAAGTGAGCTTTTAAAAATATTGCAACCTTACATTAGATTTTGCTAATGTATTTAAGGATACATTGGAAGTGTTTCCTCATATGAGGTCTATTTAGCATCAAATTAACTTCATACTAAGGAAAGACATACTAATTGAAAGAGTCTATAAGATGTCTTTACATTAGAGGAAAGATCATCAAAGGCAAGTTAGTAAATTACTCTTGAATAGTTTCATTAAGAAATCAATATTCTCATGTAATGTATCAATAGTGTTAGTCCGAGAAAAAAAATAACAATGATAAAGGGATGTGCATTAATTTTATGTTTGTTAATAAAATAACCATTAAGTGATATTCTCCTCATCCTAGGATGGATGATACTCTTGGTGTTTTTACTAATCCTAAATTCATTTCTAAGATTGATTTTGATGAACTACGATATCGGGGCCGCAATATCGAATCCATGATATTGGGTCTACGATATCAGAGCTTGCCATGCGATGTTAGATACCCGATATCACATCCTACCTCATTGCCTATAAATAAGAGGTGAGCGCACTTGGCTTGCATAGTTAATTTTAGTCCTTTACCCAAACTCTTTCCTTTTCTCCCTCTCAGAGTTAGAATTATTTTTGTGTGCTCACAATAGGAGTCATAAAGTGAACGAATCTTTATTCGAGCATTGTGTACTTGAACACACCTTGTGTACGGCAATAAAGACAAACTTTGTGATAAACCTTGTAGCATTCAGAATAGATTAATTAATGTTAATTATTATTATTTAATTCTTTCCTTATTAATTAATGATTCTCTCTCACCCTACAACTCTCCTAAGTAAGCACACACAGTATGATCACTTCGAGCATGTGCGTAACTCTTGGTAACCCAGTAACGATTAGCGTTTGGTAATCCCAGTAGTGTTACACTAGTTCAGGATGTGTATGACAAGTGAGAATGGATACTAGTGTTAGGATCAGTTAGAGCCTAGTTAATAAGTAGTCAAATTAAATTAGTTACTTAGTTATCTCTCTCTTCCCTTATTAGCAACAGGACATAAAAACACATAAAAAGTATAAAAATCATATGCCTCAAGTTTACTTAACCATACAATTGTGACATACAAGTAAGCTTGGGAAGACAACGATTGATCAACCCATTCTTGTTCCATCAAGGCACATAAGCACTTAGTCCTTGAAATTCAACAAGATCATGCATGAATGTTCGTACTCATATGGTTGAATGTAGGGATACCTCACTGCTCATCATTGGTGCCATTTTTGGGGACTTTGTTGTTTGTGTGCTAACTAGAACATAGGAAATATTTTGTATCATTGGAACAAACCCTTAGGGTTGCCTATCCCCCGAAAATAAATAGATAATAATATATAATACATTGCACACTAAATAGAAAATCATGTCTCCTTCTTCATATGAAAGTGTTTCACCGCTAAGGTCTGATATAGAAAACAATCGGAGGCGTAGTACACATGATAATCTACCAGTCCCTCAATAGTTTCATGTGGTATATGTTCATCCTGATGAATATGTACCTAGCTTTACCTTTATCCTCCACCAGGATGAACAATTGCATTGGCGAGACTCAAGAGAGTATAGATCCATAGAGGCATAATGTCAAAGGGATTTGCAATAGGAGAGATTTCATGAATCCATGAAGGGAAATTTGTCGCAGAATGTCCCACATATCCTAAGCAAAAATGAGGGTGGTGAACTTGCCTCAAGTAGTTACCCACATAATGATGTTCCTCCTGTTGACTTTGGTCAAGGGGTTGTGTATCAAAATCTTTACTCAACTATCCATAACCCAGATTCTGGTACTGAGTGACACAAAGGATCTCAAAAAGGAACACAAACACATGACAAAGATAGAAATTTCGATCGAAACCATGATCGTGGCCACAACCACCGAAGAGAAGGAAGCAGGCACCAACATGATGATGGTCTTCCTTCTTCTTCACCTTCATCATCTCCTTCATCCTCTCCTTCAAGATCTAGATGTAGTCATAAAGAAAAATACCATGAGGATAAGGGTAAGTGAAATGAGAGTCATAGATGAAACAGTTGAGAAAGGGGACAAGGGCACTCTAGAGAAACACACCATGAAAGAAGGGAGAGTAGGGAACACCATAGGTATCATAGAAGCCATATACGGGACAATAACGATGAGCCCCTACTCGCTAGTCGATGTATTCTAGACATAACTGAGGTTGTCAGAATCCCAACAAGGCACCAAAAAGATAGTAGGATCAAGAGATTAGACATGAACAACATCCCACGATTTGAAGTGGGGTACAATGTTGATCCTCAAAATCATCTACAAGCATTTCATGATGCATGTTTCTTACAAAAAATAGAAAGCGAATGGAAAAAACTTAAGTTATTCCCATGGACACTAGTCAAAGAAGCAGAGAGCTAGTACTAGTCCTTAGAACCAGAATTCATTCGTAAGTGGAGTACCATATTAGAGTTATTCAATGATAAGTACCAAATATACTCTCAAGTGTCCAACCTATGAAAGCAAATCCAAGGCTGGAAACAAGGAGGACATGAACCCTTAGATGCTACCATGGGTCGATATTATGAACTGTTACATCATTTTCCTAGCCATGGTTATTTGTAGAGGGATCAACTACACCATCTCGTAGATGGTCTTAGGCATGAAACATAAAAAACCCTTGGGATGTATGCCCAAGGAAGGCTATCTAAGCTTAGGATCCATCAAGTTCAAAGATTATTGGAGCAAGTTGCTAAAGAAGGTGAGCTAAGAAAAAGAGAGAGTTTAGAGGAATATAATAGAGATTCTTCCCTTTGATAGAGGGAAGTAAGATTCTATGAGGATGAAGAAGAGTCACCACTCAAAGAGATGGTGAATAAGAAAACCTTGCCTATCCAAAAATTAGCATTGGAAGTATTGGCAAAGGTAAAGCAAATGTGGGATTCCCTAGATGAGAGATTTCAAACTATTCTTAAAATAGTAGAGGAGTCTAGAGAGTAAGGTAGTGACCATGAAAATAAGAAAAAGAGAGAAACTGAACATGCATGCAATAAGGGTAAGGGCAAAGTTACCATCATCGAAGAAGTTATGGATTCTAATATAGATAATGATAGTGGATGCGAGATATGCCACTATGATCATCCTAAGGGATGTTGCCCTATAATCTCACATTTGTAGGAGTCTGGAGTGTTTGCACTCAACCCATGATTAAACAAAAGGCAAACACTCCGAACATTACCTTATCCTCAAGGTAACTCAAGATAGTTCCAACAACCCTTAATATATTAGCCAAGTGGAACTCCACCAAAACCAATCAAGTAGTATCAATAGTGGTAATACCCACAATCATAGCGAATGCCACCACCAAGGCAATAGTATCCTTACTAGCAACCTGACTCATATGGATATTACGTGTAGTAGCCAATCTCTCCACGTGACTCTACTAGTCACGTCACTTCTCAACCTCACTACCAAGCCTATGAGTATTATAGGACTCCTTCTCCTAGGGGTGATGTTCCACAAACATACCATCCTTCTCATCCGATTGCACCTCTTCCACTCTTAACTCCATTTTCACCTACTCCAACTATGCAGGGTGAAATCCCTACCCAGATATAGCAATGTAACACCACAAGGGCTATTAACCCTTAACCTACTGTTGGTTCTAACAACTACATGAATAAAAGACCTTTCTTTAGAACCAAGAGTCCAACTAAGCCCTTGCAACTACAAGCGGCTGATTGTTCAACCGCCTCACTATCACTTGAAGCTTCAGAGCTCCCTTTAACTTGAAAATAGCACTCAATGCATACAATCATGTTAACTCATGTTGTCACCAATTGGATAAAATCTGGACATCTTCCTAGAAAATTCTATGATCTTGGAATTCCTCTAATATATCTACAAATCACTGGAAATGAACTATGCAAGGCTCTTTTAGATTCAGGTTCTGGTGTCAACTTGATTTCTCAAGAAATGTACAAAGCCTGGAACCTGCCTCCACTCAAAAAGAGTAACATTCTTTTAGAGTTGGCTGACTAGTTCATGACTATCCCATTGGGACTAATCGAGAACATTGTTACCACTATTTGTGAGTGGTCATATCCAGCTGACTTCCTAGTGATTCAAGTAAACAACAGTAAGGGGGCTTCCCAATCATAATGGGAAGATCATGGCTATGCATAGTTGACGCATGCCTAGGAATCTATGACCTTTCCCTGGAAATATCAAAGGAAAATACATTTTTAAAGATCGAGAAGAAGAAATTTCCATGCATCGCATACAGTGACATAGGGTGTAATTGCGTGTAAAAGCCATGATTTGTACAATGTTTAACATTGCTTGCATACAAGCAGTGTGCATAAATGACTGATATAAAAAGATGCCTATATGCAACAACCACAAGATAAGAAGGCACCTAGTGGCTGGTAGCTGATCAAGAGAGTAGTTCAACTATATGCATGGAACCAAATGAGGGTTTGACTTGCACTTACATCGATAGCATAGACATATTAGAGCAAGTTTTTCACCAACTTTCAAGACTTGACCTTGAAAATATCAACTAGGGGAAGTTGGAAATCCCCAATAAGTTTAAGCAAGAGCCCCTTGAGCTAAAACCATTTCCCACTAGTATAGAATACACTAAGCTCACTCGACAACAAAAAGAGAGACTACTAAAGGTAATAAACAAATGGTCAAAAGCCTTCGCTTGGTCATATCATAAATTAACTGGAATAGATCCTAGGATATGCCAACATAGAATTTACACTAACCCTCCATGAAGCGTCGAAGACAACTGCAGAGGCATTTGAACCCAAAGCTAAAGCAAGTAGTTAAGGAAGAAATTGAATACCTTCTAAAATTTTGGTTCATCTACCCCATTGCCGATAGTGAATGGGTTATTCTCTTAGTTATCATGCCCAAAAAGGGAGGAAAATGGAGAGTGTGCATAGATTTCAGGCTACTAAACATGGAAACTTTCAAGAACCACTTTCCATTGCCATTCGTTGACCAAGTATTAGACACCATTACAAGGCATCACTACTATAGTTTTTTGGATGGGTATAGTGGGTACAACCAAATACAAATAGCCCTAGAAGACCAAGCCAAGACTATGTTCACCATTCCTTGGGGAACATTTGCATACAAACAAATGTTGTTTGACTTGTGTAATGCCCCTGCAACATTTCAACGATTAGTTCTAAGCATATTCTAGTAGCAGATAGGAAATGGTATGGAGATCTTCATGGATGACTTCTCCACCTACAGAGCAAACTTTGATCAAGCCTTGAACCAGTTGGAGTAAGTATTAAAATGATGTGTAGAAACCAATTTAAGGCTTAACTAGCAAAAAATCCATTTGATGGTCCAAGAAGGCATTGCACTAGGGCATAAAATCTCACAAATAGGGATAGAGGTAGACCCCAAAAAGATCAAAGTTATTCAAGGAATTACCCATAAACCAAAAACTATAAAAGATATCTGGTCATTCCTTGGACACACTGGCTACTATAGATGCTTTATTGAAACTTTTCAAAGGTTGCAAAACCATTGGTTGAATTAATGAAAAAGGACATACCTTTCGAATGGACCAAGGAATGTGAGCTAGCTTTCCAAACTTTAAAATAAAAGCTAGTAGAAACACCTATTCTACAAGCTCCTAACTGGTCTAGGAAATTCTACATAATAACTGACATGTCCAACTTTTCCTTAGAAGTTGTACTTACATAGTTATATGACCAAGAATGTTCTTATTACATCCACTATGCAAGTAGAAGTATCACTAGTGCATAAGTTAACTACACTACAACAAAGAAAGAATTAATGGCTGTAGTGTTTGCACTAGAAAAATTTAGGTGCTATGTCTTGGGCTATAAGGTATTTGTACATACAGATCATAGTGTAATAAGGTTCCTAATGAACAAGCCAACAGTAAGCCTTCATAGCATATGATGTCTTGTAATCTTACAAAAGTTCAATCTTATTATGATCAATCGTAAAGGCACTGAGAACATAGTTGCTGATCATTTATCTCAATTGTGATGGGAAAACAAAGAGGATGAGTATCCAATTTCTGATTATTTCCCAAATGAACTTCTCTTTGTAGGTGTAGTGAATGATTAATTAACCATGAAGACAAATTGGTATAGTAGCATTCTCACCTATCTCCTTACACAACAAACACCACAAGGATTTGATGCTAAAAAGAAATAATAGTTTCTTCACTGAGCCAAGTATTTTATGGAAATCAATGGGAAACTTTACAAAGTATGTCCTGATGACTTGGTCCGATGGTGTGTTCTCAATGTAGATCAACTATGAGTTCTCCAAGATGCTCATCAGGGTCCTTGTGGGGGTCATTATGCTAGGAGACAAACAGCCATTAAGATCCTGCTTGTAGGATATTATTAGCCTACATTGTTTCGAAATGCCCATTAATTTGTCCAATCTTGTGAGTGCTATCAATGTGATGGGGGGATTACTACTAGAATGGAGGGTCCACAATAATGGATGCAACCTTTAGAACCCTTCGACATTTGGGGAATTAATTTTATGGGGCCGATTACACCAATGTCCAATGGAAAAGTTGCTATTAAGGATTGTACATCATCTACAGGTGCATGATTTGTTTAACAACAAATCATAAATAGGTTTGGTGTGTCTCATGAACTTATTTTAGACAATGGTACACACTTCACAGGTGAAACTTTCTAGAAATTAATGCAATGATTAGGGGTTGAGCACAAATTTACTACACCATACCACCCCCAAGCGAATGGTCAAGCCAAAGTCACCAACAAGGAGATTATGAAGATATTGACAAGAACCATTAGCAAGTTTAGGTGAGACTGGAGCACTAAATTAAACAATGCTCTTTGGGCATATCTCTCCACATGGAAACTCCATATAGGCTACTCTCCCTATGAGTTAGTGTACAATAAATTACCAACACTTCCCATTCAAACTAAACTCTGTACACTATCCACGACATGTGACCTCAACCTTGACCTCAATCTAGCACAAAAACAATGGTCGATGATCCTTAACCTTCTAGATGAGAACCAATTGGCTACCTTGTCATCTAACAAATTGCACAAGGCCTTCAATAAACAATGTCATAACCTAAGGATTAGGAAAGTTAAATATCAACTAGGAGATAAGGTTCTCTACTGGAATCCCACACATGTGCCACAACATACCAAATTTCAAACACTGTGGGAAGGACCTTATGTCATTCATGCAACTTTTCCTTCAAGGTCCATGATGATATACAAACATGAGAGCTCAAACAAGAAACTATTGGTCAACATCCAATAAACCAAACCTTTCCATGAGCTTAGGAGAGCCAGTACTCATACTACCTCTATTAGTGGACAACCTTGCTCACTATTTCAAATCTCCTCCTTTCAACTTAGTCATGGGGGAGATGGCCACCTATGCCAACCATTCTAGGCCTTAGTTCTTTTTGTATTTTTGTATTTTTTTTACACATTTTTTTTTTTGCACATTTTTCAATCTTTCTTATTTTTGTTTTATACCATCGTTCACATTTTTACTATTTCTTTGTTTGATTGATTTGCTTTCATTCATCATACAATAAGTGCTCTTGATGGTGGATTAAATTATATAATATTGATTTCTAATGTTTGATTTTTACCTTTGAATTATGATGTTGATATTATGATATGGTTATTTTGATAAAATAGGCAATGAGTCCACGTTGTCCATTCATCCATTCAACTCTGAGGTATCCCTCATCTTGGAACTGTACTATCCCTTTTTCTAAATAAAATTATTAATAAACATGTCACTTGATATTCTTAAAACTGAGAAAGGACTCAATGGATGAAAAGGGTGTCACTTCAAGGGGATTTGATGCATTTGTGCCAATCATTCTATTGGGTGCTTGGATGCTTTTAGTGAATAAAAATAAGTCTTTGCATGATGTGGTTCACACACAAAAAAAAGAGTGAGAATTCAAAGCACACCCCTTAGACATAATAAAGTAATATGGGCCACAAGCACTAGTTATGGCACTAGAAAGACATGTTACCCATGCTTGAAGGTTCCCTCTAACTAAGGCCCTCTCTTGCTTCCTACTTCTCCATCTCGCTCTCCTTGGGTCACTCTTTGTGGAGGCATTCTTATTTCTTCAAGAGGATGGATTGTCCAAGTGTATTGATGCAAGGTCACTGAATGTGGTTGGTTTGAGTCTAGATTTGGAATGAGTTCTACTCAATCACATTAACCATGACATACACAAGGGACTTTACACAACATTGCTCTTGGGATTCCATTCCATTTCTACTTTCCATCTTTCTTCCATGTTCCACCTCATTGTCAGTTTTATGATTAGTCCATATCTTGGTTGATGCATTGTTTTTCCCTAGTAAATTCTTGTGGGTAATTTTTTAACTCTTGCTTCCAAATGACATTCCTAGAGCCTATGGACTCTCTGTTTTGTGGGTTTGTTAGGGCATAAATGGCATGAGCCTACTTTGGGGAGGACCCACTGGCATTCCTTTTTGGTGCAATTGTTATGTTCTTTCCCTTAAACATTATCAGCACTCAACCATTTCTCATTTCATCCCCATCTTTGACATCCACTTTATCGGCGTTGCCATTGTTATTTTTCCCATCTTTCTTATTCCTTATATTTTTCTATCTTATTTCTACCAGAGGTTCGCTCTTAGTCATGGAGGCCCTGGCACAAATTTTTCAATTTCCCCATTCTACTACTTGCCTAACCCCTACACCTTGGGTAGTTATTAGTAATAAATCTCTAACCTAGTTTCTGCCATAACCACAACCCAGCCAATGTGCTTTATATTGAGGCAAGGTATCAACTCCATTGTGGTTTACTTATCCTTGCTCATTCATGAATGTGTTGTGTGTGTAGATGGTGATGACATGGACAATGAACTAGGATAAGAGGGAGCACTCGAGATGGACTAGATCTAGAGCATTTATGCCAGGAACATGTCTAATTGCATGGTTATGGATAAATAATGGAATGCACAATCTCGACATCGGTAGCAATGTGCCTTATTTTTCTTTCTCTCTTTCTCTCTCTCTCTCTCTCTTCAAGGTATCGAATTAAGGTCTAGATGTCACTTATGTATAGTGTTCACCACCATGGGTATGAACACCAATGTTGTAATGTATTGTCAATTTGTTCACCGGGCACTTAGAGTCTGCCATCCCATTTCACTGCCAGTTGTCATTCAATCAATAATCCCATACCTTTTCCAATATTTTGTAAGAAAATTGAGGAAGAGTTTTCATTCAATCATGGGGGTATGATGAACTGCAATATTAGGGCCATGATATCGAATCCACGATATTAGGTCCACGATATCTGAGCTTACCATGCGATGTCGAATACCCAATATCACATCCTACATCATTGCCTATAAATAAGAGGTGGGTGCACTTGGTTTTCATAGTTAATTTTAGTCCCTTACCCAAATTATTGCCTTTTCTCCCTCTTAGAGTTAGAACTATTTCTACATGTCCATAGTATGATCCATAAAGTGAATGGATCTTTATTTGAGCATTGTGTACCTAAGCACACCTTGTGTACGGCAATAAAGATGAACTTTGTGATAAACCTTGTAGCATTTAGAATATATTAATTAATGTTAATTGTTATTATTTAATGCTTTTATTAGTTAATTAATGATTCTCTCTCACCCTACAACTCTCCTAAGTAAGCACACATAGTACGATCACTTCGAGCATGTGTGTAATACTTGGTAACCCAATAACGATTAGTGCTTGGTAATCATAGTAGTATTTCACTGGTTCAAGATGTGTATGACAAGTGAGAATGGATACTAGTGTTAGGATCAGTTAGAGCCTAGTTAATAAGTAGTCAAATTAAATTAGTTACTTAGTTATCTCTCTCCTCCCTTATTAGCAGCAAGGCATAAAAACACATAAAAAGTATAAAAATCATATGCCACAAGTTTACTTAACCATACAATTGTGACATACAAGTAAGCTTGGGAAGACAACGATTGATCAACCCATTCTTGTTCCATCAAGGCACATAAGCACTTAGTCCTTGGAATTCGACTAGATCATGCGTGGATGCTTGTATTCATATGGTTGAGCGTAGGGATACCTCGCCACTCATTAGATTTGAATAGTGGTTATCATCAAATAAGGACTAGACTTAGGGATGAATGATAAACTACTTTCAAAATTCTAGATGAGTTGTATGAGTGGTTAGTTATGGCATTTTGGATAACCAATATTCATATTACTTTTATAAGGCTAACACATAATATGCTTATAGAATTAATTAGTAAATGTTACATTGTATTTTTTATGATATTCTTGTTTACAGTTTCAATAAGGGTAAGTATGTATATAATCTTAGAAAAGTATTATTCAAATTGCATGATTATTAACTAGTAATAAATATGAATAATGATCACTTTCTTGAAAGAAAAATTTAGTATTTAAGTTACATCATCTTCAAAAATGAAGTGATGATGGAGCCTAGTAAGTAAGATAATTAGAGATTGATGTTCATCAAGGAAAGTTGAAGAGATGCAATAATTCCTTAGGATAGCTAGTTTTAGATGAGATTTATTAGACATTTTATATATATTATATGATTAATTCTTTCTTCTTTGAAAAAAGCACATATTTCATGTGGGAAGACAAGTAAAAGAAATCATCCCAAGCCTTCAAATCCAAAATTTATAGTGCTCGAATAATTTTCATTTCAAATATTTCTAATGTTTTTGAGGATGGATATGGATGCAAGTGAACTTTTCATTAGTATTTTTCACTTGAAAAAAGATAATTCCATTGTATTTTTCTCAGGGAAGCTAAATGAATGAAGGTAAAAATATAGTATCTATGAAATGGAATTGTATGCTATAGTTTAGGTTATTAAACATTAAATACATTACTTCTTATGAAGTAAATTTTCACTTTTGACTCATCACAAATTATTACAATTCTTAAACTTACAAAAGAAGTTAAGTAACAAGCATATGAAATGAGTAGAGTGGCCCCAATAGTTTCACTTTGTGATAAAGCATAGAAATAGAAAAAGTAATATGGAAGAAGACTCTCTTTCTAGAATTCATGTAGTGAATCATTAATGTGTAGGATTAGAGAAACATGAGGTGTTTACTTCTTTGTATATAGATGATGCTAACTATAATGAACCTTAAAAGGATCTCAATGCTCCATTGCTTAGTAGAATGGATTGATGAAGACACAATGATCTACAACATGAACTTCTCTTCATGAAGGATAAGGTATGTATGTCAAATTGTGATTTTAGATTAAGGATATTAAATGAGAAGCATACATATGATATGACTAGATATATGGGTAAGAGAAGGATCTGTGAACTTCTTGAAAAAGCTACTTCTAGATAGGTATGTGAAATGATGTAAATAATTTGTTAGGTGGTGTCATGTTTATCAAGAATTCAAAGGAGTGAAAGGTATTTCTAATTGCTATTTGTGTTTGCCCATTCCTAATGCTTCATGGGAGATTATTTCTATGTATTTTGTGAATGGTATTCTAAAGATATATGTTGGACATGATTCTATTTTTATTATAGTAAGTGTAATTTCTAAAAATGGAATATTTTATTCCTTGTAAAGGGAGAAATGATGCATCTCATGTGTCTTAATTTTTTTTCTAGCATGTTATTAAATTACATGGAATTCCTTAAACATTGTAGGTGATAGAGATGTGAGATTTACAAGTCAATTTTGGAGGTTATTGTGGAAGTTATTAGATACAAAGTTATCACTTTTAAGTTCTTATCATCTACAAAGTGATAGAAAAATAAATTTTTTTAATAAATCATTACTAAATCTTATGATATGTCTTTGTGAAGTTTAGCTAAATAAATGGAATAACGTCTTAGCTCATGCTCAATTTAGCTACAATAACTTTTATTATTCCAAAATTGATAAAAATTCATTTATGGTGAATTATGGGTATTTTTCTAGAATGAGAGATGAATTGAACAAAGTTAATGGTTGTGCTCATGTCAATTTATATTTTTTTCAAAGCATGGAAGAATTACATAAGTGAGTGAATGGCAATCTTAAAATCAAGGAAAATGAGATTTCCTCTACAAGAGATAGATCAATTTCTAGATTCTTGAGTTTATTTTGTTTTATTTGGGAAACATTAAATAAATAATATTAACTAATTCAAGCTTAAATAAATGGTAATTAGTCCATTTTAGATTATATACAAGATAAATAATAATACATATAAATTTGATATCCCTAATGATTTAACTCTTTTATGTTCTTAAGTTTTTAGACCAAACTCCGTACCATGGAAATGTACTTACATTAGATTTAAAGAATAATAATGAGGTTCTAAAAGATTCAATTAAAAGTATGACTTCAAGAATATCTATAAATCCAATTTTTCAACAAGAAAGAAAGTCTTTTGGAATAATAGAAACAAAGAGATGTCAGTACATGATCCATTGGAGTAATGAGGATCCTGATAATGCATGATGAATTCATGAAAATGATTTACATATGATATGGTTTGATGTTATTTTAAATGAAAAATACAATTAAGTTGAAATATCTTTATAAGGATGAAGAAGAAGATGAGAAGGTTAACCCACCTCTTTGATGTATTTTGCATTCTTAGTTTTCTTAGGAGTTGTAGAAGTTAAAATAACTATATCATATTTTCTCTATGAAGTTAATTGTAATATTTATATGGGTTATGCAAGAAACTACATGACTAGCATGAGTAACAAGAGGCCATAATTTATAACTTTAAATGACTACAAGTTTTAGTTCTTTGTACTTCATCACCTAAGTGCAAATCTCTTATGTTTCATGATATTCAATGAAATGGAAAACTAATGAAAGTAGAAGAGGCCATAGTCTAGGAATGCAAATAGAATTCTAGTCATAGTTGATATATTTTGACTTACCATTCATTCTAGTCTATGAGATGCATGCTACTATAACCCATAGGTATGCCCAATCTTTAAAAAATCAAAATTTTAATAGACAAAAATTTTAAGATGTAGAAAAATGGTTACTTAAGGCTATATAAAGATAATGGATGCTAGTAAAGTACTTGAGTATTAATGATCATAGCATTGGATGCTCTAATATAAGAATAGTATCTCAATTATTTAGTCACTTTTAGTTTTGTTGCCATAAGTATTTACCTTAAGGATTGTGAAAGTGAAAGAGGATTATGTTGGATCTTGTTTCAAATTCTTATTTATCTTGCACTTCTAGCATTTTTACTCTAATTTTTTGCATTTAATAAATATATTTTTCTTTCTTGTTCATGCTTTCTTATTTGTTGATTTTATAAAAGTTGATCTCTATGGGAATTACATACTTCTTTTGCTTGGGGTCTGCACTCTAATAAATGTTTAAATATTTAGTTGCTATGGGTAATTGTAATAATAATTGAAAACATTAGTAAATTTGATGATTATATAAATATGAAAATTAAATAATAGAAAAAGGAAGATATTATTAGATAGATAATAACTAAATATTAAAGAATAATTTAGACATCAAATTTATTTAGTGATTTGTAATAATGTAAAACATCATATGATCATTGTATATATAGAATATAGTTTGGGGTATACCAGAGGTTAATGAAACATCATTCTCTATTAATACTAATAACTAAAAGTATAAAAAAATATGAGTGGTATGTAATATCTTATACATGCATCCATCCATTCATAAATTTTTTTAAAAATAATTTTTTATCTTCTTTCTTCAAGTAGTAAGAAGAATGATACTTAGCTTTGGTCTATAGGTCATATAATAATTAATAATTTTTTCATTATACACAAATATTAAAAATATTTTCTTTAGGATGGAATGCAAGCTTTTTATTTTTTGCTTCTTGTTCTTATATCTTCATGATATGTATACTATGATAAAGATGCTTAATAATATAATGCAAGAGATATTTTCTTAATAATTTTTTAAAATAATTATTTAAATCAACATGTATGATCTTTATATTTTCTTTCTTCATTTCTTGTTATATAAAATGGTATTTTATGTTAATATGTTTAGACTATTTTACAAGCCATGTTCATTTGATAATTAAATGGCATAACTACTATCACATAAACTTTTTATGGGTAGTTCAACATGAAATTCACAGTATATGTTGTATGCATACTATCATGGATATGAATTTAGTTTCACATGTTGATAGGCTAATTGAAGTTTATTTTTTAGTATATAATAAATAGCATTATTTCCATGAAATATGTTATCTCTGAATGTTAACTTTCTATCGTTACTATCTTTTCCCCAATCTAAGTCTAAGTAAGCATGAAATTATCCATCACCTTTTGTCTTGTTAAGCTCATATTCAATAGTGTTCTTTATATATTTTAGTACATGAATGAGTGCTTTAAGATAATATTTTCTTAGTTCTTGCATAAATTGAGATAACAATATAGTGAAAAATTGTATAGAAATATAATAGATCCTATCCTAGAGAGACACATTATTGAATCAACATTGGGAGTTTTATCTTTTATATTTATCTTTAGATTATGCATTAAAGATGCATTGGTTGGCTTTTCTCTAATGTTGAATTTTTTCTATATGGGAGTTACACATCTTCTTTAATGTGCTTTGATGTTCTCCTCTGTCTTAACCTAAATACCTAAAAAATATTTTAGTTCCCCAATGTTCCTTACTTTAAATTAATTTTAATATTTGATTTAAATTCTTGCATTAGTTTATCTTTTGCATCTATGAAAACTAGATCATTAACATATAGAGATATAACAATCAAATGTTTCTTGTTATATTTTTAGTGTTTTGTTAGCTTAAATATACATGATGAGTAGTTTTTCTTTGTCAAAAACTCGTTAATTCCATGAAACAAATTTCTAGGTGATTATGTTAATCCATATTAAAACACCTCAAGGAAAATTTCAAGTTGTAAACATGGAAGCCTAATGGTCAAATTTTTATTGTAATTTTGATTAGATTAAAGGGCAAAAATAAATACCTTGATCTCCCTTCAAAAAAATCATATTGTGACCCTATTTTGTCAAAATCATAGAGAATTTTTTAACATGTATAATGTAATTCATGGTCCATATAATCAAATACATTGTAAATTACATTATTCTAGCATATTTGAGTCCCCATGGTTAGAAACGTTGTAATCCATGTTAAAAACATTGCACTTGTTAGTCCCAGCATGTATGACAAAAATGCTATAATTATTGCCAATGTGGATGATAAAAAATTTGTGTAAATGCCTAGGAAAATTTCTAGAACTAAATCAACAAAGAAATAACAAATCATAATCTATTTAATAGAATTTCCAGAATTTCAAGGATCTTTTAGCACATAGGAGACTTGTTGACATAGAGAGATTTTTGAGACCTTTTGGAGCCTTCTACCCTAGTGTTGATTATTGTGAATGGAGATAACCTATTACAATCATGTTCCAGAAGTAGATGGATAAAGATAAAACTATTTGAGATAGCTATAAGATATACTCTACCTTTCCATGCATCCAATCTCAAATGACAATTTTAGATAGATCTTTAGATTTTGTATTCTCATGATTTTAAAATCATTGATCTATACCTTCTAAACCTATGTTTCATTTTTAGTATTAATATAAATTTTTTAATTATTTATATTACATCATTTTCTTACTTTTATTTTTACTATTATCTCTTTTTTCATTCATATATATAACATTGGATCCATCTTTTTCTTATTTTTTCACCTATTTCACCCATTTATCTTGATATCAGACTTTCATGTCCATAGGTGATTGATAAGACTACCTAAGGCATCTCAAGTCCTTTTCAAGGTTAGTGGATCTTGGGGCAAAACTATTCTATGTAGATAAATTCAATTTTTAGCATTGAAATTTTTTGTCACTATAGTTTTTTGGTGCTAGAAGAAGGACTTATGCCTTGATTTCTTCACCCAAACTCTAGGATAACCACTATTGGCCTATTATGACTTTTTTATACTAATGTATTGAGTGTAAAGGAGCTATTTTCTAATAATTTTCAATAACAACATTTTAAACCTTAACATTTTTGTTTCTAGTTTCCCTACACTAGCATTTTCTTCTAATCATAAATATTTCCTATGTAGTGAAACCCTATAAATATGCTACCCTTGAAACATCCTAAAATCCAAGTGTTTTTTTTTTTCAAAAATACTGTGTGAATACACTACTCTAGGTTAACCACTTTACACATGAAAGAAATTTATATATATATATATATATATTAGTTCATTTTATTTTTCCTTTGTTTCTACAATTGCATTATAGCCTAATTCATCATTAACGCTATTGCAGTTTTTATACTGTGACAATGTTTGCACTGCACATTATCCTCCATTTATGAAGTTGTAGTGCTTTTGCTACATTCAACTCCCTATTTAAGCCATTGAAACCTATGCTACATCTACTAGATACCTCAATTTTGCATTTTTTTATGCCTTTCTTATTAACCATTTTGCCTAAGGACATTGTTGATATGGCCTCTAACTAGAACTTTACCCACATCTATGACCCAAGAGACCCAGCTATGCTAGAACATCACCAATCTCTTAGTAATGTTGGCTAAAATCCCCTACATACAAATATTAATGAGTATTACAACTTATATATTCAAATATACAAGCTAGTTTGTGTATCCCCCGTAAAGAACTAGACTCTAAGAACCAGTTTGAAATTATCTAAAGAAACAAGAAAGGGTGTATTCCCTCCCCTTATGACTAGATTGGACAATGAGAACCATATGTGCACATGTTAACATAATTGATAGAGGTTGATGACAATGTTGAAGCAACTAAGAAAGCTAGTCTAGAGTAAGACCAAGAAGATCAAGATGAGTTTGGAGCTTATTACAAGATCGATACCCACCTAGGAGATCCGTCATAGTGGTCAATTGATGAAGTAATCATGTTCAACCCTATACCCCCTATTTCCATAATAAACCAAGCACCTCCTATGACCTCCATGAATCAAGGATCTTAACCTACTTTCTTTTTTGCTTCCATTTTTGACTTAGTACCTTTCATCACGATGCCCCAATCACCACTAGTAATTTTCTTTATGCCACAGACCTTCATATTTTCAAATGGTTGCTCTTTGGAACCTTAGATTCCACATGTTTCCAACAACCTATTTGTATCTAATACTCAATTTTTACCTTATGTCCTAGTTCAAACCCTGTTTTCTATGTTCAACCCTCCCTTTAAGGTAGCTAGATGACCCCTACAATTCATACAGTTGCCTATTGCACAATCACAACCTTAAGTTTTCAATATGATCCATAGATGCCATAGCTACAAAATATTATCCCTAGAAGCCTAAGCACTTCAAGCTTAACTGATTTTGCCACTACTACCAAGTTCTTGATCATAATACTAATTTTTTCTTGGCCTTAGAAGATGATTGATAGTAGAGAGTTGGTTCTAGACATATCCAATCCTATTAGGCCCTAGAATTAGCCAATTCCAATGTATAAAAACTACCTTAATGCTAGTAACAATCACTATACTATAGCTACGTTAAATCTTCTTAACAAGCCTAAACCTACTAGGGAGTAATTTCTGGTTAGGGTACCACCTTGTATTGAACAAGCTTCAACTTTCACAAGTTCATGAATCCCTTTCATTATAAGGGTACCATGACCTATACCTCCCAAAGAATCCTTCATCATTAGAGTTTCTTCTTCCTTTACCAATAAGCCTATAGCCTATGTTGAGTAGCATTCACCTATAGTGGCCAATGCATCAACATCCTCTCAACCAAGCAACAAGAAATCATCACCAATACAACAAAAATCATAGGATCCTATGCCTAAGGCAAAGAACAATACTCAACAAAAGGTATAAAAAGAAATAGATCCACTAAATCCTATCCCAATCTTTGCTATGCTCATGAATTCTAATGTTCAAACCACATCAACTAGCTAGCCTAAAGAAAATCATAAATAAGAGAAAAGTAAGAGGCCCAAGAAAAAAAAATTCTTAAACATGAAGTTAAAATCCTAGGTAAGATGGAGGAAGTTAAGGCCAACAAAATAGAGAAATCATCTACTAATAACAAGACCTTCCTCGCTTCCATAAAATAAGTGAAAATTTTACTAGAGAAGAAAAATACTTCACTAAGCTTTATGATTTGGTTATGACATATCTTAATCATCATGAGGCCTTAGTTAAAATCCTGACATCTATTTCTATGAGTGAGGATATGCATACCAATCAGAAGTTCCTACACTTTGTTATCATGTTCCCTCTACTCAAAGCAGAACCAAAATAGATCATGTTGAAATTTTGTGATAGTGAAGTGAAGATCAACCCATAGAGTGATGAAGTGTTGCATGCTTCTATTTTCACAACTATATGTGTTAGTTAATACAAAGTATATTATGTACATGTAGACGATGGAGTAGTAACAAATATCATCTTCTTGCCTATTGTTAAACATTTAGGCTTGGTCAAGAACATCCAAGACACCTTCAAATTTGTACTTAAGTCCTTTAATGGATCACAAGTGCTAGTAAGTGAGTTCATTTCATTAGATCATGTGCACCCTAATGTTATCCCCTTGTTTAAATTCCTTTATTTTTATAAAGTCTTAGAATAAGGTTTAGTCATATGACATCAATCCTCCTCTTTAAACCTTACACTTATAATAAAACCAAAAAATTAGTCAAACAAGTAGCCCTAAAATCAAAACAAAAATGTTAAATTAAATCAAAGTTTACCCTATCAACATGTAGAAATTACCTAAAGGGTTTTGAAACAAAGTGATTAGCATATGACCAAACATTAAAGTGTTGTTAGCATTATAAATTGAATAAATGAGCATCTTCCAAATGCATTATAACTATTGAATCCTTAAGGAATATGAATTCTCATTGTGTTCTAACTCCATATGAGCCTCAAGATCATCAACAAAAGTCTAGGATATAGTTTGATGATCCTATTTTATGAGTCTCTGTGATCACAACTACAACATCTATGGTCAAGTGTGATCATGATATCACACTATAATTCTATAGTAAGTATAGTAAGAATTCATTATGCTTGAACCATACATGGGTTTTTTCATGTATGGTCATGTCAAGTGTTGGACTATTCTAGAATATCATTCCTATAAAACATAATACACCCACAATTTCTGTCACAACATAGATTCATTTCAACATAGCCTTGCATAGGAGTCATAAAACGTGTAACCATCAAAGCATAAATTAACCTTTAGATCAAAGTAAAATATAAAAAATTGACATTATTGACCAAGAAAATAGGAATCTATTATAGCCAAATTCATTAACATAATTTTTAATTTTGCTTAAATTGAAATTGAAAAAGTAAAAACAAAATTTGAGTGAGTTGGAAATTTTACCAAACATTTTCCATGAAACTTGGAAACCTCATGACAATGAAATTCACACAAAACAAGTGGTAAAAATCTAAAAAAGCTAGGACCTAGGAGTTCAAAAATCCTAATAACACTTGTTTAAGGACTGGGATAGACAAAAAAACTAGAAATGATGGAATATTATATCTAAACACTAGTGTTACTTGACATTAGGAGCATACATGCTTCCCTTTCCTTCCAAAAAAAATCAAGAATGCCAAAAACACTACCATCTCAAGTAGGGACTATCAAAAATGCTACTTTTCTAGAGCTAGGGACCAAACATGTTGACCACATGGTCAAAGAAAACCCACAACACTCATTGTAGGCACTAGACAACAAAAGGTTTCCATTACTATTAATGAAAAACCTCAAAATCCTACATTCAAGCAAGAAAATGTGACAAATCTTATTCTTACGAGTAGGAAAAAATTTTAAAAATTAATAATTGGCCATAAATATGGTAAAAATTGTTAGTCAAGCCAAAATTGACTAAAACATTACTCATACAAGTGGGAAAAAAAACTTAAATTCATCAAACATTGATGAAAAAACATTAATTCATTGTTATTTAGGTATTAAAAACCTAGAAATGTAAAAATTTAATCAAGAAAAATTGAAAACATTGTTCTAGGTATGGGCAAAACCTAAACTGTTGCCTATTTGGGAAAAAATTTTAAAAAACCCTCATTTTTACCATAAAAAACCCCAATTTGGCATTAATTAACCTAGAAAAAACTAGAAAAAATTGTAAACATGGCCTAGAATCCTATTGCACTACATTCCATAGTTCTAGATGTTAAAAATGCTAATCCTAGGCTAGAAGAAGCTCATTAATGTTGACATATGTGACCATAAAAAATCAAAATTTAAAGAAAATGGGTAGAATAAGCCAAAACACTACACATGTGCATAAGAAACAAATTCATATTAACACTAGAAAAATACAAAAATCCTAAATTTCATTCTTAAAAGTGTCAAAAGAAACCTAGAATCCATATTCTATGTAGTTAAAAATAAAAAAATTTATTAATCACAATTCTAAAAGGTGAAGAACACTGCTAGAATCAAGTTAGAAATCATGGGGAAACATTAGGAAGATAGGTACTTGGGAATCATTGATGAACATCCTTCTCCTACAATGGGTTTGGAAACCTACTCTAAACAATTTTCTTGGCCTCCTCTACCTCTTTAATGATCACACACCTACTCATTGATCCATTCTTACATGCCATGGTCACTAGATCTTATGTGTTCTACCTCCTCCTAACAACAAGAAAAACTCAAAATTCCTAAGTTTTCTGAAGCACACTATGCACAAGCAACTCAAAAAATCAAGTTTGTTGAAATGCACTATGGTGATGAGGTTTTATAATCCTAGCCTACTCCAAATGTGTTGTAGCAATGAAATTAACAATGAAATTGATCCAACACACTAATATATGGTGAAAACTTTGTTGCTATAGTCAAAATTGTTGTGCACAAGTAACTAAATAGTTGAAGTCTAGGTCAAACACATTGTAGAAATGAAATTACCAATGAAATTGACTTCATATTATGATCTCCATTAATAGAGTTTTTTATGGCTTAAAATGCTGCCTATCTTACTCTAAAATGTTGTCATGTATGCCCCATGAATCCTAGACAAAAATATCAAGAGTCAAAAAACATTATGCTAGTGAAATTAATAGCTGATTTTACCTAAAAATGCTAATAAGCCTAATGTCATGATCTACATGCTTCCTAGTTTGGTCAAAAACATTGACATGTGGATCAAACAACTTCATATTGAAAGCACAAAGGGTCAAAAATGCTGAGATAGTGAAATTGCTAGCTTATTTGACTTAAAAATGTTGTCAACTTGGTTTACACTATCCACATAGTACCTAGCCTATCCTTAAACACTCATTGTATGAAATTACACTACCTTAATAGCTTATTGGACATTATAATATATTATTTTACTCATTTTTCATCTTTTTAATTCAATTATTACTTTTTAAAACAATATAATGATATAAATAAAAAATTAATTTCATGTATAACATTATTTTATCAAATTTTAGCCTTGTTTGACAATTGTACCATGCAGATGTCATTTAATATGTTTTGGTTGGCATGCAAGATTAAGCTATTAAGATGTGAGAATAATTTGACTTGCCTTTAAGCCTAAACAGATCCTTTGGTGATGTCAATTAACCAACTAACTTTGACTACTCAAATCTTGAGCTTGTAAGTCTTTTTGATCACATAGCCTCAATAGAGAAAAACCTAGAATAATGTGATTACATTATCAAAAATATTGACTTAAAAGCTAGAGACATCTCAAAGAATTCCCTAGTGAAAGTCCCAACTGCAACTCACAATAGCGAGGAGAAAACCTTGAAACTAAGTTCTTCACTAGACCCTCAACTTATCCAAGACAACACTAAGGCCCTAAAAGCTAATATTAAAGCCTTCACGTGGTCATATAAAGACATGCCTAGACTTGATGCATGCCTAATTTAACTTAATATTATACTTGATCCTAGAATTAAGCTAGTTAAACAAAATATACATAAGATTAGGCCATATGTAGCCTTAGTAGTTCAAGATGAGATCAAAAATATTTGTCAATAAGGCTTCATTCAAGCTATTGACTATGTAGATTGGGTATCAAAGATAATGGTAGTTCCTAAGAAGAACAAGAGCATTCGCATATGTATCAATTTCCGTGACCTCAACAAAGCAACCATTAAGGATGACTATCCCTTGCCTAGTATTAATCAAGTTATTAATACTACTACTAGTCATGCATTTTTGTCCTTTATGGATGAGTTTTTGAGATATAACCAAGTTAGAATCAATCCAAAATATCAATTTTATACAACCTTCATGACCCCTTGAAGAAGTTTTTTTATACTATGATGCCTTTTGGACTAAATAACGTAGGTGCAATGGACCAACAAGTTATGACCTATGTCTCTAGTGACTACATGCTAGGACTCCTTAATAAATATGTTGATGATATCACTATAAAGTCCAAGGTAGCCCATGATCATGCACAAGACTTGAATTTAGTTCTTCAACATTGTCTCAAATATGAACTTTCAATCAATCCTAAGAAGTGTGTCTTTGGTGTCAAAACTAGAAAGATGCTTAGATTTATAATCTCTAATGTTGGAATATGTGTTGATCCCAACAAGGTTAAAGTAATAACCAATTTATCAACACCTAGTAATCTTAAGGAACTATATGGTTTTCAAGGTAGATCATAATTTAATTGTAGGTCCATCTTGAGGCTTATAGATAAGTTACAACCTATTTAACATTTTCTTAAAATTGAACTTCATTATAAATGGATATATGAATTCCAAGAAGTCTTTGATAATACTAAGTAATAAAGACAAACAATTTTTCATGTACCTTAAAATCTTTGAAACATATATATCTTCCTTGCTCTATCAAAAATGAGATGATGGAGCATAGTTACTAATTTATTACTTGATCCATGCAATAGTAGCCTATGAGACTTGATACATTGAAGTTGAAAAACATTACCTAGCCTTAGTATTTCCCTTAAATAAATGGAGACATTACATTTTTAGGAGTTAAGTTAATATCATATGTAAAGATAATAAATTAAGATCCATTACATCCAACATTAATGAGATTAGTCAAATAGCCTACTAGAATATCATAATAGCTAAATTTAATCTATCTTATGTGACACAAGCTTCAACCAAAGATTAAGCTATGGCAACCTAGTTAATGACAACGCAAGCATAGATCCTAAGTTTCCTGATGAACATGTCATCATTATCAACAATGTACCTAGATTTTATGAGGCCATTATGCACATTGATAGAGCTTTAATTACACATGGAGCTAGCATCATTATCATCATTACACTTTCCTTTGATGAAATCCAACATTTTTCCTATCTTTTTGAGTTCCCATGTATCAATAATATTGTAGAATATGAAGGGTTAAAAAAAAGAATTGATGATAGCTCATGATCATGAATTAACATTCTTGATTGTAAAAGGAAATTCTCAACTAGTGGTTAACCAAGTAATTAAGGTATATACTTGCAAAGCCAAATACTTACAATCTTAATGTGATCTAATCAAATTACTCATTCAACAATTTATAGATGTAGATATTCAACATATTCCCTAAACTAAAAATCCTCTCACTAATGCCATTACTACCTTAGAATTAAGTGTGATTCCTGATGTGTTTAGCAAATTACCTTCCATCATGGAAAATTTTGCTCATCCCATCACACAACATATTGAAAGCACTTTTATGGTAACAATAGACAAATTTTCTTCACATGAATGATATGATGAAATCAAGTTCTGCTTCATGCATTGTGAACCTTCGTAGAACCTAATTGCTTTTGAAAAAGATGTCACATGTAAATGATCCAAAAAATATGTCATTATGGTTAATAACACATTATGTCAAAATTTGTATGATTATATATTTGTAGTATGCTTGAGTATGACAAAAGCCCATATGGTCCTGCAATAGGTACATGATGGCATATGTCGAGGACATATAGGACCTAGAACGATGACTACTACAATTAGACTCCTAGCATACTACTAGACTTATATGGAATATGACTACATGAGAAAGGTAAAAACTTGTGACATTTGTTAATGAAACAACAACCTTAAACACATTCCACCAATTAAGTTACATACTACATAGAGTACATGGTTTTTTCAACAATGGAGAATTGATAGAATTAGACCTATAACTCCTAAATCCTTTATATTATATAGCTTTATTATCACTACAACAGAGTATTTTATGAAGTGGATTGAAGCTACCACTTTGAGAAAAACAACTTCAGAGAAAAGTCTGTAAATTTATCCTAGATAACATAGTATCATTTTTTAGCCTAGCTCTAGTCATTGTTACTGAGAATGAAACATAGTTTAGTAATAATAAAACTTAATTATTTTGCAAAAAATTACATATCAAGCATTCTTTTTCTTCACCTTATTATCCATAAGCTAATGGACAAGTTAAAACCAATAACAAATTCATTATTAACCTTATAATGAAAATGTTAAAAAATAGCAAATGTATATGACATGAACAAATCTTGTATGCACTATGGACCTATAGGACAACATTTTGAATTGCAACCAATGTTATACCATATAGCTTGGTTTATGAATTTGAAGTTATGTTGCCTCTTAAATTGTAGGTTCCATCTTTGAGGGTATCTTTGTCTAACTATATAAATAATGAGCAGAATAATAAGCTTTGTTCCATTGATCTTGATTCAATAGAAGAGTAATGAATTGAAATACTTGCTCACATTGAATAATATCAAGAGAAATAAATATAATACTACTGTGATGATCCAAATCAATGGAAGTTCAAAGAAGAAGACCTAGTCCTTAAGTGTATTTGTGAACATGCAAATAAATTCTTAGCTACCTAGGAAGGACCTTTCATGGTGAACAAGGCCTATAGAAATGGAACTTTCAATATAGTAGACCTAGATGAGAATAAATTGGATAATCTAGTGAATCATTCCTATCTTAAACCTTATCATATTTAACATTGACATATTTTTTGTCAATATTAGTTGGTCTTTGTTTATAGAATGTGTAGTCTAGATAAACTTTATGACCTATTATGAGTAAGTTTATCCTCTTCTCTTTGGTTTCAAAACAATGAAAAATTTGCTTAAAATCTACAAAACAAGATACAACATTCTTAAGTTCTTCCAACTATGTCTTAGGATGGCTAATGTTTCATGTTATCTCATATTGTCTCTAGTAATCTCATGTTTCTTTGATATATTTTCTTGCTCTCTCCAAGTTGTGTTCATAGGATAAATATAGATTCATCATAGAGATGTGACTCATCTCCATAGTGAGTTAATGTGCTATCTTGATGCATGAGATTCAGTTTGCTTATTTGACGATGCCAATAGTGCTTACCTCGTATCAGTTTCACTACCCTTTCTAACTTGTAATCATATAAAAACTTTATCCTTCATTACCTTGCTAACATTGAAAACCTAAGTTTGACATTCATGCATCAAAGCCATGTGACATATTCTATGAAATGCTTCATGAAGAAATTTTCTAAATCTCCAACCATTTCATTTGGCAAGAAAATAAAACATTTAACCTTAGCATTAAAATCCAACGAACATTTCACTCCCAAAGAAAAGAAATGAAGAAATGCCAAGAAATCCAAGGAGCCAAAGTAGCCTACAAAGTAATTAATGATTAAAAAATGAAATAAACTAAGTAGCCAAAGAAACCTATAATAAAGCACCAATTTCTCTAAAGGTCATTAGTAACTAGTAGTTCAAGCATAAAGCATGAAGACCTCATTAGCAAAAGAATGCATCACTATGTTATAATCATGATGTTAAAATATTTGGAATTATTCATTATCTCTTTTAATCATCTTTGAAAATATATGTAGCCATAATGCCTCACTCTGAATTCTGATCATTTCCATTGTAACCTTACTTCACCATCATGAGTACTCCTTAGCATGATTTGATAGCTACAGAATCAAGTGTGGAGAGAGAAGTGTTGCTAATGAACCTGTCATGGTGTTTCACATTCTTTGTTGATGTCTTTTAGGTTAATCCTAAAAACATAAATAAAGAGGAGCCAATGAAACACCTCAAGTTGTTAAATATTTATTGTAATATTAATTGGATTCAAGGGCAAAAATAAATGCCTTAATTTCTTTTTAGAAAACTTCATCTTGTGACTTTGTTTTTTCAAAATCTTGGAGTATTTTTACCATGTAATTCATGGTCCATATTTTCAAATAAACTATGAATTACATTAAGCTAGTTTATTTGCATCTCCATTATTTGAAATGATATAATTCATCTCAAAAGCACTACACTTGTTAGTCGCAGTATGCATGATAAATATGTTGCAGTTATGACCAATATGGATGATCAAAAACACTATGTAAAAATCTAGGAAACTTGCCAAAAATAAATCAATGAAGAAAGAAAAAATCATAATCTATTTAATCAAGAACTAACACCATTTCAAGGATATTTTGGCACCTATGAGGCTGGTTGATATTGAGAGACTTTTGAGACTTTTAGATCCTTATTTCCTAGTGTTGATCATTGTGAATAGAGAGAACTTGTTACAACCATCATCCAAAAGCATATCAATCTAGCTAAAACTATTCAATATAGTTGCATCACATACTCTACCTTCCTATCCATCAAATCTCAAATTGTAGTTTTAGAGAGATCTTTGGAATTTTGTATTCCTATGCATTTAAATGCATTGATCTATGCCTTCTAAAGCTGTGTTTCATTTTCAATATGAATATAAAATTTATAGTTGTTTTTCCCACATATTTTTTACTTTTATTTTACTGTTATCCCTTGATTTTACCACAAATATAGCATTCATTCCATCGTTTGCTAGTTTTCTTGCATGTTTTTGCTTGTTTATCTTGGTAATAGACTATCAAGTCCTTAGGTGATCAGAAACACTTCCTAAAGAACCTAATATCCTTTTCAATGGTCATTGATCTTAAGGCAAAATTATTCCATGTATATTAATCTAATTTCTAGCATCAAGTTTTTTTATCACTACACATATTATTCCTAAAAATTGTTTTTTCATAACCTTACAAAAATACCTTCATGAATCAAACTATTAAATATTTCATTCATATTCATAAAATATATTTAGAATGATATAACTCTCAATAAATCAACAATTACAATACAAAGATGCACACTCTCCATTTCAATATGGACTAATCCTATTGTTCACAATCTAGAAATAGTAAGAGATAATGATAAACTATAATAAACTCATATGTATGATATGATTTAAAATACCATAAAATATAATACTAATCATGTAGAAGAACTAATATAGGGGAAGGGATCTAAGGTTTCCCCTCCCAAAGAATAAAAAATTCTTTGGTCTTCTTAACAATAAGTTATACCTCACATGAAGGAAAAACTGATAATTTGTGATATGATACGATAGATGAGTTTTAAAGATTTAAAATCAATTATTTTCTCTTAATATAAAACTTAAAACAAAATTTAAATAGAAAATTTTGATGTCTTATGGATTATTGTAGGGATGAACAACTTGCTATTAACGTTATATGTACTTTTTGAGCTAAAATAGTCTCATTTTTTAAGGATTTTCCTAGAGTTAACATTGATGCTTGATGATGCTCACATTGGATGATGTGGATGTTCATGACACTAATACCAAATTTAGTCCAAGTAACAATGATGTAAATCCTAGTGATGCTAATTGGGAGTTAGTGTGTATGCATGGGATGTATTTGTGTAAGATGCTAAATATGCTAAAGGTGGCTAAGGAGCATGCAATGATGTAGGTGATGCTAACTTAGGTACTTTGAGCTTTTCTTGAAATTCAAGAAGTTCTTTAAAATCTTAAAAATTTAGCAAATTTTGAGTATTTTATTCCAATATTTGTAGGCTTAAGATTGTGCAAAATTTATGTAATTTAAAAATGTTAACTTGTACTTCAGTTTTCTAAAATTGAAACTAAAACTGAAAATATTTTCTTACATTCATTGAGAAATATTGGATTTATTAGACCAATTTTAGAATTCCTTTTATGGAATTTTTATTAATTTATAACTCAGTGCTTCTAGAAAAGATGTAGGAGTCAACATATTTATGTGTATATGTTCTAAAATAATAAATGATGCTCAAATTGGCATGTGTATGTTTGTGTTGTTAGGTTGTCAATGAAATTTCATACCTATAGTCTGTACTTTAGGAATTAACAATAATATTGAAGGTGATACTGGTGATTATCAATGAGATGTAATAAAAATGTTGGAAGCTTGATGGAACCCAAGATGTCATCTAAAGATAGGTTTCTGCACTTCATACTATAGGTGATGCTAATGTTAGTGTCACCTCATCATTACGTAAGAGGAACTTGATAATTGGGACTACTTAAGATCATCAAGAGGATTGAAACTAATGTCCATCATCATGAGGATGATCTATGTAAAATGTTAGAGGCCTAAAGAGGTTCAAAACATGACATAGAGATGAATTTCTAAATGATGTAGCATAGGTCATGTTAGTAGATCATGCTAATATTGATGTCAATATCATCTCCATGTCATCTAAATAATGCATCTTGAACGAACCTTCCAAGAGTTTTTGAAAGTACCAAAATTAATTTTCATCCTATAGGACATGGTTAAAGTCAACTATCAAAATCCGTTCAAATCCAAAAATGTTATTTGAAATGGTTTTTTAAAGGAATTTATTGTAGTTAAACCAATTACATGATGCATTATTATGAATTTCAACATGTTTGTATGTGTGTACATGCATCAACACCATCCAATAAGAGATTACAAAATCATCATGATTTGAGAATAAATTTTATGAAGCTAAGAGTTAATGTTAATATTGATTCATGCTAAGGCACATTATAAGGACTTAGAAAAGACACATCATGTTTGTGCCCTTAAGAAAATTAAAGATTCAATATCCAAGAGGATTTAATAATGTCTTACTTACACATGTTTGGATTGTTAAAATACTAAAAGTGTGGATATAAAATTATCTCCTCTTAATGGATTCTATTGAGATGTCAAAGGATCCATCAAGAAGAATACAAATAATGTATCAATGACGTGTTTACCATAGGAGAAGAAAAGATGTGGGATAAAGACAGAAGAGTTAGGACATCTCCAATAAACATATCATGAAATAAGTACTATGCAATAGAGGTGGACCATGATTAAATACTATACACATGATGGTTGAAAGAATGATTGATAATATTTTCATTTTGCCCCACTTAAACTTAACAAACCCTTACTAAAATAGAATAGTGTTACTCAATCCTCACTAATGTGGTTATGATAAAAAAGGGAAAAGATAGAAATTGAAGTTGGAGAAGGAATAAAGAAACATGTGGGATGGAAGATAAATTATAGCATTCAAAACTTTAAAAAATCAATAAATCAAGAAAAGAAATAATGGATATCGCATATACATCATGTTGAGGTGTTGTGCCATAGTAGTGAGAAATGATTAGATCTGATGCTCTAATAATATTTGTGATGGATAAAATGATAAATTTTCTTTCTTTATTCCTCAAACTCAATGCATCCTCACATTGAGTAAAAATAGAAAGACATTCATAGCTCTCTTCACGATAAAGATCATCTATACAACTCCCCAGCATTGTATGTTGTGAAAGAAACTTTAGTAGAATGGAATAAATAGGTATTAGGGAAAATGGATTAAATTCCATAGGAAAATTTTGGAAAAATAATAGTATAACTAAGATAGAGAAATCAAGATGAAGAGTATGATGGAAAGAGAATGGAAATTGAAGAAATAAAATATAGATAAGAGGTTAAGGAAATTAGAGAAAAATTATTTTTTCTTTTTGTTTTTAAGTTCATACGTAGTACCTCTTGACGTAGGCTGAATTAGCAAGATCTAGATATTGGCTTTCATTCAAGTACACTTGATAGTCTAGTCCATTAAGAAAACTTTGTGATTTTAGCATTTGGGAATTGGCACAAAACTATATCAGCTTCCTTGATCTCTCTAGGTCAAACATTCTTATGATGGTGATGTCACATAGATTCTTAATGATTTTTTATATTAATAGCTTCTTTCTTATGATTTTCCTAAAATGTGTCTCACTCAACATAGCACATCTTATCATTCTCTTCATCTATCATCCAAATGTTTAAGGTTTCTCATAAAGAATGTACATATACCTCTATTGGTAACATTGCTTTAAAGTCATAGGTTAACATGAGTGAGGTTCAACCAATTAAATTATGAAAGATTTTTAGATTGATCAAAAAGTCATGAGATAACTACTTATGATAATTTTTATATGATTTATCAATCATGGTTTTAAGTAAGTGTATTATGAATTTATTGGTTGAATTATTTTAACCATTAGATTGGGAATAATATGGGGATGAGAATGATAAGGTTATTTTGTAATACTCTAAAAATTAATCCTCTCTTTACTCTTGAATTGAGCTTTATTAATATTTAACAATGTGGAGGAAAATGCTAAAGTAGCTAATATGGTTGAATGTAGACTAAGAAATCTACTAGGATGTGGTATATTTTAAGGGGATGGCTTTGACCAATTTGATAAAGTAATTTATAGCCATTAAGATGAAATAATTACCATTGAATGCAAGATATTTAATAGAATCTATAAGTTCTAGACCCATTTCTAGAAGGACCACATGATTTTTGAAATTATAAGTTTTTGTGATGAGACATAAATAAGTGGAGCATGACATTGATATATGTCACATACTTTAACAACTATCTATACATCCCTAGACATAATAGGCTACTAGTAACCTAGAGAAATAATACAAGATACTAGAAAATGATATTCTAAGTAACATCATATACCCCAAAATCTACTAGAATCAATAATATAAAAATGTTTAGAGTACTTACAAAGAGTATCTTTATATGATAAATATAAGTGTTCTTAAGTTTCTATAATTTAAAGATATTATATAATATCTTTGTACTATTTTTCCTCTTCTAGATTAACTAAGATAATGCATTAGGTATCCATGAGTATGACCAATGTATCTTGCATGGAATAAGATAGGTGATTTTTGATGATGATAAAATGTACAAAAAATTGAAAAAATGTTAAGGCATCTTCAAAACAATTATTAGCATAATGAATACATATGAAAAGATATTTATAAAATTTTGAAATAAGTTTCTTGAGTAATTTGAGATAAGGTTGAACATGTTTAGTTTTATAATTATACTCATTATTGTCTTGGTCAAACACTAGTTCAGAAGCATCATGAATTAAAAAAATCTTGACACTCATTTGGATAGCTAGAAGCAAGCCTTAATTAAGAAATTAATATTTGAATACATTATTTATGAAAAAAAATTTAATTTATAATTTTCATATATATGATCTTTACCTTTACTATTGAGTACATAAGCAATACTAAAGTCTTCAGGTATGTGAGCATCATTGAACTAAAAATGAGTGTCAAAATCATCATGTGTTAGAATCATAATGAAAATTTGTCTTGACTCACTAGCCTTTGATATTTTTCAATGAGGTTGAATGGTCTTACCATATAAATCTCACAAATATATTGAAGTTAACAGGTTTACTCTAAATTATTCCTTGATGAAGTGTTATAATAACTAGAAAAGATCAAACTTAGTTATGAGCATTTTCCATTTGGTCATATGGTTATTGTCATAGAAGTTAGAAGAAATTGAGCATAGGACATTGTCATGACATATGATATGAACCTTCATCCCTAGTAGATAGTGTCTCCATTTCTTAAGAAAATAGACAAACACAAGTCAAGATTTTTTCATGTTTAAATATTATGTTACACAATCTAAGAATGGATAAAAGTTATAATAGATAGGAATATCTATAGCATCTTTATATCATTGGAAAATCATAATCATATTAGAGTAATGATATTTCAAAATATAAAGCTAGAATAAAAGACAAATGTCTAGTGGATTAAGGATAGAAGGATTAGTGATGCCATGTTTGATCACATTGATAGCCTCTTGATACTGTGAGTCCTAGACAAATATGTTATATTTTTTCAAAATTTGGGAAAAAAATTAATATTTTTTAGTAAGATTACATATGAAATGATAAATGAATTACGTAAAATCTTATAAGATATTCATGTCTTTGAGATAAATTAGAGGAGAAAGGTTTAAGATCACTTTGACTTTGTTGGGTCGACTATAATAGCATTAGTTGAAACAAGGAATCATAGCATCTTACCAATCTCTACACTAAGAATACACTCTTAGGATTTAAACAGAGGTTGTATTGATTACAAAAATCTAATACAACATTAAGTTTCATGGATAGTTAATTTCTATGATACATTTAATAGTGAAATTATCTACATTGTTATTGACCATTTTTAACATCATGTCTAATGATGAACATCATTGATTGTTGGTAAATGGATATAGAATTTTTAAGTTGAAATGATAGTTTGGTATACAAAAATGTTTCTCATGTGATCATCAAGAATAGGAAGCATTAATGCTCATGCTTGATCTAGATTTAATTGTATCATAAGAAACCATTCATAAATAAAAAAATAAGGTATGTCTCATAGTTGTTTCTATGAGTTGGTCTATGTTGGGTGAGAGAAAATAGACCTTTAACGTAACTTTTTTGATAATCCAAATATTTATGAAAATTATAATGACTTCATTCTTGTAATTTCCCCATTTCCAAATGTTGTTACTACATAACAAAGGTGGTGCCTCTTCATAACAAGTGTTATCATTATTGTAACAAGATCCAAAAGGGGAGTTGTAATTACAACCTGAAAGGGTATTTTCTAATAATGGACATGTCTCTTAAGGTGATATTTGGGGGTTTAAGCTAAGGCATTTATACCTAGGCATTAAAGGTCATGTTAGCATGATGTTGTTGCGCCAGTAAAGTCAAGTGACAAGAGTTGGATGAAGTAGAACAGGAAGATGACTGGCCATCAATTCTGGCTAGTTGTAGGTCTAACCATGGCAACAATGTTGGATTACCTCTAAGGGATAGATGCTAAAGGAAGAAAATCCCAAGAAAAACTCTTAGATCATGATCTAGATACACTATTCTACATCAATAAAGCATTCTTCTCTTTTGCCTTTTGCATTTTCTTTATGCTTAATTTTGAATGTTATATATATTTGATGTTTAGTATACTATAACGTCTAATATAACATATATTGATGTTTTCCATGACATCTAGGAATGTGATGTTACATTTGGTATCAAAGAAAACCATGACCCAAGGGACTTTTAAAAATCATGAGCCAAGTACAATGTGACCCTGATGATTAACCATGGAGCCATGACATAGGAAGATTCATGGATCACCACTAAATGTACCACATATTTGAAATGTAAGCCAAATGATATTTTTCCATTGATTTCATGAACAATGGATCAAGCATCTACAAGAGAGATAAACCCAACAAACCAACAATTTTTCTTCAAGGATATCATTAACCAAGGAAGATTTGATTACGCATCATCAAGATTCATAAATTGCAAGAGATATTAGTAAGAAAGATATACTAGTTTGCATAATTCTCATTCATATTGAAAATATTACTAAAATAGTAATTAAAAATAATGTCATTGTTAATTATCCTATAAGGTTATTAACTATGGCCTAAGTCAAGATTATTGTTCCTAAGTACCAAAGTGCTTAAGATTATCTTACCCCTAGTCAACAATAAGGATTATTACCATGAGACCCATAGGGAAACCAATGATGTTGTCATAATATTCTCCATAGTACCTCACTAGGGTATAGAGGATAGATTTATATCAATTGTAAAATTGTATGTTATATTTTTCACATGCTTATCTAAGAGTCAATATATCAATTATAATTACAACCAAGTTATCTTAAAAGATATCAAGTTACCCATATGTTGACCTAGTAATGTTAGTTCAATAATATAGGCTATTTTTCTCCTCTTAATTTTTAAAATTTCAATTCCTTTTTGAATCCTAATACCATGTTCAATGCATAGTAATCCTCGAGATGATTCTAACAGTAGAAATTTCATCCCAATCAAACTTAGAAGGGGGGACAATGAGTAATTTCTTCATATTAAACTTTATGAAACAAAGCATACATACTGAACTTAACATTGTTCCCCAACTTGGGTAGTCCACACTTAGAGGGTAGATCACAACACACCTCTAAAATTTGTTACTCTAAAATTTGGTTTGAAGGGTCCACACCTTGTACAATCTTCAAGCCTTGGTCTCGAGTATTATGACACTGCACTAACCACTTAACCCTGCAAGGTTCTATTAGGCTTTGAATGTGGTTTCCAAGCTTCCAAAGCCTTTACAATCTTTAGCTCCACTTACAAGTGTTGTGTTGTAACACTAATCACTCTATCTTGTAGGATCTTGACAAGCTCAATCAAGATTCCTTCCCACAAAAAGCACATTATCCTTACATGGAAACAAGGGAGAAAAATAATTACAAGGGATGAATGTAACTTAGTTTTCTAATCCTTGCACTTTGAGGTACAACACACTTTATAATGAACAAATGATAATATAATGAAGAGAAACAATTATTCACAATTGATTTCACAATGATAGTACAAAAGATTGTCAATTTCCTAATGCATATGATGTTCCCTTATAGCTACCATGTTTCCAAATTCATCTTTGAACTTGTGCAATGGCTAGCTAACTGTCATGGAAGATGTCTTCTTTGCACCTGAGATGTCTTTCTATATTTTCCCTCTATTCTAGAAAGACATTTTTGTCTAGGAAAGACATATTTCTAAAATCTCCATTCTGGGAAGACATCTTTGTTTGATGAAAGATGTTTATTTGAAACTAGCCTACGTTTTGTGATGTCTTTGCCTAGTGGAAGATGTCTTTGCCTATGCATCCTTGAATTTTGCCAAGATGTCTACTATTTCTTAGAGACATCTTTCTTCAACCTTCTTTTGCATGATGAATTCATCGTTCCTTGTCCACAACCTTGATCTTTCACAAACCTTCTTGTCTTAATCCAAGTTCTTTTCCTAAAAACACAACAATCACACACATACACACAAAAAACCTTGTCTTCTATTTTTCTTAATGTTTTGACATACCAAAAGGTCCAAAATCTCCCCCTTTTTGGTAATTTCCAAAACATAAGAAAATGGATTAGTCTTATCCCAATACATAATAACACATAACCTACTTCTCCCCATTTTTGGGCATAACCAAAAAGGATAAAGCATATAAATAAAGTGCATAAAAATATAGTAAGAAAATCATTAAGACATATAAATTCCTATGATAACCAAGGATTAGGATAAGTGTTGAGGTTCAATGGTACATGAATCAAGGTATATGTAAAAAATAAAGAGAAAATATAGTCCACATATAGATAACAAGGAAAGCATACCATCTATCCATAACCATCAGGAAACTATTACAAACCATACTATCTAGAATCATATTTGAGTACAAATATTTGCAACTGTCACACCACATCAATCACATATGGGAAAAGTTTCAAAATCACATATGTGAGAGCCAAAAAATATCCCTTCCTTTTTTATCATCAAAAGGAGAGAAGAAAAAACTAGCCAAGGTATCAATTACTAACCTTGGTAGCATCCTTAGACTTAGAATCTATTACTACTCTAAATGGATGATAATTCTTCTTCTCATCATCATCAGCTGGTGTTGGGATGGCTAGACCTCTAGGTCTCCTCATCAAAGGACTTAACCTACTGCATTGGAGCCTCCCTAGAATGAAGCTTCACTAAAAACCAAGAGGAAGCTAGTTAAGCTAATGATGCCACTAGCTTCTAAACTAGGATCCACTAGGATGTGTTTCCAAAGATGCTCTTCATAGCCCATTGCTCAAAAGAGTTAGGAGCATCAATAGGAGGTGAAACTAAGTAGGAGGGACTAGATCATGATGCTCTAGTTGGTACATGGGAGCATGATGCTCCCCCTAGAGACTAGTTAGGGGTGCCTCACACTCTAAATCCAACTCCATCCCAGAGTCATATGTATGTGAGGGTCCAACTGCTAAAGAATGTCATGGTGGGATAGGAACATTCTCCTCACTATTAGATATGGAAGGATTAGTAACCTCCTCAAACATCTAACTATCGAAGGGAGGAGAAATCCCAACTACATCCAAACTCTTATGCAAGTAAGAGAGGTTCTTCCTAAGCTTCCTGATGACTCATGCAAAGGGCCAAAGAAGCTTCTTCAATGATGAACTAATTTGGGCACTACTGGATTTGGATATTCTTAATTGTGAAGATGCATACTTCTTTTTTTTCTTTTTCTTTTTTTGAGGTCTAGTGCTAGGCCTTACTTCTACTACATGGAAAGTACTCCTCTTCTCAATGTACTCACTAAGACTCTTCTTGTCTTTAAGTAAATAAAACTCTAGAATAGGTACATCTCTTTGATGAATCAACAAAATAATGAGGTAGGGGTATCTATGGATTCTTTCCTTGGCATACAAGCTCAAAATGTCTTGGCAAAGTATGTGTCCCAAATCTAATGGTAAGCCTGTAAGAAGACAATATAATATAAAACCCTGGTATGGCAATAGATAACTGTATCTACCTTATTTTGCCATGATGTTATATAAAAAAATAAGTGATAAGGTGGATGCATTAGAAGTCATCTTGCTCCTCGCAATATGACCTCTATCAAAAGACATATCTCTACCCAATAAAATATCACAAAATTCATCATGTCCCATAAGCATTATACCATTTTTGTAAATATCATGCATGGTATCAATGGTAATCTAGAAGACATTAGGACTAGAGATACCCAAAATTGCATTCACAATCTGGGGAGAGATCTCAACAATAATTCCCCCAATAGTTGATGTGAATGCTCCAAAAATAGTTAGAGATAATGATATTATAATAGAATTCCCTAATTGGAACCTCAAGCACAAGAAAATTCATGGAAATAAAAGTGGTCTAGTTTAAAAGCTTGAAGTAGTTTAATAAATCTCACTATCTATGAGCTAAAAAATCAAGAGAATGCTTAGAAATGATATTAGTGGTTCGAGTTGCCTCAAACCTATCTTGGATGCTTGTGGTTCAAGATTGAGGCATGTAAGAGGGTGGCGCACTATTGGAACTTCCTCTTGAACATTTCTTAGGTGGCACCTTGAACATTTCAATATTCTTATGAGCCATACTTGATAAAATCATTGCAAATGATGGAGCCCTAGTTATCTCTATGCAATAGATATGAAGAATTACATCAAAAATTGGGGTTTTATCATTTATAGTTATGGAAAAATGAGGACTTTGAATGAAAAATAAGACATATTTTACAATAGGAATATGTCTTTTTCACATGTTAAAGTTATAGTAGATGTCTTTCACTCACAGAAGACATCTTGCTTGTGATGCTTAAAAAATTAGAGAGATGCCTTTGTTCTCCTAAAGATGTCTTTCCAGAGACATCTTTTTCTTGTAAAAGATTTCTTTTGTTAAAATCAAGATTAGGTTTGGGAAAGGCTACCAATGCACTATATTCTTAATGAAAGCTTAAAAAGAAAACTTACCTTTACCTACCTATCATACTATTAAAAAGTGATGGAGCTTAGAGAGCTTGAGAATGAGTTTCCTCTTTTGAGAATTCTCCTCTCACCCAAACTTCTCCAATTTCCAAGGAATGACTTCCTCTTACAAATTTGTTGGTGAGAGTGTCCTAATTCCCATAGTTTTATCCTTTAATTCTCCATTCTTTTCTGATTGCTTTGGTCTTTTGTGTTGACATTCAATGATCCTACATAAAACCATTTGTCAATGCACTTCAATAAAACCAAGGAGTCTTGTGATATGAGCAAGTACTCATATGATAAAACTTTAAATTTCACTCCCATTGTTTATGCCCAAACTCATTACAATAATAACATCTAACCCTCCTATTGTAGAGAAAGTGATCAGAATAATCAAATCTTTAAGTCTTTTGATGGATAGGAGGTTTTTTTCGATGTAGTACCCTTATTCCTTGGAGATTCCTTTATATGGGATGAAGGTTTTGCATGTTCTTCATCTTGGGAACAACATCCAAGTCCACTTTTGTCTTATGGACTTCTTACTTCACCAAAGACCATTTGAGGGGACTCTTTCCCTTTAATTCGCCTTTCATTCACAAGCTTTACATTTGCAAGCTCTTCTTTCATCTACTCACACAACTTGGTTAGTTCATTATTCTCAACCTTGAGATTTGAGATTTTCTTAGTTAGATCTAAAATTGTAGTATTCAATAAATAAATTTCTTGATCCTTTATTTTTACTCTCTTGTTCAACTTTGTACAAAGATTTTAAAATTTAAAATTTCATTACACAATAAATCAAACCTCTCATCATCATTAAGATCATCATCTGATGAATTAGCTTCATCATTAATGAGGGCCATGATGAGAATTTTTTGCACCATCCTCCACTTCTTCCTCACTCTAGTCCCCATCATCCCAAGTTGTATAGAAGTTGATCTTCTTCACTTCTTTAGTGGATTTATTCTTGGATTGCAACCTAAAATTGCTAGGACACTTGGAGGCCATATGGTCTCTTCCATCACACATCCAACATTCTACAAAAGAAAAATCCAGATTAGAATTTAAAAAATTCTTACCTCTTGCTATACCTTTAGATTGATTGAATTTTTGCAAATATGTTTTATTTTCTTCTAGTTATTAGTCATTATAGCTTCCTAGTGAGAAAGGAAATCTCATCTTTACTACCCTCATCATGCTCATTGAGCTCCTTCTCCTTTGTGATAGTCGTGAAGGCAATGGGCCTTTCTTGGATAGCTCCTTCACTTATGAGATTCATTTCATAAGAAATGAGAGAACTTTGATGCTCTTCAAATTTTACAGTTGAGAAGTCTTTGATTTCTTCTATGGCTATGACCTTAGGTCTAAACTCCAGTTAAAGAAATGTAATCATTTTAATGATTGCATCGCTTTCATGTAAGTCTTTACTAGTACGTCTAATGGCTACAACAATATCATTAGCTCTAGAAAAGTAATATTTTATCTTTTCACCTTCTTTCATTTTAAGCTTATCATATTTTCTTTGCAAGACTAACAATTTTGATTGCTTAACAATAGAGGTGCCTTCATATGTAGCTTCTAGAATTTGCCAAATTTCTTTGGTCATTTTACATCTTACTACTCTATTAAATTCAAATTTCTTTAAAGCATAATGTAAATAATTCTTTTCTCTAGAATCAAACATGAACTTATCTTTCTCCTCTTGTATCCATTTGTTACAGGGCTTGTTGATGCTAGTGATGCTGTCGATAGGTGGAGTGTAGCCTTCAAGGATTGACTCCCATACTTCAAACTCTATGGATTTGAAGAATCCTTTCATTCTAGCTTTCCAATAGGTGAAGTTGAATCCATCAAACATGAATAGATTTTTCTAATATGTCCCCTCCATTGTTCACTCTTAAAGTTGATGATGACAAAGAAGAGTACTAGGCTTTGATACCACTTGTGGATCATTGAACTTAGAAAGCTAGGATGAATAAGTTTCCCAAATTAAACTTTATAAGACAAAGCATACTCACTAAATTTAATGTGGTTCCTCAACATGGGTAGTCCACACTTAGAGGGTAGATTACAAGCATACATCCAAACTCTATTACTCTTAAATGTAGTTTAAAGGATCCATACCTTGTACAATCTTTAATCCCTACTTTAGACTACTGTGATGCTACACCAAACACTCAATCTTGCAAGGTCCCATCAAGCTTGCAATGTGGTTTCCAAGATTCCACAAACCTTATAATCTTGAGCTCTACTTAATAGTGTTGTGTCACAATACCAACAACTCAATCCCTTAGGATCTCGACAAGCTTAATCAAGATACCTTCCTACAAGAAGTACATCAGACCCATAGGGAAACAAGGGAGAAAAACAAATATAAGGGATGAATGCAACTTAGTTTGCTAATCCTTTCACATTGAGGTATAGCACACTTTATAATAAACAAATGATAATACAATGAGAAGAAAAATGATTACAATGATTGATAATTAATTTCACAATGATAGTACAAGAGCTTGCCCATTTCCCAATGCATATGATGTCTTCTTATAGCTACCATGTTTTCAAATCCATCTTGAAAATCATGCAATAGCTAGTGAACAGTCATGGAAGACATATTCTTCATGCTTGAGATGTTTTTCTGTATTTGCCCACTATTCTAGAAAGATGTCTTTGTATAGCAAAGACATATTTCTAAAATCTCCATTCTAGGATGATGTCTTTTTCCTGAATTCCATGAAGACATCTTTGCCTAGTGGAAGATGTCTTTACCTAAGGAAATATGTTTGTTGTTTCTTGAAGATGTCTTTGCTTGTGCATCCTCCAATTTTTCCAAGACATCTATTGTTTCTCAAAGACATCATTCTTTAACCTTCTTTTGCATGATGAACTCCTTATTCCTTGTCAACAATCTTGATCTTCCAAAAACCTTCTTGTCTTAATCCAAATTCTTGTCCTACAAGTACAATAATGACACACACACACACATAAAAACAACCTTGTCTTCCATTTTTCTTAATGTTTTGACATACCAAAAGATCCACAACCACTAATCCAACCTCCAAGAAAAGGTATAGTAAATTAATATTGAAATTTTTTTAAAAACTTTAATATGGAATTGAACTTGTGAGTTATTAATTACCAAGCCAAAGCCTCACGCATTGTCCCACTAGCCACCTAGCCAACAACCCTAATTTAACAAAAATATGAGTTACATTTAAACATTTAAATAATGGTTAATAAATAAAAAATAATTAATATATATATATATGAAAGAGGGGAACACCCTATTGAAGGGTTTCACAACACCATAGTTGTGGGGAGCACCTCCTTGCACTATTGCAATGATGACACACTAGCACTGGGTACCATCCTATGATTGCTCATCTCTCTACCTATTGTGATGGATTCACAATAACCAACTAAGAATGTTTCCATTCCCTATTGTGTTGCTAACATTCATGTGTGCCACCTCTCATCATGCTATCATCAAGACATGGTTATGTCTGTTCTCTTTAGAATGTAAAGAAACCCATGATATGGTTGATGGCCCATGTTTGAAAAGATGAAACTATGATTGGTATGAATAAAACCATGATTGGGATGCATAATGTTCATTCAACCATCTATATATGGACATGTATGGACATGCAGAAATGCGATCTACATTTATTTACAACCTAAACTACAAGAACAAACCTACCTACAATCTATCATAGCACATGGAAAAATTGATGTTTTGGAGAACCTTGCAAAATGCATCCACTTGTAGTCTCTAGAAAAATCTCTCTGAAAGAGCCTCCCATGAATGGAGGCTTTGATTTCCACTAAAGTGTAGATCACCAAAAGTATATCCCTCTTTGAAGGTAGTTGCAAATAGATTACTACTAGCATTCTATCATAGTTCATTGTAAAATATTGTTAAAAGCATTCCCATCAACCAAAGGTAGTGATGCTAAGGAAAATGAGAACTTTTGATTACTAGAACCCTTCTGGAAGATATTGAATGAGCAGTGATAGATGCATCCACTTGTATCATGTGTAAAAAACTCTCCATAAGAGCTTCACATGATTAGAAGCTTTGAATTCCACTAAAGTGTAGATAACTTGAAATAGAACCCTTTCTAGAGGTGACTATAGAAAAGCTACCAATAGCAATCCATTGTAGTCCATTGTAAAATATTGGTGGAAGCTTTTCCATCAACTGGAAGTAACAATGCCAAGGAAAATGAAAGCCTCTAGTTGCCATAACACTTTTGAAAGCTACTGCATGAGGAGTGCTAGATGCACCCACTTGCATCCTATGTAAAACACTCTCTAGAAGAGCCACCCATGACCAGAAGCTTTGATTTCCACTAAAGTATATATCACTAGAAGTATTACGCTTTCTAGAGGTAGCTATGAATATACTGCTACTAGTAGTCCATCAAAATACATTGTAAAATATTTCTAGAAGCCTTTCCATGAACTAGAAGCTATTGTGTGAGTAGTGCTAGATGGACCCACTTACATCATGCACAAAACACTCTAGAAGAGCCTCACATGACTAAAAGCTTTGATTTTGACTAAAGCATAGATTACCAAAAGAATAACCCTTTCTGGAGGTGGTTACAGAATCACTACTACTGATATTTTGTTGTAGTCCATTATAAAATATTGCTAAAATCTTTTCCACCAACCAAAAGTAATGATGCTAAGGAAAATGTAAGCTTTTAGTTATCAGAATGCTTCTAGAAGCTATTGCATGAGCAGTGTTACACACATGCACTTACATCATATGTAAAACACTCTCTAGAAGAGCCTTCAATGATAGAAAGCTTCAATTTCCACTAAAGTGTAGATCATCAGATATAGAACCCTTTCTAGAGGTGACTGTAGATAGACTACTACTAGCAACTTATCATAATCCATTATACAATATTGCTGAAAAATTTTCCATCAACCAAAAGTAGTGATGCCAAGAAAAATATGAGCTTCTGGATGTTGGAACGCTTCTGGAAGCTACTGCATGAGGAGTACTAGACACATCCACTTGCATCCTATGTAAAACACTCTTTGGAAGAGCCTCCCATGACTAGAATCTTTAATTTCCACTAAAGTGCAGATCACCAAAAGTATAAACCTTTTCAAAATTGGCTATAGATAGAATGCTATTAGTAGTCCATTGTAGTCCATTGTATAATATTTCTAGAAGCCTTCCCATCAACCAAAAGCAATGATTCCAAGAAAAATGCAAGCTTCTAGTTGCTGGAATGCCTCTAGAAGCTATTGTGTAAGGAGTGCTAGATGCACCCACTAGTATCGTATGTAAAACACTCTCTAGAAGAGTCTCCCATGACTGGAAGCTTTGTAAATCTATGTTCAAAGTCTTCCTATCATTTGGATGCCTTCATGAAAGTGTGAATATGAGCTTCTAGTTGTAGGTGGCCTTTCAAAAGCAATTGTGGGACGGCTACTAGCTACACCCCCTCACAAAGCATGTGAAACTCTCACCAAAAGTGGTTTAGTAGATTAGAAGTAGTGATTTCTAGGTAACTAGAGATCAATGAAAGTAGGGTGTCTTTTGGAGTTTACTGTGAGTAGACTACTATGGGTAATAAATTATAGTGCTTTGTAAATCTATGCTAGCAGGCTTCTGATCATGTAGAAGCCTTTATGCAAGCATGAATGCAAGCTTCTAGTTGTAGGAGACATTTCAAAAGTAACTATAGGGAGGCTACTAGCCACACCACCTTGCAGTATGTGTAAAAATATCATTGGAAATGGATTAGCAATCTAGAAGAAGTGATTTTCAAGTACCTAAAGATCAACAGAAGTGGGGTGTCATCTAGAGCTAGTTTTGAGTAGATTGTTATGGGTAGGAACTTATAGTGCTTTGTAAATCTATGTTGGAAGTCTTTCAATTATCTGAAAGTCTCCATGCAAGTGTGAATGTGAGCTTCAAATTGCAAGATGCCTTCCAAAAGTGACTACGAGGAGGCAGCTAGCTGGACCTCCTCGCAATGCATCTAAAAATCTCACTAGAATTGGGTCAATAGACTAGAAGTAGTGATTTCCAAGTAACCAAAGATCAATGGAAGTCGGGTGTCTTGCGAAGCTAGCTACAAGTAGATTGTTGCAAGTAGTAATTTACAGTGCTTTGTAAATCTATGCTAGAATTCTTTTGATCATTTGAAAGCCTCAATGTAAGTGTGAATGTGAGCTTCTACTTGTAGGAGCCCTTCCAAAAGTCACTGGGAGGAGGCTAGCCATATTTCCTTGCAATGTGTATAAAAAGAAGTGTGTCAATAGATTGGAAGCAATTATTTCCAAGTAACCAAAGATCAATGGAAGCAAGGCATCTTTCAAAGTTGGCTCCAAGTAGACTACTATGGACGGTAACTTGCAATGCTTGGTAAATCTATGTTGGAAGTCTTTCAATCATCTGGAACCCTCCATGCAAGTGAATGCAAGCTTTTGGTTATAGGAAGCCTTCTAGAAGTGACTATGGGAAGGCTGCTAGCCACACCCCCTCATAGTAAGTGTGAAAACCTCACCAAAAGTGGGTTGGAAAATCAAAAGTAATGATTTCCAAGTAACTAGAGATCAACAAAAGTCGAGCATTTTCCAAAGCTGGCTATGAGAAAACTATTGTGAGAAAAAAAAGTCATTAATAATTTTTATTACATATTTTATATATAGCATATTTTGAAAGTCCTACCTGATGTCCAAGTATATACATTAATTAATTATCATTGTTCGTATGACCCGAATGTTACCATAAGGGTGGTACCTAGGGAAGGAAGAAAAAGAAATAGGACTAGAAGAAAGACTAGTTGCTAATGTAATTCCATAGCTTGCATTATGCATGGCACTGAGCATGTTGCATGCATTATACATAAATAAATAAACCATGTCGATACATTGGAAGCTTTCTATCATGGCTTACCTAGTCCCATATTAGATAAAAGAGATGCTTAGACAATACATATTTTCCTTGAGATACATCAAAAGATACTATCATTATGAAATGAAGGATTTCTAGTAAATATGATTTATGAGAGATATATTAAGGATCTATTCAATGAAGGGTAAGCATTCAAGGTATCTTGAAAGAGGAACATGTTTCTTCTAAAAAAGGACATTTACAATATTTGCAAAGATGTTGCACTGGAATACAAAAAAAGTGAGCATGATAAAATTAGCAAAAGGTTATGATACCAAAGCACCATTGATTTCTTCTTTTACAATCAAGAGTAGAACATTGAAGGGTCTATCCCAATAATCATTGAGTTGCAATCATCATGGATGCTATAAAATATGATAGGTCCATCTCAAAACATCATACTTGCTAGGGATTCAACCTTCAACATGAACAAATATGGAGTAAGTAAATATTTGGGGTGTTTTCTAGAAACCATGTATCAAAAATAATTTGTGTTGCAACTGGGTCATTTTTCTAATATAAGAGGCATTTTTATAAATAGATTCATCTTCACATAGTCATGGCTTGTAATTCATACTATAATGGACTACCTATAGCACTAGTGATCGCCTCTAGGGTTATAGCAAGAGATGTTGCAACTTGGCTTTCTAAATTCATGAGAAGACATAGGCCTTAAGACCCATGATGGATAGTAAATTCTTTCATGTTAGATGATTAAAAAGCTGAAATGAATTTTGTAAGGTAATAGTTATAATACTAAAATTTATTTATTTTTACTTTAAAGTTTAGCTCAAAACATGGAGATATTAGAATTGAATGTGCAACGTTATGTGAAATATTTAGGTTTGTATTTGATTGTTGTAATTTTCTATGCATTTGGCATGTTTGGAGGGGATGGGTTAAGAACTTGGAAACAAAGGTTAGAGATTCAAAAATGAGAAAGACAATGGAAGCACATTTGAACTTTATTATGGATGAATGTAAAGCTCCTATGGATGTAGTTGTGGAAATTAACAAGTTTGTCAATGAGCATTATAGAGCATTCATTTCATTACTTACCTAAAGAGCCAATGGCTAAATGGAGATAAATTTCATAAGTATATATTTATTTGATGTTGCAATTGTATTTTTAATATATTTATATTATATGTTCTTTTTTTTCACTTTGGGCTCAAAGGTTCATTTCTCAAGGATGTGGCCAAAAGCCTATCATGATATTCCTCATGCTCAACAACACACAAACAATGCTATGGAGTCCTATCATGGATTTTTAAAAGGAAAATTCTTGAGAGATATTAGAAATAGAAAATACCGTTGCATGGATTAGCTTATATGGACTTTGATAAAGGTACAACTATATTACTAGAATAATGCAATACTTAAATTTGTAGGATATCTAATAAATAGAAAGGAAAGAGAAATTAATAAAAATTCATGGAAAAAGATAATTAAAATTTTTCATGATAATTACAAACATGCACTAGATAAACAAGATGAATATCTTGTGCATAGTCAAAAATATTTGAAATAGGATACTTGCTATAAGGTGTTTTCTATGAGTGTAGATGGTCCAACCTCAGTCATTTTTGCAAGCATTTAATGAAAGTTTTGATATTAGTTAAAGAATTTATGAGTGCATATAAGTTCTTCAGAGATGAGTATTTTGATTCAAGAATTCCTTTTGAGCTAAATTCATTTATGCCTTATGAATTTCCAAGATATGAAGAGGCATCACAGTCATGGATGACACCAGAGACATTCAGATCAATCACTAGGAAATCAAATATCAATGAGGTATAGAGCACAATAGTATCTTCCCATGAGCATAAGAAAATGGACATTTAGAAATTAGATGAGTAATTCGAAGCATTCAAGGACAATGGAGATGAAATCTTGATAGAAAACATAGCAAAATTGAAAAGGCATTCAAAAATTTTGCAAAGAATATGCCCACAGATAAAGAGATTCTTCTTGAACTTGAAAAATATGTTGAGAAGATTCAATCTAAGTTTTTGTTCTTTGTAAATGAAAATGATATGCCAAGTAACAAAAGATTGTTAAGTTGGAATAGTCCTACTAAAAATCAACAACAAAATTTTTCTAATATAAAATGTTGTATAAAACTATTTATAGAAGGTACATATACATTCTAGCTCCAATGACCTGAATAGAAATATTTAAGTTCTAATTCTTGAGTGTAACAATGTATCATTTCTTATTTTTAATTTGCATAATGTAATGAAGATAGCCAAGGTTGTAACTGAAACTCATCTCCATCACACTCAAATCTATAGTAGTAGAATGTATGGGTTACATGACAAAGATAACTTTATGTTGTTGGCTAACTTTTAGATAATTTCTATCTTAGATGTTATAAATTTTATCATATTGTGTTCTTTGCTTGTAATATTTTGAACTTTTGAATAGTAATTATAATAGATACAAAGACTAAAAAATATTATCTCTTATTATGTCCTTATACATACATTTTTGATAAACTATGAGGCTGCTGCAAATAGCATCCCCTTGCACCAATAGTTTATGCCTTATGCATGATGCCTATAATTTGTTTCTACTAGTACATGTGACCCACATGAACTCATTAAAAAAAATAGAAATTGTTTCTTCACAGTGTGATTTCATGTAACTTGTAACATTGCATCAAACTACGCTTTGCAGCATATACTGCAAGACGTGATTTAGACTAGCAAACTATGAGTTTGATGTGAAATGTAACTAGTCCCATTAATATCCATTGTGTTCCACATGATGCTTGCATTCTATTGTTGCTAGTACATGTGACTCACATGTAAATGTTGGAAAAAAGAAGTAGTTAAATCATCAAAGTATGAGTACCTATTGATCGTAGTATTAAATATAACTACACTTCATAGCATGTCATTTGACATGCACATTTGAATTTTTAAATGCAAGGTTGCTGCTTTATGCATGCTCCTCGCACTATCTTATATGATTGTGGTTCACAGTATTTAATGTGAGATGCATGCATGAAAGTTAAATTGAGAGATAAATGTTATTTGCAATAGCTTGCATCACATAAAAAATGTGAAAAATAAAAGTAGGGCAATCATGAAAATGAAAAATTACAACCGTTGCAACCTCACCCATAGCAAACCATAGAAAAGAAAAGTGCATCGAGTGGGATATCCCTATTACTACTAGAGATAGTTGATAATATAAATCATACCTATAGTAATTATGGGTAGGGTATGTCAAAGACCACAAAATTTTTGATTTATTTTACCAATTTTATCATCCTAGGGTTTTCTACGACTTCATGCGAGGAAAAAATTTGAACAAGGTTGCATATGTAGACTTCTAGAACTTCTTTGTTTCATTTCTCATGCCTCATAGAATTAAAAATTTGTTTGTAAATTGAAGTTAAATTTTGAAACAAGCACTATTTTCTAGGCTACATCACGACTATGGGGTAGAGCTACTGAGAATTTGATACATCATCAATTTAATAGAGATGACTAATATGGGATTTATAAGGGTATGTTTGGTACCGTGTGTTAGTTGATGCCTTATTTAGAGATTTGAATTTGTATAAGAAAAAATAATGATAGCTAGGGTTGTATAGAATACATCCAAATTTTGTGCATCTCTTTTGTTTTGGCTATTGATTCAATTTATTCTAAGTTTACAAACACTAGTTTTTGTAGAGAGTGGTATGCTATGCCAGGGACTATTTGCTCATGTTTCAAATGAAATAAGAAATATTCTTCTACATTATTGGTACACACTTAATTTACAACCTATGTCATATTCAACTTTTTCATTAAACAATTTAATCACATTCATGGTCTGATTTTACTTAGAGTCTCCTAGTTCTTACCCTAATCAATTGGAATTTGACTTAAGGGGTGGCTCTTCATAAATATCCAATAAGTTGATGGATACTTGGATGTGGTTTCTTCTTCATAACTTTCCTCTATTGGACCATCCCAAATCTTAAGATGAAGTTGTAATACCATTTTTTCATTATCATCTTCTTAGACATGTCCAAATTAACTTGGACCTTTCTCGTTAAAAATAACATTAACCACTTCCTCAACTATTAGCATGCATTTGTTATAAATTCTATAAGCATTGATTATGAATGAATAACTAAGGAAAATACCTTTAGGTTTATTGTCAATTTTACTTAATTTATCTTTGCTTTTCAAACAAAAGCATTTGCAACTAAAAACTGTAAAGTAATTTTCATTGGATTTATTACCTTAATAAATCTCAAATAGTGTATTTATGATGTTGGTTCTAATAAGAACCAAATTTAAAACATAGTAGGTTATCTTTATGGCTTCTCCCTAAAATGATTTTTACAAATTTTACTCCTGGAATATGGTTCTTTCCATTTCTTGAAGCACCTAGTTCTTATATTTACTAACTCCATTTTGTTGAGGTAATCTAAGAACTAAGAACTAATGCTTAATCCCTTCATTATTAAAACACTTAACAAAATTGATGGGATGCAATATCACATGGGCCTCCATATCGCATACGCGATATTGCATCCCTCGCCATATCACGTATGCAATATCATGTCTTCCCTACGATATCGCGTACATGATATCGTAGTCCACCACAATGTCTATAAATAAGAAGCGGCTCTCCCTTGTTTAATAGTTAGGAGTTAGAAGTAGTGAAGCTCTAGCAGCTTGATCCCTCAAGAGTTAGATTATTTTTCTAGTGTTTTTCTGCAATGTGGTGAATGTAATTGTACAGCATTCTTTATTCGAGTGATACGTACTTGGACACGCACATGATCAGCAATAAAGATCGAGATTACTTCATCATTGCAGCATTCACTTTGGTATTTATTTGTTTATTTATTTAATGTTATTTACTGTTTTCTCTCTCTCCCCCTTAAACTCCTAGAACGCAGAATGAGTATGACTTGATTACGAGCATTTAAGTGTGACTACTTGGTAGCCCGGTGGCGTACCTAGGATCTGCACTTGGTAATCCCAGTGGTAGTCATGCACGAGGTCCAAGATGTGTACGGTTGATCAAGGAATCGGCTACTTGTCACACTTAGGCTAGATTAGACTTTCTTACCCTTTTCCTCCTAGCTTATCTTAGTTAATATTATTTCCCACTGCCTTCAAGAGTAGCGTTAGAATTAGGAACACATCATACACCTCACTCTGGACTAAACCATATGTGACAAAGCTAATAACTAGTCCAGGTGGGAAGATAGAGAACTACAGCCTAAGGTTAACAATATAGGTGCCACAACTAGTCTGTATGTGGAGTTCGACCAGATCGCACGTGCTACGCTCGTATTCGTATGGTTGAGTGTAGGGGTACCTAGCCACTCATCATTGGCACCATTGCCGAGGATGATGCTAGTTATCTAGATTAGTTATATCATACAAGGTCACTGTAAAGAACTTAACAATATATCTCTTAAAAATAAGTAATTATAAAAAGTCACACAAATTCACACACAACTTTAAACAATGCTTCTAGTACAAGATTACTACAACAATGCCACACCTAGTGAGGAAGTTCATTGGAGAACCAACGAACTATATGACGATGAAGATTTGAGTATACAACCTAAAGTGGGAGTTTCTTATAAACATGAATGAAAAAAACGTCATCACAATGCATGGAAGCATAACTTACCTGATGATGATGAACCCCACTGGCCACTACATGCCTAATGCAAATACAAGAGGCTGTTTGAATCTCACGTAGGCATCATAAAGAGAGCCGTCTACCCAGGCTCGATTTAAACAACTTTCCTAAATTTTCAGGAGGCTATGACTTAGATCTGCATCAACATTTACTAGCCTTCTACGATGCCTGCACATGGAACAAAATTGATAACGCATGGCAAAAAATTAAGTTCTTTCCTATGACACTCGTTGACCAAGCAAAAGTATGGTATAGATCATTGAAACCAAATTCGATACGACGTTGGTCAACAATGGTAGAAGTCTCAAACAAAAAATATCAAACCTATGCAAGAGTGTCAGCCTTGAGGAAATAAATCCAAGGATGGAAACAAGCAAAACATGAACCCTTGGACATGGCCTTAGAAAGATATTATTCACTATTAAACAACTGTCCAGGCTATGGGTTTTCCGGGGAAAGGCTAATGTACCATATCATTGATGGGCTACGTAATGAAATAAGAGAGACCTTAGGAACATATGCATGAGGTCAACTGTATAAACTACAAACCCATCAAATCCAGGAGCTTATTACCAAGGTAGCAAAAGAAGAAGGAGAATTGGCTAGATGGGAGAGTGTTAAAAAACATCAATTTGACCAAAATTTTAACTTAACAAAGGTCCCTGATCATAACAAGGA